>OX578151.1:10346817-10946817 GCA_951213105.1 Amaurobius ferox | reverse complement strand
TTCGCGAGATTTCCGTTAATTTGGCAATATTTAGAAAAGTCTCCAAGTTGGCGACATTCCGCCAAATTTGTCGCCAAACCTCACCAAGCGTTATGGACGGAGAAATAAGTTATTCTTACAGCAGATAAATAACTATTGGCGTTTAAATACAAAATTATTACTCAAAGTATCTTTTCTCGTGAATGGAACGACCTAGATCCACGAGAATGATGTCACCCAATTTATCGCATGATATTACATATGAAAAGTGAGCATGTTTCTCAACAGTTAATATATTTTTTATAATTTATGGGATTTTTGGATAAATTTACTTAAAAGATGTGCAATATCTCGAGAACGGTCCATGCTAGCTTTCTAAAGTTTATGTCAATCGTTTTCTAAGGAAAAGTTACATTAAAAATACCTATGTGCGTAACTTTATTAAAGGTTTTGATTTTTGATGATGTTTTCAAAATTTCACTCGACAATTTATGAGGGTTCTAAACATTCGATTACGTTTTAAAACAATAGGTTTTCAGTATTCATGGATTGTGATTTTTGTACCAAATTTCGTTCGAATCGATCCATTTGTTTGCCAGTTATCGTCTCCACAGACTCACTGACACACACACACACACACACACACACACATTACCTCAAAAATGTTTGATTCGTGATCAAGGATGCTTTAAACGTGCTCTCGCGTCGAAAACTCGAATTCGAATTTTCGACCCCGTCACTATACTTTTCTTATAAGGAAAGTAAGAAGTGGCTCAAGTGCTGTGCTCGAAGTATACTTTCTTGTGATCTTCTACAATTCAAGATTTCATTTTGGTATTTATCGATTCAAAACAAATTTTTAACGGTCGGAACATGGAGTTAGAGAGAAGGATGTCAAACTCCTACGGATGAAACGCCAGAAAATGCCATAATATTTTGAGAATTATATATAGGTGTCGCTAGAGTTAGTGAAGCGCCCTTCGTTTCCACTGTGGCGATTGAGCGTCGCCGTGGTCCCGAACCAGGGACCTGATGCATTGTAGACCGACATTATAATCACTGAGCAAAAGCTAGCTCCTCCTCTGTTCTTATAATTCGGGTTTGGTTCGTGTGGCATCTTTGATAGATGTCTTTGCTGCCGCACACTCCCCTCGCTGATGAGGAGGCCGAGAGGCGTGTCGCCTCGGCGTGACGTCAGGGCCGGGAGGCATGTTGCCTCGGCGTGACGGACAGTTGTGGTCAACCAGGAAGGGAGTGTCAAGGCTTCTGACTCCTGTGGTGCTGCCATCTCGTGCTGAGAGGCGAAGTCGTTGGAGAAGGTTGCGTTTTTCAAACGTCCAGTCATCATTGTGGCGATTGTGCGTCGCCGTGGTCCCGAACCAGGGACCTGATGCATGGTAGACCGACATTATAATCACTGAGCAAAAGCTAGCTCCTCCTCTGTTCTTATAATTCGGGTTTGGTTCGTGTGGTATCTTTGATAGATGTCTTTGCTGCCGCACCACAATAAAAATGCACACTATGGAGTATATGCATTTTTGTTTATTACTTTCCTTATACACGTAATGTATAAGGAAAGTATTGTGACAGGGTCGAAAATTCGAATTCGAGTTTTAGACGGGAGAGCACGTTTCAAGCATCCCTGATCACGAATCGAACATTTTTGAGGTAATGTCTGGGTGTGTGTGCATGTGTGTGTGTGTGTAATAGTATGTGTGTGTGTGTGTGTGTCTGTGTGTCAGTGAGCCTGTGGAGACGATAACTGACGAAAGATTGGACCGATTCGAACGAAATTTGATACAAAAATCACAATCCGTAAACACTGGAAGCCTGTAGTTTTTATACGCAATCGAATGCTCAGAACCCCCCTAAATTTTCGAGTGAAATTTTGAAAAAATCGTCAAATAAACAAAACTGCTAATAAAGTTACGCAAATAGATATTTCTTATGTAATTTTTCATTAGAAAACGATTGACATAAATTTTAGAACATTAACATAAACCATTCTCGAGATATTCCACATTTAAAAAAAAAACATTATCAAAAAATCATATAAAATAAAAAAAAAATATTTCCTATTGAGAAACATGTTCACTTTTCATATGTGATACCATGCGTTAAATTGGGTGACATCATTCTCGTGGATCTAGCTCGTTCCATTCATGAAAAAAGATACTTAGTAATACTTTTGTATTTGAACGCCAATAATCATTTATCTGCTGTAAAAATAACCTATTTCTTCTTCCATAACGCTTAGCGAGATTTTGGTGACGAATTTGGTTGAATGTCGCCAATTTGGCGACTTCTTTCAATGTTACTAAATTTACGAAAAATTTGCCAAATGGATAAAAATGACACTAAATCAATGAAAATGACGACTTATTGACGAAAATTCAATATCTTGGAAATAATATAAATATATACTATAATAATAATCTATTTTTTTTTACTATAAATGTAGTAAATTCTACGCATTATATAAGGGAAGTCCTGTGCTGCCCATATCAGATTTTTTAAAATTAAGATTCCCTAATTATCAGTATAATTAATCAGTGATTTTTCACAGATGTAAGGAAAGTCATGCGCTGCCTACATTAAAATTATCTTTTAGTATAAGGAATCACGTTCTGAATTGAAATTCAAAACTGTTTCAAATACTTCTCGCATTTCAATCTACATAATTACACGATAAATTAAGTTCAAATTTTCGAAATAATAACTTGTGAAATTTGAATGCAAATTATGTCCATACGAGAGCACTTAAGTCGCATCATGATTTATACTAGCTTTCGTCCTTCTAGCAATGTGTATTAGCTTGCTAAATCCAATTACAACAATGGCAGGAATGTAGTCAGTACGCTTTACGAATTCCCAAGTCACATTCCTCTGTTGCTGATCGACAAATTCTGAACGGCAGTCATTGATCTTTAGAGCTGTCACGTCTAGGAAAACTTTCCGGTGGCAAATTCGAAGGAAACTTTAGAGTCAGGTTTTTCGATTCCTTTAATTTTTACGGATATGTAACGATAACAAAACTCTGATGAGAGCAGCACATGACGTTCCCTACAAATTCATTTTCTAATTTTGACCAATTTTCAATATAGTTGAAAAGTGTTCATGACTTTGTTCATTCTGTTTCTCTGTTTGTCCGTTCATACGACAACTGCCGTAAAAATGACTTCTTCAAAATTATATTTTAGTATGTTGTTGAAACGATCTGTGCGACATATATGGGACTGTAAATGAGTAATATCATGCAATTTGTTTTGGATTGAACCCGGGTTGAAAAAGTGAATTAAATTGATCCCTATGGAACCTAATTTTTCTAAACTTTAAGCGAAGTTAAATTTCACAAATGGCTTCGAACATTTTAGGAAATATCCAAATTATCTCAAAAATATATAAAAAAAAATCAGCAAAATAGATTCGGTAGTTTTTTAAATAGAAATAAAAATAATAATTACACCCATATTATATAAAGAGACCACGCGACCCACTTCAAAATAAAATATGGCATCCATCTTTTTTTCTCAGTCTAAAAATCATGATTTTTAAAGTTCTTTTACATTTATATTTAGTATTGAATCTTTCCTAAAACTGCTTTATTTTTGCGTATTCTCTGTGCATCTGTGTTCTACGCCAACACAATTACAATATTTTTTAATTGAAAAGATCATCAAACTTTGATTATTTCTACAATGAAGCCTCATTTTAATGGATAAAGAATGTAAACAAGTAATTGTAAGATGAGTTGTATAAGAATTTCTGAATTTTTTAACGCAAAATTATTTTGCTTTGGAGTCTGGAATAGAAGTGATATGAATGAAATATTTATTGCTTTTACATAGAGAGCCAGGCGATTTATAGTTTGATGAAGTCTTTGAATAAAGTTCATCTTTTTTCTATAAAGTTTGAAGTTTTCAAGTAAAATAAAGTATTGTAGTTCTGTGATAATTAAAATTATATCACCGCTGAATATATCACAATTTAGAGATGTTTAAATAAAATTGCATTTCAGTTGGGAAGTGCTTCATAATCAATTATTTATGCATGATTGATCTTTCTTGTCTATTTCATGATGCTTCAATTTGGGTTCAATTGCAGTAAATAACATGGGTACATTTCTGATATTATATACGATATTCAAATTTAATGCATGTCCATTTCATTTTGTAACTTAAATGTCTTTGCACTTCAAAGTCTTCAGATCTTCAGAATTCCACAAAAATAAAATATCCCGAGAACGGTTCATCCTAGAGCCATTGGTCCAGTCGTATTCGCCGTTTTGTCAAAAATTAAATGAAAAACAAGTAATTAATTAATATTTTTCCACACTTTCATGTATTTCACTTTTTCACGAACTTTGCGGGATATTTTGTACAAAGAACCAGTTATATTGTTCTAAATCATGCCAAAATCTAATCAGTATCAGAAAAACCGTCAAGGCATATGACTACTAAATTTCAAGAAATTTCATTAAATAGTTTTTTCACTACAGTAAAATATGTCTTTGGTTCTTCTAAATTAAAAAAACTTTAATATCTGGTAAATGGTCCACCTTAGAGTAATTATGTTGTTATTAATCGTTTCATCGTCAAAAATTAGGTGTAAACATGTATTAAATTGATGCATTTTTAACATTTTATTTTGCTTCTTGACGATTTTTGCAGGCCATTTTGCTGTAAAGACAGGTTTATTTTGTTCAAATCGTAACAAAATCTAACCCAAGGTAACCCACAAGCAACTTATCTACCAAATTTTGTGAAATTTAGTCTTTTAGTTCCACAGCTAGAGTGGATACGGATAATTTTTTAGGGCCATTTTCAAAAAAGGCAGGTCCTGTTATCCCAAATCGTATCAAATACTAATCAGCACCAGGGTCACTTACTTACCAAATTTTATAAAATTCTGTGCATTAGATTTTGAGTTAGAGTGGATACATAAATCGCAAAGACATGCACTCACGCACACAGACGTCACGCTAACATAAGTTTTTCGTGTTCTGAGAGGTCGCAAAACGTGTAAATCCGTCGAAATCTCGAATCAACACGATTCCAAAGCTCTCCTTATACATTACCACATATTGCATAGAAAGTGATAAAGTTTTACATGGTAATTTTCACTTTCCCTGCAATACATGGTAATGTATAGGGAAAGTATTGGAATCATGCCGAAAATTGCAACTCGAGTTTTCGACGGACCTACACGTTTCGAGACCTCTCGAATACGAAAAAACTATTTTTAGCGTGACGTCGGTGTGTGTGTCTGTGTGTCTGTGCAGATTTTGTATCCACTCTAACTAAAAAACTAATCGACCGAATTTCATAAAATTTGGTAGGTAAGTCACTTGTGGGAGAATCTAGTGCTGATTAGTTTTGGGTACGATTCAGGATAAAAGAACCCGTCTTTTTTGTGAAATGGCCCGCAAAAGATTGTAACTACTCTAGCTGAAAATCTAATGGACCGAATTTCACGAAATTTGGTAGATAAGTCGCTTGTAGGTCACCCTGTGCTGATTAGATTTTGGTGCGATTCGGAAAAAATAACGTGCATTTTGTTGCAAAATGGCCCGCAAAAATCGACAAAATATAAAATAAAAAACTACATATGCTAAAATATATCCTGTGAATGCTTGTTTTATACGTTATTTTTAACGAAGAAAATAATAAGACCAACCCCATTGTGGTATAATGCATTTCCACATGTTTGTACTTAGCAGCGGGGTAAAAATAAAAAGGGCAATTGTAATGTACTTGAAATGTACGAGGCATGTTTTTTATGTAAGTACCGTTTTGCGATTCCGCCGCCGCAGCGCTACGGTCGGCGTTCCGCGCATGCGCGCTGGTTACCTACATCTCTTGTCTACGCACTGACGCCATTACAGTCTGATTCTTCATTGTATACGTTGTTTACTAAGTGTTTAAGATGCCTCCGACAATCGTGAGTCCCGCCGATTGTGAAGTACGGGCTGTTATACGATTTCTTAGTGCTAAAGGCGTAAAACCGATCGATATTCATCGTGAGATCTGTGAAGTTTACGGACAAAACATTATGAGTGATGGAATGGTAAGGAAATGGGTGAGAGCATTTAAAGATGGCCGCACAAATGTGCATGATGAAGAACGGAGTGGGCGTCCTTCGGTCTTTAATGAAGATTTGGTGCAGAAAGTGGAAGAAAAGGTGAGAGAAAACAGACGCTTTACAATTTCATCAATGTGCGACTGGTTTCCTCAATATTCTCGTAGTGTTTTGTATCGCATTGTGACCGAGAACTTGAATTACCGGAAATTGTGTTCACGTTAGGTTCCAAAAATGTTGACGGATTTGCACAAAACCCAACGTTTAGGCAGTGAATTGACTTTCCTTGAGCGGTACCACAATGAAGGTAAAGATTTTTTAGACCAAATTGTTACTGGTGACGAAACATGGGTGGCCTACGTCACACCAGAATCAAAACAACAATCCATGGAATGGCGACATTCATCATCACCCAAAAGAGTGAAGTTTAAGCAAACAATTTCTGCCCGGAAAATCATGTGCACAGTTTTTTGGGACAAAAAAGGAGTATTGCTAGTGGAGTTTCTGCCTCGTAATGAGACAATCAATGCAGCGTCTTATTGTGAGACATTGAACAATCTGCGTCGTGCAATCCAGAACAAAAGACGTGGCAAGTTGAGTAAGGGTATCGTTTTGCTGCATGACAATGCCCGTCCACATGTGGCTAATCGGACCAAAGATCTCATCAAATCTTTTAAATGGGAAACTCTAGATCATCCTCCATACAGCCCTGATCTGGCGCCCAGCGACTACCATTTGTTCCTGCACTTGAAGAAACACCTGGGTGGTCAGCGTCTTCAAGACGATAACGAAGTCAAAACAGTTGTGATACAGTGGTTAACAAGTCAGGCGGCAGAATTTTATGAGGAGGGTATTTAAAAACTGGTGCCACGTTATGACAAGTGCCTCAATATTCACGGAAATTATGTAGAAAAGTAGATTAAGGTACAGGCTTTCATGTAGAAATAAAATTATTGCGATATCTTTGCACGTCTTTTTTTAATTCCAAAACGGTACTTACTTAAAAAACATGCCTCGTATATAATGGTTTTGTATTATGTATATAGCTATGCCTCTGCACAGACGAAATTGGGAACTTGTGGGTGATCCTAGAGCCGATTAAATTTTGGTGCGATTCGGGAAAAAATATCCTACCGTTTTTACGAAACGGTCCGCAAAAATCGTCAAAATCTTAAATATAAAAACTACGTATTCTCACATATATAATTTAAATACTTATTTCATAAGTAATATTTAACTAAGAAAATAATAAGTTCATCTCCATTACAGTAGGACTAGCCGTTCTCGAGATATTTCCGTTTTTTCGTTTTTTCTCTACGCCAACTTTGAAAATGAGTCCAGTTACCAAATAAGAACAAAAATTGAATTAATAGTGAATTAAATTTAATAAAAATAAAGAGAACGTGCATACAAATCTGCAGGGAAAGTCATGTGCTGCCCACATCAGATTTTTTAAATTCGAGTGAAAATTTTGTGTTTCATTGGAAATTTTATATTTTTTAACATGGCAACAAGGGACACAATTGGGCATAATCATGCGTGAAAGGGTTTATTTACGGCTTAATGGCATCGGTACTTAATAGTTTCAATCATTGTTGTGAAAAAAAGCCGCGATACAATTCTTTTATTCGTGACGTCATTATCCACCTTTGGGGCCAGTTACCCGTCCCCAGGGAGAGTACATTGTTCAATATGGTATCAATCGAAATTCTTTTTCAAGCCCTTTAAAGTGAAGGGTAGCACGTTATAGTTTTAATCATTTAGACACATGTTAAAGATTTTTAACACTTTCGAACATAGATGAAAAAAGTTTATGACTTTGTTCATTCTGTCTGCCTGTTCGCACGATAACTGCCGTAAAAATAACTTTATCAAAATGGAATTTTAGTATGTTGTTCAGACGGTCTGTGGGACATATTGGAATGTAAATTAGGAATATCGACCAATTAGTTTCGGATTGAACCCGAGTTGAAAACTGAAATACACTCAACCGTATGGGACCTAATTATTTAAACATTTGTAAAGCAAAGTTTAAATTCACAAATTGCTTTGAAAATGTTAGAAAAAATTCAAATTTTCCCATAAAATATATGAAAACAAAATCATCAACATAAGATCGGTAGTTTTCTTTTCAAAAAATAAAATAATAATTACCCCCATATTATATGAAGATATCACATGAGATCACGTCCATCAGTTTTTCTCAGTTTAAAAATCGTGAGTTTTAAAGTTCGTTTAAATTTATATTGAGCGTGGCATTCGTCTCAAAACCGCTTTTTTTTGCTTATTTTTTATGCAACTATATTACTCTGTGCAAACGCAATTACAATATTTTTTAGTTTAAAGGATAATAAAAATTTGATTATTTGTACAACGAAGCCTAATTGTAATGGATGCAGAATGTAAACAAATGATTGTAAGATGAGTTGTATAAGAATTGCTAAATTTTTTCACACCAAATTATTTTACTCTGGAGTCTGCAATAAAAGTGTATGAATGAAATATTGATTGCTTTTACATAGAGAGCCAGACGATTTATATTTCGATGATGTCATTTGGCTAAAGTTCATTTTTTTCGATGAAGTTTTAAGTTTTAAATTATAATAAATGATTGTAGTACTGTGATAATTTAAAATATATCAGGGCTTAATGTATAGCATTTTAGAGATGTTTAAATACAATTGCGTTTCAGTTGGAAAGTGTTTCATAATCAATGCATTATACATGATTGACACTTGTAAATGTTTATGCATGATTGAAATAATTCAAATTATCCCATAAAAATATAAAAAATCTTTCAGCAAAATATATTCGGTAATTTTTTAAATAAAAATTAAAAAAATAATTTCACCAATATCATGTGAAGAGATCACCTAACCCACTCAGTTCATTTTTTTATGAAGTTTTATGTTTTCAAATATAATAAATTATTATAGTATTGTGATAATTAAAAAAAATATCACCTCTGAATGTATCGTATTTTAGAGATGTTTAAATAAAACTGCATTTCAGTTGAAAAGTGTTTCATAATCAATGCTTTATGCATGATTGATCTTTCTTGTTTAAGTTTACACGGATTTAGAATCCATAAAACACTTGGATACATAATAAAAAAAGAATACGAAGCATATCTGACCTAAAAAAAGAGTTCCAGGGGCCGTTCTTTATTTTATTGGTACAATATATAACAAATCATGCCAGACATATTTTCCCATATTAAATAATAATAGTTCATTAAATGGACGCTAGGTATATACGTATGTCTTTTTGTAATATCTTTGAAGATAAAAAATTTTATTTCAAAATATTTATATTTACCGATAAATATAAAATGCACAAAAAATGTATAATTTAGTGATGATTATTCATATCTAACAAATATTTTTCCATGACTGATGTAAATTAAATTCCAACAAAAGCATCTTCCTAAACAATGAGAACAAATTAAATTACGCAGAAATTTGGTTATTTTAGTTTTTAGTATTTCCTCTACGCCTTTGAAAATAAGTCCGGTTACCGAATGAGAACGAAAATTAAATTAAAAGTGAAATAAAGTTAATTAAAATAAAGGGAACGTTAGTATGAGTCTGCAGGGAAAGTCATGTGCTGTGCACATCAGATTTTTACTTTTCCTGCACTACATGGTAAAGTATAGGGAAAGTATTGATATCATACCGTAAATCGCAACTTGAGTTTCGAACGTACTTACACGTTTTGGCACCCCTAGAACACGAAAAACTATTTTTAGAGTGACGTGTGTCTGTGTATCTGTCTGTGCAATGTATGTATCCACTCCAACTCAAAACCTAATGGACCAAATTTCATAAAATTCGGTAGGTAAGTCAGTTGTGTGTGAGACTTTGGCGCTGATTACATTTCGGTACGCTTCGGGATGAAAGAAATCGCCTCATTTTGCGAAATGACCCGCAAAAATTGCCTGTATCCACTTTAGCTGAAAATCTAATTGATCAAATTTTACAAAATTTAATAGATAGGTCACGTGTGGGTTACCCTAGTGCTGATAAGCTTTTGGTACTATTTGGAAAAAAGTAACCGACCTTTTTTAACTGCTAAATAGTCCGCAAAAATCATCAAAATCTACGATAAGAGAATACGTTTGCTCAAATATATCCATTAAATGCTTGTTTTATACATGATGTTTAACGATAAAAATAATAAGACCAACCCCATTGCCTTAGGACTAGCCGTTCTCGAGATATTTTAATTTTTTCGCATTTTCACTACACCACCTTTAAAAATAAGCCCGGTTATTAAATGAGAGCAAAAATTGAATTAAAAGTGCAACTTCGGTGTAATTTAAAATAATTATGGCTGTTACTTTGTGCAATTAAACTCAATTTAATGACTTATTGAAGCAAGAAAGAGAAACGAATTTGAGTCTGCAGGGAAAGTCATGTGCTGTCCACATCAGATATTTTACAGCACAGCTTAGAGAAAAGTATTTGTTTAACAAATTACTCGAATTCACTTTGTTAGAAATTACGGAGATTTCATTTATTACAAACTATGTGCCTAATATAGAATTGATATAAAACTTAAACGCTGACATGTGTGATGTATCCAAATAATCGAGCATTTCCATTATATACAAAGCCTTGGTTTTGGTGTTATTCGAGCAGTCTCAGCTTCAAAATCAAAGAAAAAATTTCAAATTTCAAAAATTGTAATATGGAGTGGCATTACAAAGGAATAATCAAAAATCTCTGAACCACTTTGGTTAATTATCGAACACTTCCACTCTAACTGGACTGTTAGTTTTAGTCTGATTCATTCCGACTCAGTTTTCAAATCAAAGAAAAATCTCCAAAAGTTTGAATTAGGGGTGACTGTATAAAGCAGGGATTAAAAATTCAAAGCCGCTTTTCAAAATGATTGGGCACTTCCATTTGAGGCAGAAACTCGGTTTTGGTCTCACCCAATCCGTCTCAGAAAAAAAAAAATTATAATTAAGTGTGGCAATACAAAGAGATTTTCAAAATCTTACATCATTTCTTTCCTTATATACTTAATATATAAGGAAAGTATTGTGACGGGGTCGACTGGACGGGAGAACACGTTTCAAGCATCCCTGATCACGAAAAAACAATTAAGTAATGTGTGTGTGTGTATGTGTCAGTGAGTGTGTGGAGACAATAACTGACGAACGAATGGATAGATTCGTTCGAAATTTGGTACAAAAATCACAATCCGTAAACACTGGAAGCCTATTGTTTTTATACGCAATCGAATGTTCAGAACCCCCCCTAAATTTTCGAGTGAAATTTTGAAAAAACGTCAAAAATTAAAACCGCTAATAAAGTTACGCAAATAGGCATTTCTTATGTACTTTTTCATTAGAAAACCATTGACATAAATTTTAGAACGCTAACATGAACCGTCCTCGAGATATTGCACATTTTTCAAAAAAATTATCAAAAAGTCATATAAATTAAAAAAAATATATTTCCTATTGAGAAACATATTCACTTTTCATATGTAATACATTGCGATAAATTGGGTGACATTATTCTCGTGGATCTAGCTCGTTCCATTCATGAAAAAAGATACTTTGAGTAATACTTTTGTATTTGAACGCCAGTAGTCATTTATCTGCTGTAAGAATAACCTATTTCTTCGTACATAACGCTTGATGAAATTTTGGCGACAAATTTGGTGGAATGTCGCCAACTTGGCGACTTTTTCAAATGTTGCTAAATTAACGAAAAACTCGCCAAATGGATAAAAATGACGCTAAATCAATGACGACTCATTGACGAAAATTCAATATCTTGGAAAGAATATAAATAACTACTATAAAAACAATTTAATTATTTTTTTACTCTAAAAGTAGTAAATTCATTGCATTATATAAGGAAAGTCACGTGCTGTCCACATCAGTTTTTTTTTAATTGTAAAACAATAGTTTTGATAACTTTTCGTTTAAAACTTTTTATCAACAGTTTTGATTAATTGTGTAGATGTGCTCTAGCCATTGAGGAATGACCAGTATTTAATATATATATAAAATGTTAAAGCTTATACCTACTCAAAATGTGTCTTTAAATCGTTCGATTTAGTTCGAAAGCTGCGAAGATATCTTGTTTACAGTATATTATGCCATTTACAGGGTGCTTAAAAAAGATGGACCAAACTTTACGAGGTGGTAAAACACACCAAACCAAGCTCCCGGCCGTCCAAATAGTTGCTCTTAGTCCTCTGGACGAGTCGGACGGTCTGGGTCTTCTACACCAAACCAAGCATTTTCGTCAGTTTACCGGGTTGGAAATGAAACTTAAAGGCACCAGAGGGCGCCTAATGATAAAACAGATGAGGTGAGGCGAAAACACAAGAATTGCTTCGAAGTTATAAAATGACAATTAATAAACAATAATTAGTGATAGCTCAAAAGAGCGACAGATAACCTGAATGCAAGTCTCACAGCGGCTATGGAGGAATTGGCGAACTCTCTCGAGCAGACAAGACATGTCGCGCACTTCGGCAGCAGCGGCCAAAAGTCTGGCGACGCGTCCCTCTTTAGATTCAAGGGGATTGTCATAGACGAGACTTGAGATATTCCTATAAAAAGAAGTCAAGACACGACAGATTGAACGATCAGGGGACCGAGCTATGGGACTACCTCGCCCCATTGGAAAAACTACTGCAAAATAATAAGGTCGGTGTTACGAAAATGTGCATAGGGGTTCATCTTCTTCCCCAGATGAAATTTACATACGTGGTTTTCTTCTTCAACTAGAAAATAATAACCAGAATGATGATTTAAGTTTGCGGGGCAGCCTCTTCCCATCGAGTAAGCGCCTTGTAACGCCTTTACGTTTCATTACCGACTCGGTAAACTCTGACGAAAAATGCTTGGTATGGTGTGTACTACCATCTCGCAGAGTTTGGGCCATCTTTTTTTAATTACTCTGTATATTAATTTTAAAATAATATCCAAATATAACTCTAACCTTTACCAATTGTATATATATTCCAGTGAGAAATCAAAAGCACGAGATCTTATTGATCTTATTATATCTTGTGAAATAAATATTTATGTGAAACTAATTATGTAATAGTAGTAACTGTGAACCATTCGTGCAGTTAATTTTTTTTAGTAATTAAACTTGCTGAAATTACCATTAACATCTCGGAGCCAAAGTGCGGCAGACCAGCATGACAGCGTTGGGTTAAAGACATCTCAAGTTCAAGACATTTAATACTGTCTCATGAGAGGGCTCTTTACACAATTATTATGTATCATATTTACATATTAATATCACAACTATCGACGAATTGGGGCCACCATTCTATTATATTGATCTTCTGAATTTTTACACAATGTAGCACACATGAACACGGCGGCAGTTGTGGCAGTGTGCAAATCCAGCGCGCAAACCACCGGGCTACCACACCCGAAATGCGCCAACAGCACGCGGTGTTCCCATGTGATCACCCACCCAAGTACTAACCGCGCCCAATGCTGCTTGACTTCGGTGATCTAACGAGAACCGGTGTTTTCAGCACGGTACGGCCGTTGGCTGTGTGTTACATTGTAGAAAACCCAGACCACACGACCAACCCAAAGGCTAATGGTAGCTTTCTGTGTGGCCGGGTGTGTACACAATGTAGCACACCCGGCCACACAGAAAGCTACCATTAGCTTTTGGGTTGGTCGTGTGGTCTGGGTTTTCTACAATGTAGCACACAGCCAACGGCCGTACCGTGCTGAAAACACCGGTTCTCGTTAGATCACCGAAGTCAAGCAGCATTGGGCGCGGTTAGTACTTGGGTGGGTGATCACATGGGAACACCGCGTGCTGTTGGCGCATTTCGGGTGTGGTAGCCCGGTGGTTTGCGCGCTGGATTTGCACGCTGCCACAACTGCCGCCGTGTTCATGCGGAGTACGATCACGTTAAACATGTGGGTCCGTAAGTCCTTCCGAGAGGTTGGTGGTAAGGGAAGGAGGGTACGGTCCTTGTGGATGCCTCCCCCACTGGGTTCCGGTCTAAATTGGGCGCCACTTCCCTGCCGTCCAAACAGTTATCTTACACCTTTCTGGTAGGTCGGACGGTCTGGGTCTCAGCAACAACAATGTAGAACACAGCACACCACGCATTGTAAATTACATATATATATTCGGAAATGTTCTATTTCTAGCATCTCGGTTCTATTTTGAAATTGTTACATCACTGAAGTAAATCAATATTTTAAAATGCACTTTAATTCCCATTTCATATAACTTTATTTAATAGTATGTGAATAAATATAATAAGAAAATCAAACGTATATTATTCTCCAACTATCCCTAACATTGGAAGCCATCGAAATTCAAAATTGACCATTGGTCGGCTTCCTATATACTGTTGATATCGATCAGACGGGCAATGAAATTAGATTTAAGGATTCCTGTAGGCATTTGCATTTGAATGGATTTCTGTCCTCCTCAGATCATGTTAACGTGGATTAGGTTAGAGATGTAGCATAAAGAATAAAAACTAGGCGACACGAAGATGCATACATTTTGGAAGTTTCTAACAAACTGTCCAATAGCATTAGGCGTATTTAATCTATAAAATAAGACTAAAGTTCATTTCTACAGGTCAAAAACTTTAAGATATTCTAATCATTTGTAAACATGGAGAAAATATAATTAAAAATTTAATATAAAAACAATAGTAAATGCAGAAAGTAGGGTAAAATAAAAATTATATGATGTATGGAAACGTAATTTTAATAATTTTCATTCAAGTTCTCCAAGAAATAATATTATATGTCTAGATCAGATATTTCTAGAATGTCAGATTACGGATAATCTAGAATGTCAAATTACAGAATGTCATCATTACGGGGAGCCTCTTATGGATTCAAAGAGCACATATCACAAAATAATTAACTCAAATATCTGTCTAGGAGGAAAATAGAGAGGCATTTATGGGTCGCCATATTTGACAACAGTTATTTTTTGTGGTGTTACTTTAAGGATTTTATACCTATACAAGCACCATCAACTACAGTTTGGATCACACAACTTGGCCGATAAACAAACTAATAATGGCTTGGTTTTCATTTCAGCACTCGTCTTCTTGATTGGCAGACGATGTGAGAGATAATAGCCATAAGTATGGAATTATTCAATTAGAACTTTATTATATAATTGTATAAAAACTTACCAAACTTTCTTGAAGAAAGCCGGCATATGCCATATGACAATAAGGTGACAACAGGCATATTCCAGTAAAGTCACAACATACATATGTCAGTAAGGTGACAACAGACATATATCAGTAAAGTGACAACAGGCTTTTGTCAGCCAGGTTGCTTTGTTCAAGGAAATTTGGTAAGGTTTTATCTTACAAGCAGCAATTTCATTTATAGTAATACCGATGTAGATCAAATTCTCAGATCCATATTTTTTATCAGTCAAGCTGTGCGAGCCATTCTATACTATTGGACGGTTACTGGGATAAAGAAATAATTGTGAGTCTGATACTTCAGATAAAGATATACCTTTCTTTGGATAGAATTAAACATTACATTCGATTAAATGTTTTTCGCGTATGACAGCCATATTCAATTTATTTAAAACAATGTGTTTGAAACGTATAAAATTATGTCTTTCAAAATATCAAATGAATCTGTATTAAAATTTTAACTATTTATAATTAGTGCGTTTATTCCAAAATAAGGATTTTAGTTGGGAATAAATTCATTCTTCTCCGAACTGTTTTGTATATTTTCTTATTTCATATTCCGATGTCTTTTCAATAAAAAGTTTTCTATATGAATTTGGTCCAGCATTTGTAGATCTTTAATTTTCACACCATTTCAAGTATAATGTGTAAGTAAAAAATCTGACGTGGGCAGCACAACACTTTTCTTATATAATGCAATAAATTGACTTCTTTCACAGTGAAAAAAAGATGCATAAGAAAGTAAAGGACGTTGCTCCTACTGGTAATAGAACCTAGATCTACGAATTGGCCCGGCGACACTTTATCGTTCAGCTACTGGAGACGAAATTCCAAGCTCTTATTGCCGAAATGGATGTATAAAATTCGTCACACACTGTATTTAACTTTGAATTGTACATTTGTGGCTTTTCCGGATGACAACATGCAAAACTTTTCGTATCCAATTAACTTATATTTCGCGCAACTCTAATTTAATAATTGTCAATATTCTTTCATCCTCAATAAGCAATATAATCTAAGTATTGAAATATGTAAATAATAAATTCATCAATTAGGCGTAATTTCATTAACTTCGCATCATGTATACAATTTTGATTATATGTTCGTCAATCTGGGTCTAAATATTGATAAGTTGGCGATATGTCATTAGATTGTTCACCAAGTTCGCTAAATGTATCTTCAGGTATTACAGACAAATGGGGAGAAGATCTTTATGATAGGAGTATACCAGAAGGTATGCCCATCATATGACGAAATTAAAAATTTGTAAAACATTACTTCCCATTTAGCGTCATTTTTGTAAATATTGGGGCACCTTCGTTAATTTTGCAACATTCAAAAAGTCGCCATGTTGATGACATCCCGCTAAAGATATTGAATTTTCCTCAATTAGTCGTCATTTTCATTGATTAAGCGAGCATGTATTTCTATCAATTTGGCGAAATTTTAGTTAATTTGGCAACATTTAAAAAGTCGACAAGTGGCGACATTCTGTCAAATTTGTTGCCAAAATATCCCCAAGCAGTTTGATGACAAATATGTTATTCTTATAGTAGATAAATGACTATTGGCGTTCAAATACAAAACTACCCAAAGTATATTTTCTCATGAATGGGGCGCACTAGATCCACGAGAATGACGTCAACAAATTTATCACATTATATTACATATGAAAAGGGAACATATTTTAGAATAGTTAAGAATTTGTTTTATTTTGTGATTTTTTGATAAATTTATTTAGAAAATTTGCAATATCCCAAGAACGGTTCATGCCAGCGTTCTAAAGTTTATGTCAATCGTTTTCTAATGAAAAATTACATAAGAAATATCGATTTCCGAAACTTTAATAAAGGTTTTAACTTTTTGATGAATTTCTCAAAATTTCACTCGAAAAATTTGAAGGGTTCTGAACATTTAATTGTGTTTAAAAACAATAGACTTCTAGTATTCCTGGATTGCAATATTTTACCAAATTTCGTTCAAATTGCTCCATTCGTTCGTGAGCTATCTCTAGAGACTTACTGGCATACACATACAGACATCACCTGAAAAATGCTCGATTCGTGTTCGGGGATGCTTGAAACGTTCTCTCCCGTCGAAATCTCGAATTCGAATTTTCGACCCCTCGTCACAATATTTTGCTTATCCATTTAACTATGTATATAAGAGAAGTAAAAATTGCAGCAAACTAAAGGAGAGTGTGCATTATTCTCAGATTAACCTCTTACACTGCACACAAACCCTCATTCGGAGTTCGACGATTGATCATGGCTCATTTTCCAATCACTGCTGACCATCCATCAGACAGACAGTGAAATTAGATTCGTGGTCATTGAAAATTGGAATCTCGTATTCTGATCGAAATTTGCATTTTGATGGATTTTGCACTCTCGGGCCGTGTCCACGTGTAATAGCTTGAAATTGCAGCATGCAGACACATACACACAAACGGGATGACAGTTGTGCTCTGTTTAGAATAGTGATTTCATGTAATTGATTTAAATAAATTATTCAATAATGTGTGTCAAACTATCCTGATCTAAAAATAACAATATGACTACAGTATGCTGCGTATCGGAGCAAAAAATCTTCTCTCATTTCAATGTTTTATACAGAAAAAAAATCTGATGGGGGCAGCACATGACTTTCCTTATATAATGCAATGACTTTACTACTTTTACAGCAAAAAAAATAGATTATTTTTAAAGTAGTTATTTATATTCCTTCCAAGATATTGAATTTTTGTCAATGAGTCGTCATTTTCAATGTCGTCATCATCAATCAGTCGTCATTGGATAAGCGTCATTTTTATCCATTTGGCGAGTTTTTCGTTAATTTAGCAACATTTAAAAAAGTCACCAAGTTGGCGACATTCCACCAAATTCGTCGCCAAAATCTCGCCAAACATTATGGACGGAGAAACAAGTTATTCTTACAGCAGATAAATCACTATTGGCGTTCAAATGCAAAAATTATTATTCAAAGTATATCTTTTCATGAATGGAACGAACTTGATCCACGAGAATGATGTCACCCAATTTATTGCATGGTATTGCATATGGAAAGTGAACACTTTTCTCAATAAGAATTTTTTTATGCATTTTATATGACTTTCTGAATGTTTTTTTGAAAATTGTGCAATATCTCGAGAACGGTTCATGTTAGCGTTCTAGAATTTATGTCAATCGTTTTCTAATGAAAAATTACATAAGAAATGCCTATTTGCGTAACTTTATTAGCGGTTTTGATTTTTTGACGATTTTTTCAAAATTTCTCTCGAAAATTTAGGGGGGTTCTGAACATTCAATTGCGTATAAAAACAATAGGCTTCCAGTGTTTACGGATTGTGACTTTTGTACCAAATTTCATTCGAATCGGTCCATTCGTTCGTCAGTTATCGTCTCCAAATCTCACTGACACACACACACACACACACACACACACACACACACACATACTTTCACACACACACAGACATCACTTCAAAAATGTTGGATTCGTGATCAGGGATGCTTGAAACGTGCTCTCCCGTCGAAAACTCGAATTCTACTTTTCAACCCCGTCATAATACTTTCCTTATACATTATGTATATAAGAAAAGTAAAAATCAAAATTAGCCAACTGAGAGTAAATAACAATAATTATCAAAAATCAAAGTATAAACCTGGTTTCCAATTCCCCTGTTTCTTCTACAAAGATGTGTAACTTTAATGAAAATGTGTAAGAATCGAATTTTGATGAGTAACAGATTGTGCCTAATGAAGTTCACAAATAAAATGAAAAATTACAGAGACAGAAAAATCTATTCCAATAACTTCTGGAAAATAAACTGACACACAAGGAACCACTTACTAGAAGGACTGAATCAGTTTCTACCAAGAAGAGACCGAACATCTAGTAGAAGTTATTACATGCTTGAATGGGCAAAAGTAGAACAAACAGGTTGAAATCAAAAATTCCAAATATGGTATCTGTTTTTGTTCTATGTCCCGATATTGAGAATTGTATCAATCTAGTGTCCTGTTGGCTACAGTTAAATTATTTTAAATAATTGCAGCAATGTGTAAATTTTTAAATAAAACTATTGCTTCCACCGTGTTTTATGACATATAAACGTTGTTCCTCAGCACGTATTAGCACATTTAACATATTTAAAATTGTGATCCTCAAAAATAAATCATAATTATACCTTATATTTTTACCAAGTATCCTCTTAATTCGATGATCTAATCTCAAGATACAAAAATGAGTTTAGAAATTGAGATAAATTAAGCTTTATTCAAAGCAACAATATGCGTAAACAGAAAAACATCGTTTGGATATTAAGTTAATAACTTAATATCCAAATATATTTTGTGACATTGTTTGACAAATATTAAGTAAATAACTAAATATTTGTCAAACAATGTCACACAACAAACATCCGATATAATAAATCGGCAATGAAATGCATATTGCTAATTCACAAATATGAAAATATCTTACTCAAATTACTAACGTATTGACTGTTATGCTTATAACGTAACGCCTCTCTCTGAACACTGATCATCCTTATATACGCCATAAAAATATCAAGAAAAACCAAGTTGCCTCGTGAACGTCCTTGCCCCAATTATTTAAATGTGGACTTTTTTAAATAGCAAGAAATAGCCATGTTATCGACATTTCTCCAAACTTATGCAACCCATATACATCAAGACTCATTAGTTGCCGGGCTCATCGTCCAACCTGATATTAACTAATAAGTTGTCAACTCAATGTCAACGAGCTTAGCATTTCGTGATTTGTGACGCTATGGACCAGGGAGGACTTTGAGAGTTGTTGGCATAACACAGCAAGTTTTTACATTAAAACAATTAAAAATTGTTTTTTAATTTTGAAGTGGCATAATCTAGACTGAACAACTTACGCAGAGGCTTTTAAGTGAGCCGTACACACCTTCCTCAGTGACGTCCAGACGGATTCAGTAACGTCGGTGGAGTAGAAATACAGATTCATATTCAGTCTCCAAGGCGAGGCGACCGCTAGGTTTACGCCCATTATTCGCCAGGGAGCGTTAGGCAAATTCTCTATTCCAGCAAAGCCGCAGCCGAGGGCCATGTTCTCTACGGGATCATTCACCGGGTAGTGTCCCGAAGAACACCCGCCAAGCCCGACCCCAGCCACCGTCCGGTACCTAGACTCAGGCCATAAATAGGCGCAGTCCAGTGGTCTCGGACACCCTGAAGAGTCGGTGCCTGATAGACTCGCTGGTTCGATGGACAGTTCATTGTCTACCAGGTAACCCGATTAATATGTCCCCCAGATTCGAAGGATCAAGGCTACAGAGCCAACATCCGTAACCATCCGCTCAGGGGGGAGAAGGAGAAGAAACACAGTCTCAGTTAACAAATTAGGGCTCTTTAGAGAGCCCGAGAACAAAATGCGCTCGTTTACTGTTCCCGTGATATCACATACGCAGAGCCATGTAAATAAAATTAAGTTAGTCATGCCAGGAATAAGTAAGTACACCTCTGATGTACATGCTGCTTTTCTTCATGCCGAGTATTAAGACAATATATTGGGCATATTTCCTTTAAAATTTTTGCGCTATTTAAGTAATCACTATTAAACAAATTTTGTGAATTTCCCAGTTTTATACGAGTTTACATCTACAATATTCACAAAACATTACGAGCAACAGCCGTTAATTATTCTACAACTATATCCTTAACCGTTGCAAACAACCAATCTTAGATTTCCAATAGAGCATCCATCAGTTTCCGATTGGCCGATGACCATCGATCAAACAGACAGTAGAATTAGTTTCGCGGTCATTGGGATTAGAATTGTGGTCATTCTTGTATTCATTGAAATTTCGATGCATCCACAATTTCGCAGAGTATGTCAATGCAGATTAGTTGAAACATACGGCATGAATCATGGTCCATATGCATTAGGTTAGATTCAGTTTAGATTCCTAGTCCATCAAAACCCTAAAGACTTTGACGTATAGTGAATGATGCAGCAGGTACATCGAATTTGTATTAGCAATCGAAGCTTGCGTATTCGGTTTTGATCATGTCCCCGAGTCCAATTATGGTTCTGGATCTATCGGACAACCTTCGTTTGATACAGAACTAATCGAACACTATCCAGGCTGACCGAGCTCGTTACCAATCCTGGTGGCTCTGCCTGTGTGGTGGAGTCAGTGGCAGGTGCCTTAATGGACGTCAACATCAAATCTTACCTTATACCAGTCTTCTGAAAATAGTATCTCTTGATACAGAATGCATAGAAGATGGCACATGCCTTCCAATGGTTGGTAGTGACACCATTAATGTGGACGTGGCTCCTTACTTGACTGCATGATCCGTTCGGACAGTTGTCTGTTAGGGGCATCCTGAGCCCCTTTTATGGTTACTTGTGCCTCTCCCGATAAATTGTTGAAACACATAGTAACTACCATATCTCTCCAAACAAGATGACAAATATGTAATATGTATGTTGGACCAACATTGAGATATAATTAGGTTTATGATGCAACCTCTCTCTAAATCCAACAATTGTTCGAAGTGCCGTTGAGTATATCTCAAAGGTATTTTTGCATACAACTGCCAGTATAAAAGCAGGAAATATGTAAAAGCTGTAAATATTTCATTCATACACTTTTATTCCATTCCCTTCATTCATCACATTACTACAATAATTTATTTTACTTAAAAACTTAAAACCATTAAGGTAAAAGTAATTTAACTCTATACGTAAAACTTTATTGAAAAAGTCTGCTATACAATCGTCTGTTTCTCTATGTAAAATCATTGAATCTTTCATTCATATCAGCTATATTGCAGACTTCAGAGCTAATTAATCTTGCGTTAAAGAAATTCAAAAATTCTTATACAACTCATCTTACAGTTTGATGTGTTTGCATTCTCCGTTACTGAAAATTAGGCTTCATTGTAGAAATAATCAAAGTTTGATGATCATTTAAACTCAAATATATTATAATTGCGTTGTTTCAGAATAAATAATGTTATAAATACACAGAAATTAAGCAAAAACAAAGCGGTTTTAGGACATATACAACACTAAATATAAATTAAAAAGAACTTTAAAAATCACGATTTTGACATAAGATGGTAGGCATTGATCATTTAAACTCAAATATATTGTAATTGCGTTATTTCGGAATATAGATGCAATAAATCAAGATTTTGACACAAAATGGATGCCATATTTTATTTTGAAGTGGGTCACGTGATCTCTTCATATAATATGGGTTGTTGTTGAGACCCAGACCGTCCGACCTACCAGAAAGGTGTAAGGTAACTGTTTGGACGGCCGGGAAGTGCCACCCAATTTAGACCGGAACCCAGTGGGGGAGGCATCCACAGGAACCTATACCCTCCTTCCCCTACCACCAACCTCTCGGAAGGACTTACGGACCCACATGTTTAACGTGAACGTACTCCGCATAAACACGGCGGCAGTTCTGGCAGCGGCGAGAATCGCGCGCTAACCACTGGGCTGCCGCGCCCGAAAAGAGCCAACAACACGCGGTGTTCCCAGGTGGTCACCCACCCAAGTACTAACAGCGCCCGATGCTGCCTGACTTCGGTGATCTAACGAGAACCGGTGTTTTCAGCACGGTACGGTCGTTGGCCCATATAATATGGGTGTAATTATTTTATTTTTATTCAAAAATCTACAGAATGTGTTTTGCTAATTTTTTTTTCATATTTTTTATGGGATAATTTGAATATTTCCTAAAACTTTCGAAGCAATTTGTGAATTTAAAATTTGCTTAAATAATGTTTGAAAATTAAGTCCCATAGGGTTCAATGTATTTCATTTTTTTCCTACCCGGGTTCAATCCAAAACTAATTGGGTGATATTATTCATTTATATCCCTATATGTCCCACAGACCATCTGAACAACATATTAAAATGTCATTTTGATAAAGTAATTTTAACGGCAGTTATCATGTGAACAGACTGACAGACAGACAGAATGAACAAAGTCATAAACACTTTTCAACTATGTTGTAAAGTGTTAAGAAAGGCTACTGAATCCCAAGTCATTTCGTCGTTCTGAAAACCTTGAACTAGAAATGCAACCAATAAGTTTCCAATAAATAAACGAAATAATTTTTAATAAAAAAATAAATATATAAGGAAATTTTTTAATTTAAGTTTTAAAGAAAACAAGTGCTCCAGCTACTGCGTCACTACTTACTACAATAGGAAGGAAATTCTCCTACTGCAGTAAAACCCGAAGTCTTCAAATTTGAAAACAAAATCTGGTTTCTGAAGCTGGCAGAAAGAGCTAAGATCAAAAGCCAATTATTTAGAAACTATAGAGGTCTCGCGCGGGTTCAATTAAAAATAATTTCCGACCCGAAAATATAAAGATTTGATACAGTCGAAGTCCAAGAATTTTTCATAGTAACTTACTCGAGCCAGACCCGTTTCGAAAGCACTCAAAGCCAGCCCCAACGCCTGCCGGCCCAAATTTTTTTTGCAACACATTGAAGGCTGTTGCCTCATATGATGAACACATTGTTACCTCATATAATGATCCAAATTTGCATTTAAGGAACTCCATCAGAATTAAAAAGAACCCACACTTGAAAAATCAAGAATGAATATTATAAAGTGCGTTTTAATTATCATTTTGGTTTGATAATATCACAGATTAAATGAGAAAACGGCTCTTCACTGATATTATGTTTAAAAAAATATTTAAATGAGATTATGTTTTAAAATGTCTGCACTGAGATTGCGTTTAATATAGTACTTTATTTACCCACATAAATTATCAATAAACGATGCAATATCTCTTTTGTTAGAGTTCATCAGCACCAAATATTCTTGCCTGCAGTGAAAATAAAGCAAACATGTCATATGTTACAACTGTTAGTGTTTTAAAAAATATGTAGACGCGATTAAATTTTCTATGTAAGTATGCATATAGTATATAATTTTCTTTGATTCTGAGATAGCTATGAATATTATATTATATTTAATAATTTTAAATTTAAAGTGGTAGATGTTTAGAATACAAATATAAATAATTTCAAGAACAATAACTCGTCTTTTCAGTATATTAATGTTAAATTATAAGTTTGCTCAAATAAATGTCCATTCAATATTTGCTATTGGCAGGAAATCGACGAAACTATGCTTTGATTTAAGAGTAGAATTTGTTTCATTTTGTTAAATCAGAAACATTCGGAATCTAGTAATTGAAATTAAAATCGCAGAAGAAATTGAAAATAAAATATCAGTGTCAAATTTTAAAGTAAATAGTACCTATTTGATTTCATATTTTCAACACCAGTCAAGTATTTATAGAACAACATTGATTAAACTTTTTTGCAATAAATTAAAAAATATAACAAATTGCAACTTGTACATAACCAATGATAATAACTGAATGATCCTGTCCTCATAAATTAAATTTGGAATGTATTTCTTCCCTATTAAATTTATAGATCACCTGACAAGAAAAATGACATATGGCACTTAGAGGTCATTTTTAACACTTTCCAACATAATTGAAAGTGTTTATGACCTTGTTTATTCTGCCTGTCTGTCCGTTCGCAGGGTAATTGCCATAAATGCGACTTTATCAAAATTAAACGATTATATGCTTTTGAGACGGTCTATGGGACATATGGGAATGGAAATAAATAATATCACCCAACTAGTTTTGGATTGAACCCATATTGAAAATTGAAAATACATTGAACCTTATGGGACCTAATTTTTCCAACATTATTTAAGCGAAGTTAAAATTCACAATTTGCTTTCAAAATTTTAGGAAATATTTAAATTATCCCGTAAAATATATAAAAAAAATGCATTTAAATATGTTCGGTAGTTTGTTAAATAAAAATTATAATAATTATTACACCCATATTATATGAAGAGATCACGTGACCCACTTCAAAATAAAATTTGGCATCCATCATTTTACCCCAGCGCAAAAATCATGACCTTAAATGTTCTTATTAATTTATATTAGTGTTGTATCCATCCCAAAACCGCTTTATTTTTGCGTATTTTCTGTGCATCTACATTTTGCGTCAAAGCAATTATTTTTGCGTATTATCTATGCATCCATATTCTGCGCAAATGCAATTACACTATTTTTGAGTTTAAATGATCATCGAACTTTGATTACTTCTACAACGAAATGTAATTTTAATGGATGCAGAATGTAAGCAAGTGATTGTAAGATGTTTTACAAGAATTGTTAAATTTTTTTCACACAAAATTATTTAGCTCTGGAGTTTGGAATAAAAGTGATATGAATGTAATATTCATTGATTTTACATAGAGAGCCAGACGATTTGTATTTCGGTGACATCTTTTGAATAAAGTTAATTTTTTTCGAGGAAGTTTTATGTTTTCTAATTTAATAAATGATTCTAGTACTGTGATAATTTAAAATGTGTCAGCGGTGAATGTATCGTATTTTAGAAACGTTTAAATAAAATTGCGTTTCAATTGGGAAGTGCTTCTTAATCAATTATTTATGCATGATTGATCTTTCTTGTCTATTTCATGATGCTTCAAATTGGGTTCAATTGCAGTAAATAATATGCAGTAAAAATAATTGCAGTAAAAATTATATTACTGTTGGAAAGTGTTTCATAATCAATGCTTTATGCATGATTGATCTTTCTGGTTTTATTTTGTTGAATCCAAACCAGAACATATTTTCCGTTAATGTAGTTTCAAATTTTCAACTGTTACTGTAGTTTCAATGTTCAACTGTTATTTTATTACTGTAGTTTCAATTTTGTATATGAAATCATAATTTTTTCCGATTCCTCTCCTAATTTAGCCATCTTCGTTCTTCATACAGAGCAAACTTTTATTTCTTAGTATGGGGCAAGGAGACTTTTGTACTCTAACCAAAAATTTTGTTTCATATGTAATTTTAAAATTTCTGTTTCAATTTTGATTTATTTTTGGCTTTTTTTTTATTTATTTTGACCCGGCTCAACCCAACCCGAATTTAATAAAACGTAGCCCGATTCCGGCCCGTGGACCAGGTCGGGCCTAGGCCCGAGCCTGTGCAGAGCTCTATCTTAGATTTAAATATTACTTTCAAGGTATCTATCTCCCCAATTGAATTTTAAAATACTCCACTGGCGCTGATATTTGCATAAATATCTTTGATCATTTGCATAACTCTTAAAACGGCATTTGCAAGTCGCGTTTTGCTTCTCTAGTTCATTTTTTTATGAGTGCATATAAGTTTTGCAGCTATGTGTGTATTGGGTATATTAGGTGTATATCGAGTCTATTGGGTATAATTTTTTAAGTCGTCGTTATTTAAGTAGTCACCATTTTAAACAAATTATGAGTATACTTTCTTTTTAAAGTTGTCGTTATTTAAGGAGTCGCTATTTTGAACAAATTATGTCAATAGCCCACATTTATAGGAATTTTATTCAACAATATTCTCAAAACATTACAAGAAGTAAGCCAAAATCATCATTATTCCAAACTATCATTCCAAAACTATCCCCAACCGCTACAAACAACAAATCTTAAAGGTTTCTAATAGAACAGCAGTCACTTTCCAATTGGTGGATGACCATCAATCAAACAGGCAGTCGAATTAGTTTCGGAGCCATTGGGATTAGAATTGTGGTCATTCCTATATTCATTGAAATTTCGATGCGTCCTGAATTTCTCAGAGTATGTCAATGCAGATTAGTTGAAACATGTGACATGAATCATGGTCCATGTGCATAAGGTTAGATTCCGTTTAGATTCCTAGTCAATCAAGACCCTAAAGACTTTAGAGATTACGTAGTGGATGATGCAGCAGGTACTGCTAATTTTCCACCAAGACGCATAATTACCGGGTGCCTGTGACATCGTCACTCAACCTCACATTGAAAATAGCAATATCAGACCAGTTGGTGTAAAATAGAAATATATTTCAGTCATTTTTCACTCCACTTCTGTGGGTGTGCAGATGCGATTAGCAAGTTGTTGTTTGCAGTAAATCATTGTCTTGGGATAGTAAACACCTGCATAGGCTGTAAAAAAGCGTGAAAAGGTCAAGAAATATGTGAGAGCAAAATAGCATGAAAATTAAGGTCGCAGATGGATATTTAAATTAAGGGGACGCTGGACGTTGAAATGAGCAAAAATCGACGAAAAAAATTTGAATATATAACATTATTTTACACATTTAACATTTGCTTACGGGTGGGACAGCGGCCATCCCAAACGAAAAACCGCCCAAAAAGACAGATATTTGACATAACCTATCCCAAACAGTTCGACTATTTGGGATAGGGAACCCGTAAGCAAAAGGTTGAATGCAGTTTTTTCGAAACGGAATTTTTAAAGGTTTTACATTTTTAAAATTCTCCATGCGTCTTAATTGTTGTCTAATATGCATGAAATTTGGCAAGAAGACAATTCTCATTCTTTATAATGGAACTAGGTATGAATTTTGTAATTGGACTTTATTAAGGTAATTAAAAGTAAATAAGAACCTAATTAAATGATGAAAATTAAAGTTTTAATGCAGAAAAATATTTTTAAAAAATTAACTTTCAAAAGAATTTAAAAATAAATACCCAAATTTTTTCATAACATGTTTTTGAGTGATGATAATGTAAAATGAATCTAAAATGTGAACAAATGGCACGCAAGGAGCATTTTCAAATTTTCGTTAAAAAAAATTAAATTAAAAAGAAAATACAAAATTATAACAAAATTAAAAAAAAATTTAATGGTATTGTATATAGTAATGCTAAGAGGAATATCTATATAACTTTTCCCGTTTCTAAGTCAATAAATAAATAAAAAAATTTCAACGTCCACCGTCCCCTTAATACATTGGAAGTTCATGCGAAAACAAATTTATAAGTTTAAATCTGCAGAATGCGAGGATTCAAACACTGGGCTGGAGTCAGAATACACGGACAAAAGCAAGCAGTCCAACGTGTCACTTGGCCGGGCCCGGAATGATGATTTGGAGCAGTTTAGTTCTAGCCATCGATGCCACTAAATCTCTATGAACGAACCTGCGAATTTTCATTAGAACTCACAGCTCAAGGTTCTTTAATATAAGGTTGTGGAATCATCCCGGTAACCAATCAAAAAGTTGTCAATTTGACGTCGACGAGCGTCTCCACTGACCAGGGAGGACTTTGAGAGTCGTTGCCCAAACACAGCAAATTCTTGCATTATTACAATTAAAAATTGTTTGCTCGTTTTGAAGTCGCAGAATCCAGACGTGAACAACTTCAGCAGAAATTTTAAATTGTGCTGAGCACACCTTCCATAGTGACGTTCATAGAGATGTAGTGACATCGATGGCCAGAATGACAGTTGCAGTTAACAAGTTCTGTCTCTCCTGAAAACCCGAGTACAAAACGCGTGCGTTTTCTTTCTCCGTGACATCATGCACGCAGATCGAAGTAAAAACAAGAAAGATCAATCATGCATAAAGCATTGATTATGAAACGCTTTCCAACTCCAATGCAATTTTATATAAACATCTCTAAAATGCGATACATTCCTCGGTAATATTTTAAAACTTATCACAATACTGCATTAATTTATTATATTTGAAAACTTAAACATTCATCGAAAAAACTGAACTTTATTCAAATGACGGCATTGAAATATAAATTGCCTGTTTTAAACATCTCTAAAATGCGATACATTCCTCTGTAATATTTTTAAAATTATCATAATACTACAATAATTTATTATATTTGAAAAACTTCATCGAAAACAAACTTTCTTCAAATGACATCATCGTAATATAATTCGCCTCTATATAAAAGCAGCATTTCATTCATAAACATTTTTCCAATCGTTTCATTCATCACAATACTATAATAATATATTTTATTTAAGAGTTTAGAACCATGGAGGTACAAGTAATTCAACTCTATTCTTAAAACTTCCTCGAAAAAATGATCGGGTTGGTTCTCTGTGTAAAATCAATGAATGTTTCATTTATTCATATCAGCTATATTGCAGACTCCATGAGCTAAATAATTTTGCGTTAAAGAAATTCAGCAATTCTTATACAACTCATTCTACATCTTTTGGTGCTTACATTTTCCATAAGTGAAAATTAGACATCGTTGTAGAAATAATCAAAATTTGATAATCATTTAAACACAAATATATTGTAATTGTGTTGTTTCAGTATGTAGATGCACAGAAATTAAGCAAAAATAAAGCGGTTTTACGACGGATACAACACTTGAATTAAAATGAACTTTAAAAATCACGATTTTGATACAAGATGGATGCCACATTTTATTTCGAAGTGGGTCACGTGATCTCTTCATATAATGGTCACGTGATCTCTCCATATAAAGAGTGTAATTATTATTTTAATTTTTATTTAAAAAACTGCTGAATATACTTTGCTAATTTTTCTTATATATTTTATGGAATAATTTAAATATTTCCTAAAACTTTCGAAGCAATTTGTGAATTTTAAATTCGCTTAAAAACTGTTTGAAATATTAGGTCCCATAGGGTTCATTATATTTCACTTTTTCAGCCAGGGTTCAATCCGAAACTAATTGGGTGATATTATTCATTTATATGTTCCCATAGTTCCCACAGACCACATGAACAACAAACTAAAATTTCATTTTGATAAAGTCATTTTTACGGCAGTTATCGTGCTAACAGACAGATAGACAAATTGAAAAAGCCAAAAACATTTTTCAACTATGTTGTAAAGTGTTAAAAAATGCCCGGAACCCTTGCTCCCAGCTTACGTGTTAGGTTATATTCACCGAGACCAGGTTACGGTTCTGGTTAACGTATGAGTAAAAAAAATATTAAATGAAATATTCTGGTCTAGTTAAACAGTACGTTCTAATTGTATGTCTTCAATTCAGGTGACTGTTTTGGGGATTCAAAGAAATGGTCAAATTGTGTGTGACTTTTTCCAACTAAGAATGATAAAAACAATTTAAAAAAGAATCATGTCGGCAACACATGATTTTCTCTGCAGACTAAAATTCATTTTCTCTTTCTTTTATAATTCTTTTAATTGAGATAATTTCACGAAATATCAAGGAAAATTATTTAAAATGATAATGAATTTGCAGTTTGAGTTCAAATTTCTCTTTTATTTGACGATTGGACGCGATTTCAATGTGCCCTTAGGGACCAAAAATTATATCACAGAGTTCCTAACTTGACACGATGGGAAGGATTGAAAACTTCTCTTTCAAACAAACTCGAACTTCAAACTCCTTCAAACGTAGTCCATATAATGAATAGACAAAATCTAATGAAGTTTTAAACATATATATTTTATGCGTTTTAAACCACTCGTATTTTATATTACTATATATTAAAATTGGCGTTTCATCCGGCGTTCAATTTTTGTCAGAAATCACAGACTATTCCAGAAAATAATTCAGAAATCCATCCGTTGACTAATTATAAATATTTTAACCAAAGCATGTCTCAGAACGAACCTAGTAGGCAGCGGGACAACCGGAACTATTCCACTTCCACAGCGGGGTGGGGGGCTCTTTTGTACCATGTGTTATTGGTATGGTTTCGAGAGTTGACTTCTTGAAACATAGATCAAAAATGCTGTAGGAAGGTCAGATACGTCATCCACCGAAACTGACGTCATCTGCTTAGGTACTTATTTCAATTTCGAGCTGTAACTAGAACCGAGAATATTGATGTGCCCATCACCGGAACAATGCATTACACTTCCGAGTAGCAGTCTAAGGTGTGACTAGGAGCTTATTTAAGGCGAGCATATGCTTGATCTAAATGTGCTTACGATCGCGTATGTTTTATAATTTCAGTATGAGCTCGCACAGCAGGTGTCTAAGCTGTTCGAAAAATTTAATGAATTTAATTAATCCCTACTTTAAATCCTGGGCATCGGCGGCCACAAATTCTAGTTATTTTATGAAATATGTTAAGCATATTATAAGCAATTAAAGCAAACAAATATGCAGTTATTACTTTCTTTTTATACATAATGTATAAGGAAGTATTGTGACGGAGTCGAAAATTCGAATTCGAGTTTTCGACGGGAGAGCACGTTTCGAGCATCCCTGATCACGAATCAAGCATTTTTGAAGTGATGTCTGTGTGTGTGTGTGTGAGTGTCAGTGAGTCTGTGGAGACGATAACGTGCGAACGAATGGACCGATTTGAACCAAATTTGATACAAAAATCACAATCCGTAAACACTGGAAGCCTATCGTTTTTATACGCAATCGAATGTTCAGAACCTCCCTAAAATTTAGAATGAAATTTTGAAAAAATCATCAAAAAATTAAAACCACTAATAAAGTTACGCAAATAGACATTTCTTATGTAATTTTTCATTAGAAAACGATTGATATAAATTATGGAACGCTAATATAAACCGTTCTCGAGATATTGTACATTTTTCAAAAAAATAATCAAAAGGTCATATAAAATAAAAGAAAAATATTTCCTATTAAGAAACATGTTCACTTTTCATATGTACTACCATGCGATAAATTGGGTGACATCATTCTCGTAGATCTAGCTCGTTCCATTCATGAAAAAAGATACTTTGAGTAATACTTTTGTATTTGAACGCCAATAGTCATTTATCTGCTGTAAGAATAACTTATTTCTTAGTGCATCACGCTTGGCGAAATTTTGGCGACGAATTTGGCGGAATGTCGCCAACTTGGCGAATTTTTGAAATGTTGCCAAATTAACGAAAATCTCGCAAAATGGATAAAAATGACATTAAATCAATGAAAATAACTAATCATTGTCGAAAATTCAATTTCTTGGAAAGAATATTAGTGTCTATTATAAGGAAAACCTATTTCTTTTACTGTAAAAGTAGTAAATTCATTACATTATATAAGGAAAGTCATGTGTTGCCCACATCAGATATTTATCAAATTGTTTTCAACTCAAATACGATGCACCCTTCGAGGAGTAATCCAACTAGAGAGAGTCTGGGCTATCCTAACAAAGGAGAGAAAACGGCTATCACGTGACTTGAAGGACTCTTTCTGCCAACAGCGTTCCGTTTCCTCTGTTATTTAATGGGAGAAGTTGAATGTCAAAGCGTCCTTAAAAGAAATATTTGATGGGGACAGCACATAACTTTCTCTGCAGACTCATATTTACATTCTCTTTATTTCTCCAATAATTCATTATATTGAGTTTAATGGCACAATACAACACCCATAATTATTTAAAATGACACTGAATGTGCACTCTGAATTCAAGTTTTGTTCTCTTTCGGTAACTTGACTTATTTTCCAAGGTGACGTAGCAAAAATGCAAAAAAAAAAACTAAAATATCTGGAGAACGGCTGGTCCTAGTGCAATGGCGTTGATCTTATTCCTTTCATCGTTAAACGTTATGTGTAAAATAAGCATTTAATCGATATATTTGAGCATACGTAGATTTTATTTTAAATCTTGACGATTGTTGCGAGACATTCCGTAAAAAAGAGGCAGGATATTTTTTTTCGAATCATACCAAAATCTATTCTGCACCGGGGTACCTTACAAGTGACTTATCTACTAAATTTTGTAAAATTTGATCGGTTAGTTTGTCTGCTACAGTAGATAATGGATATTTTTGCAGGCCATTTCTTAAAAAAAAGCGGGTTATTACCTCCCAAATCGTAACAAAAACTAATCAGCCTCAAGGTCACACACAAGTTACTTACCTACCAAATTCTATGAAATTTGGTCCATTTTGGTTTAGTTAGAATGGATACATACATTGCATTGACAGACAGACAGGCAGACGAATAGATAGACAGACAGACACACACACACACACACATACGTCAACCTAAAAATAGTTTTTCGTATGCTAGAGGTCCCCAAACGTGTAGATCCGTCAAAAACTCGAGTTGCGATTTTCGGCATGATTCCAATACTTTCCCTATACATTACCATGTATTGCAGGGAAAGTAAAAAATTATATATTTTTAATTACTTCTGTTCTCCCTAAAATTTGGAGGATAAAAAATTGTAGGAGATATGGATGAGCTTCGAGATGAAAGTTTTCCATCAATGTATTTATCAAAAATTATTTTAAAAAATCTTAAACTGCATTTTACTACATTTGGCGATATTTGGTGGTTTTATAATTTCAGGATGGACTCTCACAGTAGGTGACTAAGCCTTTCCAAAAATTGAAGTTTTTAATTAATCTCTACTTTAAATTCTTGGCAACGGTGGGTACAGAATTTAGTTATTTTATAAAACATGTTAAGTATATTATAAGCAATTAAAACAAACCACTGTGCAGTTATTTTCAAATTATTTTCAACTCTAAACACGATGCACCATTCTGAAAGTGTCGATTTACCATCTTCCGGTTTCTATTAGCAAGTGTTTATCGATCAAAATGACAATGGAATTCGATCATTGGTCATTCGAATTAGAATCGTAATCGTTTCAATCGGAATTTGCAATTGATTGGATTCTACCTCCTGCAAATTTGTCAACGTGGATTTGGTTAGGAATTTGACGTGTAACAAACATACACCGTAGCAGTAAAGTGTCTATTTTCAATTCTTAATCAAGTTTCATCAATTCAGAATAATGGCATCTCATGCAGGATTGCCAATTGGGGAGGTCCGTTTGGTTTTTGTAAGTTTCAGGTCGTCTCAATTTTTACTTTCCCTACAATAGATGATAATGTATAGGGAAGGTATTGGAATCATCTCGAAAATTGCAACTCGAGTTTTCGTCGGATCTACACGTTTTGGGACATATGGAACATGGATAATCTGTTTTCAGAGTGACGGATGTGTGTGTTATGTGTGTGTATGTGTGTATGCGTGTGTTATGTGTGTGTGTGTGTGTGTGTGTGTGTGTGTCTGTATGTCTGTGCAGTGAATGTATCCGCTCTAACTCAAAAACTAATTGACTAAAATTTATAAAATTTTATAGGTGCCTTGATACTGATTAGATTTTGGTACGGTTCGAGATGAAAGAACTTGTCTTTTTTGGCGAAAATGACCAGCAAATGTTGCATTTATCCACTATAGCTAACATTAATAACTAATTGACTAAATTAACATAATTTTGTAAATAAGTCACTTGTGTGTTACCCTGGTGCTGATGAGATTTTGGTACGATTCCTTAAAATTAACTTGCCTTTTTTGCAAAATGACCCGCAAAAATTGTCAAAATCTAAAACGAAAAACTACGTATCCTCAAATGCGCTTGCATAGGCACTGCAGGAGCGACAGTGCTCTCTCTTCCTCGCAGCCTGGCGTTCAGCTTCCTACTTGTGCATGTGCACAACAGTCAAACATCACGCCGCTGGAACTGTGAAGCGTGGTGTTTGACTGTTATGCACATGTGCACATAGGAAGCTGCACGTGAGGCTGCGAATGAGAGAGAGCACTGTCGCTCCCGCAGTGCCTATGCACACACCGCCACAATCGTTTAATCTACACATTTGAGTCAAATGTGTAGATTAACTGTTTGTTTTATATGTAATTTTTGACGATGAAATCAATAAGTCTAATTCCATTACTTTAGGACTAGCCGTTTTCGAGATATTTTGTTATTTTTTTCGCATTTTTGTGGCGCCACCTTTGAAAATACGTCCAGTTACCAAATGAAAACGATAATTTAATTAAAAGTGCCAATTCAGTGTCATTTCAATTACTTATGCGTGCTATTTTGTGCAATTAAACTCAATTTAATGAATTGTCAAGAAAATAAAGATAAAATGATTTTGAGTGTGTAGAGAAAGTCAGGTACTGCCCACATCAGAATTTTTCTTATCAACATGGAATTGTTATGGTTCTTTGTGTTGTCGCAGCTCTTGTAGCGTTTACTTAGGGTATTTAGAACTTTTCCACCGAATCTTCAATCCACTGGTTTGCAGGCGTTGCTCAAACTTGTGTCGGAATTTTGTAAACTCTCGACTCTGCTGAATTTTAAATGTATTTTTATATTATTTGTAATTGTATTACTATGCTCTGATTTAAGTGTTTTTCTGTGTACGAAAAACCGCAAGACTCTTGCAATCTTTTATCTCTCGTTTTCGCTTCCGCTCCCGAAGCTACCGTTAATTTGAATTAAATGTAATTATTTTTATTCTGTTTATTGCCTGGCTGTGGGAATGCAAAATCCGGAGTCTCTGAGGCTCGTAACGTTCAAGTGTTGATGGTGGTGTAGATGTTGTACATGTCGTCGGGCGTTTCCTGATTGGTAAATTTGGAAGGCGGGATTTTTTTGATGACGTGATGGTGGCGTGGGGACGTTATCTTTCGTGGGAGATGGAACAATGAATGTATAATGAACTGGATCTGCGGGCGATCCGCTCCAAATTTTACAAAATTTACTAAATTATAAAAATTTCCTGGTTCAAGGGGACTCCTTAATGAGTGATATTACATTCCGGACCATGTCTACTAATATTCGAAACATGACCAAGAACCATTTTACAAGTAGAATATTATTATTTTCGAGATGAATAGTAATGGAACTTGGCCCTTGAGCCTGACACCAGCCAGACTTAATGAAACCTAAATACCAGAATAAATCCAAGATGCTGTTTAATCTATTTTCTGGATGACGAACTGGAAATAGTCAGTTCCAAGTAAAAATAACATGTGCTTAAAGTTTTGAAATATAATTGACTTGAATTGCAAAAGTTGCGATCCAAATGTTTCATATTTGATATATAGATATGGAATAGCAGAATGTGTTTTGTTAAGAAATTGCAAATTGTAATGGAAAATGATTATTGTTATAGCATAATTATATATATATATATATATATATATATATATATATATATATATATATATATATATATATATATATATATATATATATATATATATATATATATATATATATATAGATTAATAATATATTTATTAAATAATCATTGGAGTAATCATTTTGTGTGTAAATGTCTCCCATTTGTACCATGTTCTAACATTTCAATCATTGGTGGACATTTGCACTCATCACCAGGGAAGAGGTTCAACTGGGTTTGTATTTGTATATATAGTGTTTGTACTGATTTTTATTGTTCTGTAATGTATTTAACTACACGATCAAGACGGCCACGATTTGTATTTTACCATTTGATTACGGATACGGATAATACAACAGGTTCCGGTTTTACAATCAGTACTGTCAACCGTCAGGGTTCTGTTGTTACAACCTCGAATGTTGATTTGCAACAATATTCCCAGCTAAACTGAATGAGATAAACTAACAGTCCTATCTATGTGTGAGTATGTGGGGGAGATAAACAAGCATAACTGTCATAATTTGATCTATCCTTTCTAAGGGCCAAACGATGCATGTGTGGTGAACTTAGGGGGAAAAATCTGAACAGCGCATGACTTTCCATGCAGACTCATACTCACGTTCTCTTTATTTCTTCATTAATTCATTAAATTGAGTTTCATTGCACAAAATAACAGCCATAATTACCTTAAAAGACACAGTATTTGCTACATTAATTCACTTTTCATTTTCAATGGGTAACTGGTCTTATATAGGTGGCGTAGCGAAAATGCGAAAGAGAAAACCTCAAGAACGGCTAGTCATAGAGTAATGTGGTTGGTGTTATTTTTTTTGTCGTCAAAAATTGCGCATAAAATAAGCATGTAATTGATATATTTGAGCATACGCTGTCTATTATTTTTAGATTTAATTATTTTGCGGGAAATTTCTCAAAATAAAGGCAGGTTTTTTTTTCGGATCGTACCAAAATCTTATCAGCACCAGGTTAACCTACAAGTACAACCAAATTTAGCTACCAAACTTTGTAAAATTTGGTGTATTAGTTTTTCAACTAGAGTGAATAAAAACAATATTTGCATACCATTTCGCAAAAAAGTCAGTTTCTTTTATCCCGAATCATACCGAAATCCAACTAACACCATGGTCATCTACAAGGGACTACCTACCACATTTTATGAAATTTGGTCGGTTAGTTTTTAGTTAGAGTGGATACAAATTCTGAACAGACCGGTACACAGGCACACACACAGAGGGCGCGCTAAAATTATATTTTTCGTATTTTAGATGTCCCAAAACTTGTAGATCCGTCGAAAACTAAAGTTGCGATTTTTGGCATGATTCCAATAGTTTACCTATAATTACCATGCGATGCATAGAAAGTAATAAACTTTAAATAAATTAACCATTACTAGCTTAGTAGTATAGTAATAGTTGCTCTGTGAAAAATATGTTTATTCTATTATACCGGGTGGTCAGAATTAAAACACCCTTACTCTGAGCTCTCTATACATCGAACTGCTCAGTGTAAAGGCTCCAAAATTGTTGAACCTACTATTCAAGAATGGGGAAAGGGATTACGCGAAAAAAAATTAGTTCCAGAAACACCGATAGGTGGCGCTGTACAACAGAAACTATGCTGAAAAGACACAAAATACACATTTGTAACACATTTTATTCGAACGCACCAAACATTCATATCACAAGGACCTTATCGCCTTTACGCCCTCGCTGGCAAGGTGCACGGTCTGGGTCGTGGAAGGACCTTATCGATGCAGGGAATGCTGCTCAATATGGTTCCCTTCTACAAGATGTAAAATCTGCAGTCTGTGGACAGACAGCTTGTTCAACTGCGGATCGTAATTGGTCGATTGAGATGCTTCTCCATGCAGAGTGATACTGTCTTTCAAATCTGCCAAGGTTAGCAGCCGTCCTCGATAAACAAGACTTTTTAAGTATACCCACATCCAAAAATCACAGGGATTAAGATCTGGAGAACGAGATGGCCAGATTGTCGGAAACGCACGACTAATTACTCTACCATTAGTAAAATGTTGCCGAAGAAACTGCTGTACACAGAGTCCAATGTGTGGAAGCGCTCCATCTTGCATAAAGGTAATTGAATCAATGCATTGGTGCTGTTGCAGTAGGGGTACAACAACATTTTCGAGCATGTTTTTGTACCTCTTGGCCATCACGGTGCATGTCACAGGGCCATTTGGAGTAGCCTCTTCGAAAAAGAAATGTCCCAGAATGAATATGGCTGTGAATCCACACCAGACTGTAACTTTCGGTGAGTGAAGTGGAATTTCTTGGAAGGTACGAGGGTTTTCCGTGTCCCAAATGCGACAGTTATGGGTGTTGACTGTTCCATTAAGTAGGAAATGCGCTTGATCGCTCCATAGAATCTGTCATGGCCACGATGCATCCACTTCAACTCTAGCCAGAAATGTCAATACAAAGGTCAGTCGCTTCTCCCTGTCGATGGTCAGCAAGTGGTGATTGTAACTAATTTTGTACGGGAAAAAATGCACTATGTTTCTCAGTACGTTCCGCACTGTGCTGTAGGGAACATCCAAGTATCGTGACACTCCACGTGCACTACTACAGCCTATAACGTTATCCATTGATCGTTCAACAATATTGGTGGCAACATCGTCAACGACATCTGAACGAGTCGATTTGCGTCCTCGATCCGGCTGAACTCCAAGATGTCCAATTTTCTCGAATCGAGCGATCATTCTCCTGAGAAATTGTGGAAGTAATGGTCCTTTGTGCAAATTCTTAAGTCGACGAAACTCGCGAAGTGCAGCTGTAGCATGTCCTTTGCTTTCATAAAACAGCTTCACAAGCAAAGCGTGTTCTGTCAGTGTGACAGCCATCGCTGATAAAAATAAAAATTTCCCAGTTTTATCCCCTTTTATGCCCAGAACATGGTAGCTGCAAACCAAGGGTTTATGCAAATTTTTGTGCTTACAGTGCGAAATTGCAGTTACAATGACAGTTTAAGTTTCTGCACTTTTTTATCTTATTTTTTTTCATATCAGCAAATGAAATTAAAAAGGAAAAATTCCGCATCGCATGTGTTTTTTTTTTTTTTTTTTTTTTTTGTGATTATTTTGTGTATTTTCAGCATATTTTCTGTTGTACAGCGCCACCTATAGGTGTTTCTGGAACTATTTTTTTTCACGTAATATTTTTCCCCATGTCTTGAATAGTAGGTTCAACAATTTTGGAGCCTTTACACGGAGTAGTTCGATGTATAGAGAGCTCAGAGTAGGGGTGTTTTAATTCTGACCATCCGGTATATCAAATTTAAGTATTTTGTTTTACCTTAAATTTTCCCAAAGTTTAATCTGTCCATTCTGAGGGCTAAAAATGATACGTGAGCAGTGAACTTAAGGAGGAAAAATAAACCTTACATTAGTTAACCGTTAATTGCTTAATATAATAATTGATGCTCTGTAAAAATATGTTTATTCTATTATATTTCAAAACTAAGTAATTCGTTTTACCCTAAATTTCCCCCACAAATTATACTTAAACTATTTCCTTAAATACGTCTGTTGATCATTATTCTTCAACTGTCTAGAACTTCAACACCCAAACTTCAACCTAGAGTTTGCAGATTGCCGATCGATCATTTACTAATAGCCGCTAGACAGATACAACGAGTAATGGAATTAGATTCGTGGACATTGAAATTAGAATTGTAGTCCATCCGGTCACCGTTTACTATCAGACGCATTTTGGGTGGTACACGTGACGTAGCACATATAAACAGGCTTTGAAAGAGTATTCTGTGTTTAGTATGCAATTCAGCATTTATTTATTAACAGTTCAGAATACACGTCTTTTTTTGCAGATTCGAATAAAATCTTAGTTAGTATCGGCCATTCTATATTATAACAATAAAGATCAGCCATGCATAAATCATTGATTATGAAACACTTTCTAATTGCAATGCAATTTTATTTAAACATCTATAAAATGCGATATATTCAGCAGTGATACTTTTTAAATTATGACAGTATTACAATAATTTATTTTATTTACAAACTTAAAACATAGATGTAAAAGTACTTTCTAATTGCATGCTTAAAACTGCATCGAAAAAGGCAATGCTATAAAATCGTCTGTTTCTCTATGTAAAATCAATGAATCTTTCATTCATATCACCTATATTTCAAACTCCAGAGCTAAACAACCTTGCGTTAAAATAATTCAGCAATTCTTATACAACTCATCTAACAGCTTGAATTGTTTACATTCTTCATGCGTTAAAATTAGGCTATGTTGTAGAAATAATCAAATATTGATGATCATTTAAACTAAAAAGTATTGTAATTGCGTTGGCGCAGAATAGATATGCACAAAAAATACTCAAAAATAAAGCAATTTTAGGACAGATGCAACACGTAATATAAATTTAAAATACACTCACGGACAATGTAAGTTGCGCACCAAGAGAAAAGCATGGTACAACCGCGAAATGGTGTAAACAGCTAGAGGGCATGCAAGTGATCCCTGTCTGGTATGATTGCTCATAACCGTACATCCGTGAGTGGCGTTGTAAGCATAAGCCAGAGGCCTTATAAACCGGCTTGTAATCCACGCCTCATCAATGCGAGAAACTTCGGCCGACGCAAGCACGAGTACGGAGTGAAAATAATGGTGGGTAGACGCCAGAAACGTCGATATACGCAACTGGTGGACTTCGAGAGATGCCTGATCATCGGTCTGAAAACCACAAGGTACTCAGGGCGCCGGTAAGCTCGTCACGTTGATCGTTCGGACTATACCGTCCGACAGTGTTGGGAGCACTGGTCACGGGACGCCGCTCAGACACGGAGGACCGGTTCTGGACGGAACAGGCATACCACGAGTAGAGAGGATCGAATGATCGTGCGGCAAGCAGGTATAGAGCCCACGGCGACCCAGTTCGCGATACAGGCACACGCATTGGCTCCTGTGTGCCCACGAACCATATCTAGACGCCTGAAGGAAGCGAATCTGCGATCTCAGCCTCCCTTACGTGTGCTGCCGTTAACTCGGGAACATCGGCGGCTCCGGATGCAGTGGTGTCGGGCCAGAGCAACTTGGAACTCCACAGATTGGCAATGTGTAGTGTTTAACGATGAGTGCAGCTTCGTTTTGGGGACCGATGATCAGCGTATCCAGGTGTGGAGATCCTCTGCACAACCCCACAATCCCAACTTCGTTATCGAGCCCCACACCAGCCCCACTGTAGGTATAATGGTCTGGGGAGCCATAGCCTAAAACACCCGATCCAATTTAGTAGTGATACCTGGAACATTGACGGGCCAGCGGTACGTGGATGAGATTTTACGACTCCATGTACTTCCATTCGTTGATTGGATTCCAGATGCGCAATTCCAGCAGGACAAATCCCGGTCACACACGGCTCGGGGCAACCGGGCCTGACTGAGTCATGTTCTGACACTTCCATGGCCTGCCCGCTCCCCAGACCTGTCCCCTATCGAGCATGTATGGGACCTGTTGAAACGCCAGCTGCCTCGTTGCAGCAATCTTCGGGATTTCGAAAGTAACGTCCAACAGGTGTGGACTCGTCTGCCGCAGGACAACATCAAGCGTCTGTTCGACACCATGCCGGACCGTATTGCTGCTTGTATCGCAGCACGAGGCAGTGCGACGCGCTATTGAGGATGACAGGACTGTGTACTACAGCTCCCTCTGTATGTGTTCTGCTGCATTGTTTTTGTGATTATGTATATTATTCACCTGTATCCTTCCATCAATAAAATGTCAGGTCCATCCTATGTTTGAAAAAAATGTTTGAAAAATTAAGTCCTATGGGATTTAATTTTATTCACTTTTTCAACCCGAGTTCTGTCCAAAACTAATTGGGTGATATTATTCATTTCCATACCCACATATCTCACAGACTGTCTGAATAACATAACTAAAATTTCATTTTGATAAAGTTATTTTTAAGACAATTACCATGCGAAGGGACAGACAGAATGACCAAAGCCATAAACACTTTTCAATTATGTTGGAACGTGTTAATAAAAGTCCTAATAAAGGCCAATGATAATTGTTTTAAAAACATTTAACAATTTACCATCATGGATACATTTAATGAATGAATACATCGCGAGTCTAATTTTCCTTCATACATTTTCTCCGACTTAAGTTACAAGAGCCTCGCTGGTGGTGCTAAATGAGGAACTGTTAACGGCTATGTTATCTCCCACATGGATTTGGAATGTAATTGTTTTGTGCTTAGGTAGTTTATTTAATTTGTAAAGAGCCTTGCTTCCCCAACCGGTAATCGAACCCTGGATACCCCATTTTCCTGCCCCCCTCCAGGGGAGAAACAAAAATATATCCCGTATTCTATATTAAAAGTGAGCAGAAATTTAATCTTCTAAGTCGCCAGGGGGCTTTTGGAGAGTCTGGAAAGTCAAAAACAATTTAGACAATAATTAAGTTGTATTGTAGCTAAAATTCATTTAAACTTTGTAAAGAGCTTTGCTGCCCTAGCTGGGAATCAAACCCTAGGTCTCCGAACTGACCAGTCGATGCTATGCCGTTGAACTGAGACGAAATTGCAAGCTTTTATCATCAAGTGGAGGCTGCAACTTGCATAATTAGAAATAAAAATTCTATTGTAATTGGATAAAAAGAAGGTATCCCTCTGATGTGTTATTTTTATGCGCGTCACGCCTGTTTCTGATAAAGACGTTTGAGAAAAGTTAGCCTCCAGCAGTCCTAAATAGTTGTGAGAATGTAACCCCCCCCCCTCAGTCTGATCCAGTCCGCTTGTGCTCTTCCTGCTCAATGGGAAATAAATCAGGTTTAGACGCACGTGAAATGCAAGATAAAATACTTCTATATTGATCCTCTGTGTTAAAAAAAAAAGAGTTAGGCTATGTTTTAGGAATAATGCTAGAGCAAATATCGAAAATGTTTCTATTCTGAATCTCCACTAGATTTTTTCAAGAATATAATATTGTATGATAAATATTGATAAATAATATAATATTGTAAGATATTGTATAGATGGTGATTAAAAAAAGATGGGCCAAACTTTATGAATTGGTAGTACACACTAAACCAAGCAGTTTTCGTCATAGTTTACCGGGTCGGAAATGAAGCATAAAGACGTCAGTGGGCGGTTAATGGTGAAACCGATAAGGTGAGGCAAAAACACAAGAATGACTTTGTTATAAAATGCCATTTAATAAACAATAATTACTGTAATGGCTTAAAAGAGCGACAGCCAATCTGAATGCACGTCTCACAGCGACGATCGAAGGATTAGCGAACCCTCTCGAACAGACCAAGCATGCCGCGTCCTTTGGCAGCAGCGGCCAAAATTCTGGCGACGAGTTCCTCTTCAAATTCAAAGGAAGTGTCATAATCGAGACTCTTGAGATATCCCCACGAAAAGAAGTCGAGTCACGACAGATCGTGTGATCGTAGTAGCCAAGCTATGGGACCACCTCGCCCAATCCATTGGCCCAGAAAATTGATATCCAGATAGTTCCTTATCTCTCCCCCTAAATGGGCTGGTGCTCCATCGTGCTGGAACCATATACGCCGTCGACTGACGCTTTCGAATTTGAAGCAGAATGACGCTTTTAAGTTTGTGGAGAGGCCGCTTCTCAACGAGTAAGCGCCTTGTAACACCTTTAAGTTTCATTTCCGACCGGGTAAACTATGACGAAAAATGCTTGGTTTGGTGTTGAAGACCCAGACCACTCGACTGACCCGAGGGTTTTCAGTAGCCATTTGAGTGGCCAGAGATTGGCTTGGTGTTCAGTACCACCTCGTAAAGTGTGACCCATATTTTTTAATCACCCTGTATATATGCATATTCCACATGTATAACAATAAGGGATAATCGATTTAAGGATTACTCAATACATAAGTTTCCCGAAGTTATAGTTTCTTTTACTGCAAAATCTGAATATTGAAATTCACATAACCTAATTTCTACTTCAGTAGGGACATTCGTAAAAATAAATTTCAAGTGAACAAATTTAAGTTGCATTTTTAATTTAACTCGTGAGGCTCGTAAGTAATTGAAAAAATCGGTTTATCCATGGGATATATTACTATAATAAAAACAACACTCAATCACTGTCTGCATAGTCGCAACCCAAAAGGTGGTATTATAATATCCACTGTTGTAAATAAAGAAAAAATCAGTCCGATATCCAGCTTCGTTTTCAGTGTCTGACGTCATACGCATTGTGAAACTCCAGAATTTTCGAATTTATGAAAGTTTTGAGCCCCTCTTCGGTTCGATTCCTACGTTTAAAGACAAGGCCGAGTAGGAGCTTTGCAATTCCATTAATATACGCAATTGCGTTTTAATAGTAAGACTAAAGAACTTTGCTCATCAGTGGTCACTAAATATAGTAAATAGTTTTATATCAAGGATTTTTCTTGCAAGTTCTATGGCAGCTGTGCTAGCGCAAAATCCGCCACTCCCTTTCACAGCTTCTCTTCTTGTGCTGGTTGTTGTTGTTGAAACCCAGACCGTCCGACCTACCAGAAAGGTGTAAGGTAACTGTTTGGACGGTCGGGAAGTGCCACCCAATTTAGACCGGAACCCAGTGGGGGAGGCATCCACAGGGACCGTACCCTCCTTCCCCTACCACCAACCTCTCGGAAGGACTTTCGGACCCACATGTTTAACGTGATCGTACTCCGCATGAACACGGCGGCAGTTTTGGCAGTGGCTGGAATCGAACCCGGGCCTACCGAGTGCAACTTCAGCGCGCTAACCAATGGGCTACCGCGCCCCTTCTTGTGCTGGTGTAGAAGTTGCAAAGAAACAAAAATGGGCCCAAGTATAACTTGAGCTGGTCGAGTGGGTCCATTCCAGGGTAAGAAATACAACGTATAAATATCATCAAAATTGGAGCAATAGAAAACAAGTTTTAGTCTGTAGGGAAAGTAATGTGCGCTCGCATTAGTCTTTTTTTATCTCTAATTAGGAAACTTATTTTATGTAAAAGATAAATACTTCGCTCTGATGCAAATTAAACTACAAAATTACGAATATTTACAAATGAACGATACAAATATGAATGCTTAAAAGTACTGACGCTATCAGACGATTTGAATTTGGAAGGCAACTCTTCCAAACTCCCGAGGATCAGAAGTAATGAACCCGGACACAAATGTATGACTTTTGCAGTAAAAGAAAATCACCGATACGAAATTTACGTCAGAATTTATTCAGGGTTATCAGCATTTGATCTGGCAGGCCTCGAACATTTCTGTTTGTAAAGGCACTGCTCGAAGGTGGCGTTGCTCGCTGAATGTAAAGTAATGCTTAGTTTTGATTGAAATTCTTTGAAACAGATAGCGGAATAATTTCAGCTTCTGAAATGATGTGAGAATTTTCAGATATGAGTTCTGACGTGAGATATTTATAAGATCCGCGCGTGTAAAGGAAGGCAGACAGATTAATATTATTACTTGGAATGTAGACGTCAATTATCTGGGATTTATCTGCACCAAATGAAAATAAATATTGTTAAAATAAAGTGAAAATAAAACAACGTATAAGAATGCTCGTACAAATTAATACATTTTAATATTTTTGATAAGCAACAAAATTTAATTTAATTTGTGTAATTATTTTTATTCCTTTCGAATATACTTATGTGATTTTCAAATCATGGTCCCACTTTTATAACTCCGTTACTCGTTATAGACTGATGTGAAACATAAATCCAAACGCATATTTCGAATGGTAAATGTTGATATGTCTTGAGTATGACTATAGTACTTAGGGAAGTATTTCGATATTTTTTAACTTTTTGATTTTTTTTTAATTGGACAATTTTGATAGATTAATAAAATGCAGTTTATTTTTACCGAAACGTGACAGAAACTGCGAAATGATCGACAATAACAACCGTGTTGAAGACCCAGACCACACGACCAACCCTAGGGTTTACGGTAGCAATATGTGTGGCCGGAATAACAACCGTGTGAAAAAATAGGACAGTGACGCTTAATAATGAACTCACTTTTAACTTTTGTGCGACACTGGTTTTCTGCACTCTATGGAGCATGAGCAGTGACGTCACACGAAGAACCCTTACGTTTTGAAAACAAAATACTTGTATGCTTAGAAATATGGAATTTTTCATTATTTCTGCATTAAAAACGGCTATTTTAGAAATCTACAATCTAACCTTTAATTTTAGTAAGACATATCTAAATGTATCTTCTTTGATGGATATTTTTAATTTATTGAAAATTATATTTTATATTATATTTATTTTTACTTTACTTTCAGTAAAATATAAACACGAGTTTTTAAAGAAAATTCGCTATATATCTTCTCACTCGCCTATACATTACAAAATTTTTTAGCATATTACGCATCCTCAGAATACTAGCTAGTGACTACGCTAAAAATGAGTAGTAGTGAGGGGTAGTGTACATTCATTTAAAATCACTTAAAGTGCACTTTAGCAATTGAAATCTTTAAACATATATTGTTACTCAAGTATTCTAACTTATTTTCAGCACAAAGGTAAATTTCCATGTTTAGTGGATTTAGTTTTAAATGTTATTTACTATTATCATCGATTTTCCATTATCCGCTATGGTAAAAATAATGCCTCTTTTGCCCTTACATCTCTGAACATTTTACTACGCAGGTTGTTTATCTACCCTCGTACCCATGTTCTATATGAAGCGTAGTGAGCATACGCAGTTTAAATGTGGGCGTTTCATCCTGTTGCAATTCGTTTAGATAATTCAAACTGTGATTCTACACGCATGTATGCAAAATTTCATCTTTCTACTAATTGCAATTTTCGAGTAAAAGAACAACAAAATTCAGGCAAGTGTTGATTTCGGTTCGTTAGACATGGAGAATGGATAAACGGATAAAGTCCATTCTCCATTGATACAATAAAAGTCTTTACTATTTTTAAAATAATGTGAGACATAGAGAGCGAGATAGAGAGATATCATCTTGGTGCGTGACATTGACAGGCCAAAATCAATTTTTAAAACTCTCGACATATGAACATGCAGAAGTGCGCACATACCTGCGCACTGAATGAAACCCTGTTGTCACATCTGAGTAGTTGCACAAACTCGGCGTTGATAACACAGGAATAACTGGTAGATTTCCATCATTTTTATGGTCTCATCTTGAGCATTATTACCGGACCTTTTTGGTCCTGTGTTTAAAACGACAGCTCAGCTCTGAGGATCTTACTCTTCTCCATTCTAAAGTATTCGTTGTGAAATAAAATTTCATAAGTCGTAAGCAGGATTGTGCGGCGTCAAAGGAAGAAATACAAGACTCAATTTTAAATTGGAAATGCTGAGTCTGCTTTTATTTAAAGTGCAGAATCTTGCCAAATTACAATGGTTTACTGCGATAAGCGTATGTAGACTGAACATACTTACAAGTTAATTTACATAAATAAGTTGCGCACGAAGTTCGCTCTGGAAACATCACTAACATTAAACTTTAGTTACTTTTAATATGTCGTCCAGTTTCTACCTCGTGCAAAGGTCACATACCCAGAACACAAAACTTTTCTGACACATTGCAGTTGAATCGTTTAACTAGGATAGGTCGTCTTTGCGTAAGATTAAAATCAATAAAAATCACTGGTGTCGAAAAAGTTCTACTAGTGACAAAAAACGTCACTCACAGACTAACTCATCTCAACAAAAACTTTTTAACCATCATCACCGTAATCGTCTAATACCAAGACATATTAGAAGACCGTCAGATCAGATAAGATCAGATCTAAGATATCAAAGAAGAAGATAAGATGTTCCCACAGTGAGCCTCTTATATATACTGGGATGTGTACCTACCGGAATACTACGTTTTCAGGGTTCCAACCCAAATTATGCAAATGAGTTTGTATACGCGTTGGATATTCAATTTGAATGAAGACCTTTGCTGAAGATTGCCGTGAGTCACTCCCGAGAACGAAATATGTGGTTCAAAAATAGAGTTTATAAACATCGTTCAAGGGAATGGTGAATCACGATATTTGTTTACCTTCTACCAGCAGTATTTCCTACATTTGAAACATATTTCCTTCTCTTGGTTGGGCAAGAACGTTTTGAACTCGAGTTCGGGGAAAAATCAACTTCCTTCAAGACACCTAAATTCTGATTAGTGATGCACCCCTCCCCCCCCCCCCATCGGTGCATTTGGTTTATGGGTTTGTCCTGTTTGGATGAAGAATTAACTACCCCTTTCTGACTTTGCTTCTACAAGTTGGCACGAAGCAAAATGTGTGCCCCTTTATAAGATGGCGTTTGAGTTCAATTTTTATTTATTGCTTATAAACTAATGTTTGACCTAATGTCCCTTTAAGTGCCGAGTCGTTTGGCCTATTCTTTACCACGCGCCCGTACTGTCATCTTACTTGCTCAAATTCCTAGAAATCATGATATTCCTAGAAACCCTTCCTAGATAACATTCCGAGAAGACATTCTTATAAACTCTGTATTTTATAGAGTGCTTAAAATGAGTTGTGTTTAGTAATATTAATAGAATAATTTTCCTACAATTTGAAAATTATCATTATATTATATGTAATATTATTTTATGTTATAAATTTTGTCATATTCGCAACAACATCACAGCACTTAATATATTAAATTTATACAAATTAAAATACTACAAAACATACCATGCAGAACAACAGAGTTAACAGTGACTCACCTATAAAGAAAAAAAATACATATTTACTATCCAAATAAAATAAAATATATATATATTTAATATCCCAATAATACATATTATACTTCATACAATAGATATCTGTATTAAAAATTACTCACACATAAAATTTTAACCAAAATAAATCAAACAACCGTTGCTTTGTACATTCATGCTTGGGTAAAAATATTATTTGACTCATAAAATATGTATTTTCTAAAAACACAGATATAGTAATTATCATGATATAATTTACAATGCTTTATATAGTTTTATATAAATTTCGGCCATGTCTTATTGACAGCTTGAAAATCCAAGCTCTTTTTTAAAATTGACTTGCAGTACTAAATTAAACTCTAATGAGCATAATTGCATCAAATTAAGATCATTTGCTTAGTAATGAAATAAAAAATCTGATGTAGGCTGCACATGACTTTCCCTAAAGACTTATATCCACGTTCTCTTTATTTTAATTAAATTTAATTCACTTATAATTCGTTTTTCTGGACTTATTTTCAAAGGTGGCGTAGAGAAAATACGAAAAACTAAAATATCTGGAGAACGGCTCGCCCTAGTGTAATGGGGTTGGCCTTATTATTTTCTTCGTTAAAAATGACGTATAAAACAAGCATTTAATGGATATATTTGAGTATACGTAGTTTTTTATTTAATATTTTGGCAATTTTTTGCTGGCCATTTTGCAAAACACGGTAGATTATTTTTTTCCGATTCATACCAAAATCTAATCAGCACCAAGGTAACCCACAAGAAACTTATCTACCATATTTTGTGAAATTCGGTGTATTAGTTTTTCAGCTGGAGTGGATACAGGCAATTTTTGCCGATCATTTAGCAAAAAAGGCGAGTTCTTTCATCCCGAATGGCATTAAAAACTAATCAGCACCAGGGTCATACCCAAGTCACTTACGTACCAAATTTTATGTAATTCGGTCCATTAGATTTTGAGTTAGAGTGGATAAATACATTGCACAGACAGACAGACACACAGACAGATTGACAGACACACAGACAGACAGACTTACAGACACACAGACACACAGACAGACACTCACACACATAGACGTCACGCTAAAAACAGTTTTCTCGTATTCTAGAGGTCCCGAAACGTATAGATCCGTCGAAAACTCGAGTTGCAATTTTAGGCATGATTCCAATACTTTCCCTATACATTACCATTTATTGCAGGGAAAGTAATAATGTGTAAATTTTTAAAATTGAAAAATGAAATCAGCAGTGGCTTCAGTCCGGTGAAGGCGAAATAGTTTTTCGTTAACAATATTTTGTAAAATAAAACGCCTGTAAAGTTCGATAAGTGTATTCGATTTTTTCAGACTCATTTATTTCGCTTAGAGTCTTTCAAAGTGCTACAAATGACTCGCTAACCGTTTATAGTTAGCAAGCTAGCACTTGTTTTCGCCCCGATTTTATCTGGATACTCCGATCATAGACTTCACTTAAAAAAATATCCAATTGTTTTACTAACTTGCACTCCGGCATATAAATTTGAAATATATCTGACGATATTTTACATTTAAGATAATCTAAACATTTGCCTGCCGGCACATAAATGTGAACTTGAATACGTACTTAACCTTTTGCTTACGGGTGGGACAGATTCCATCCCAAACAAAGAACCTCTCAAAAAGACAGGTATTTGACATACCCTATCCCAAACAGTTCGATCCCCCTTGCGGACATTAGCATCCTTGGACGCCAATGTCCACCCTTAAGCAAAAGGTTAAATACGTAGCTTTATCTATTTTGCCCAAACCTCATCAACTATTAAAAATCTTTAAAGTCCGCAAGTTCATTTAACCTCTTAATTTCTTTAAACCAAATAAAATATGTCATTTTAATACACCAATATTTCAGCAATGAATAAATAAACAGATTCATCTGCAACTCTGTGGCATTTTAAGTATTACAGCTTTCCTACCCATTGGAAAACCGAGGATAAAATTTTAAAATATCGAAATCTTAACAACTGTACCTCTAAACCCAAGAACTTAATCGAAAACCTAATTATATGTACTTATAGGGCTTTTACAGAGCTGTAAACTCTTGTTTATTGTTCGTAATTAGTACGTTTAGTTTTTGAGATACACGCATTACAAACTTGAAAAACTAAACATTTTCAATCTTCTTCAAATTGACAAGACGATTATTCGAAAGCTAGAAGAGGTTTTTTGAAAAGTAAATAAAGATTTAGAAACTAAATTTCCCAATGCATATATTTGTTGTTTACTATTTCTATCTGCCGTTTATAATTTAGTAGATATATCGTGTGAAATTAAGAAAAGTTATAAAAAAAACACTAGTTAGGACAGACATTTTTTAATTTTTCAAAAAATGTGTAAAATATTAAAACATAAATTAACTTTTTGTATTCATAATAAAGATCCTATTTTCGGCAAAAGTAAAAGTTATTTACATTTTTATGTATTAAATTCAGGGACATAAATTTCCAAAGTGTTTATATGTTTCTTAACATTCCTCCAGAGAATTTCCTCCACAGAAAACCGAAACATAAATGTTATTCACATCAAATGTTTGACTGGCAACTGAAACAGTAACCCTCGGGTAAACCCTCGGGTCAGTTGAGTGGTCATGGTCTTCAACATCAAATAATTGCAAAAGTATGAAAATAAGGTTATTAAATACAAAGGTTATTATTAAGTTATTAAATATGATTATAGAGAGAAACTGTCGCATCATTCAGTTGTAACAAAAAAAATCTAATGTGGGCAACACATAACTTTCCTTATACAGTATAATACAATGAAATTACTACTTTTATAGTAAAAAAATAGGTTTTTCTTATAGTAGATACTTATATTCTTTCCAGGATATCGAATTTTCGAGAATTAGTCGTCATTTTCATTGATTTAGCGTCATTTTTATCCATTTGGCGATATTTTCGTTAATTTGGCAGCATTTCAAAAAGTCGCCAAGTTAGCGACATTCCCCCAAATTCGTCGCCAAAATATTGCCAAGCGTTATGGACGGAGAAATAAGTTATTCTTATAGTAGATAAATGACTATCGGCGTTCAAATACAAAAGTATTACTCGAAGCACCTTTTCTCATGAATGGAACGAGCTAGATCCACGAGAATGATGTCACTCAATTTATCGCATGATATTATATATGAAAAGTGAACATGTTTCCCAAGACATAATATTTTTTTTTAATTTATGGGATTTTTTGATAAATTTATTTGAAAAAATGCGCAATATCTCGAGAACGGCTCATGCTAGCGTTCTAAAGTTTATGTCAATCGTTTTCAAAGGAAAAACTACATAAGAAATGTCTACTTGCGTAACTTTATTAAAGGATATGATTTTTTGATGATTTTTTCAAAATTTCACTCGAAAAATTAGATGAGTTCTGAACATTCGATTATGTTTAAAAACAATAGGCTTCCAGTATTCACGGATTGTGATTTTTGTACCAAATTTCATTCGAATCGCTCCATTCGTTCGTGAGATATCGCTCTACAGTCTCACTGACACACACACACACACACACACACACACAGACATCACCTCAAAATGTTTGATTCGTAATGAGGGATGCTTGAAACGTGATCTCGCGTCGAAAACTCGAATTCGAATTTTCGACTCCGTCACAATACTTTCCTTATACATTATGTATATAAGGAAAGTAAAAAATGGTAATTATTCTCCTAGAAACTAGGATTTTAAAAGTGGCACCACTCAAATATCCAATCTTCTTCCCTTTACAGCCTGACATAAATAATTAGAAAACTATATAAAATTAAAGAGAAAGCTCTTCTTCAGAAGTATAACTGCGGGAAGAAGGTTCCTGTAGTTGCTGGGTGATAAGCATTGCAATGTACCGGCCCTTGATGAGGAACGATTTACATGCATAAATATATTTTTTTTGTTTTATTGCAAAGCCACTTATTCAAATACATTTATACCCCCCATATGTCACGCAGTCACACATATTAGAGCACAGATTAAAAAGAAATTACAATGATCCACAGGAATCCAGCTGCTGAGCTCTTTATCTCTCCAATAGCGTACATGACCATTTTCCCCTGATAATGACGAACATTTTAAGAAGAGATGGGCACTGACCATATAGACCACGCAATTTGAAGTTAGAGCAAAGAATAAAAAGAAATTATAACGATGGACAAGATTCCAGCTGCTTTATGAGCTCTCTAGTTCTCCTATGGCGTACATGAACACTTTCCCCTGATAATGGCGAACATTCTAAGAGATGGTTACTTACCATATAAACCACACAGTTTGAAGTTAGAGTAAAAAATAAAAATAAATTACAATGATCAATAAGAGTCCAGCTGCTTTACGAACTCTCTAGCTCTCCCATAGCGTACATGGACACGTTCTCTTAATAATAGCGAACATTCTAAGAGATGGTCACTCACCATATAAACCACACAGTTTGAAGTTAGAGCGAAGAATTAAAAGAAATTACAATGGTCAACAAGAGTCCAGCTGTTTTATGAAATCCCTAGCTTGCAGAGTCCCCTTCAAAGATAAGAGCTTGCAATATCGTCAAAACTGATCAACTGTAGAACATCGGCTGGCCAGTTCTTGATCCCATTTTCAATTAAATATCCAGTCGCAAACTTTATATCCCCAATTTCGCAATCAAAATGGTCCAAGAGAGATGGGCCAAGAGTGTGGACCAAGTGTTTGGACCAAGAGTTTGGGTGAAGAGTGATGGGCCAAGAGTTTAGGCCAAGAGATGTGGACCAAGGGTTTAAGCCAAGAGTTTGGGCCAAGATTGATGTAGAAAGAGAAATTATCCGATAAGATACCAGTCCCCGTGTTTCCTTCTGTTGAAAGACGAGATCCGTCAGAAGATGCCACTTTGGATTGGGATATTTAATGTGTATCATCTCATGTGCAATAGCATTTAATTCCTACTTACTGATCCAGAATTTTGTAACATGAGAGATCGTCCCAAGTCTTCCCTAAACAACACTTTCGTCAGAAGGATTACTTGGTGACAAAATAATTTCAGGATAATCAGGAATTGGAAGACGCAGATACTGTTTCATGTCATAATCTATTTGCTTGCTTCTACACGATTTCCCCATTCCGAATTAACATATTTTTATGCCGTGTATATGTCTAACGCATGCATGCTATACTGTTGTGTCCTATAAATTTGACGCTGCGCAACAATTTTATAGTTAGACTTTATTTTCAATCTGGCATTATTGGCAAGCTACAATTCCAAACTTTGTGCCTTTTCTGCTAGAGGCGCTCCAATCGGTTTCACTCCATCAACCATCGTCCTTTTTCTCTATATAGACCCACCCAACTTGTGTGGCAGTTGGACCTTTATTCTACCGAACCATGCAGACGAGATTATATCGACAATAAAATACGTCTAACAGCTGTAAAAAGATTAAGTGAGTACGATTAAATAACAAATCAGCAATATTTATCTTAATGATTCGACTATATAGACATTTTAAATAAAAACTAAATTTTGCAAAAATTTGAACTTAAATTTTAGAACGTAAACTATTGAAATAAATTTACTCTTTAAGCTTAACATTAAAATATATGCATCATTTTTAGGTTAAGTTATTCATAAATAAAAAAACGAAAAAATATTATTTTATCCATAGGCGGAATTTTGAGCATTCAGATGCTTTATGGAAATATCCGAGGCTGAGATACCTTTATTCTTTATCGAATTTACATGTGAACTTAAAGTATTCTAGAAAATCACACTGACAAAATATTTTTTCGATTGTAAGCGCTAAATCGCATAAATATACATTAGGTGATGGTTATGTCCCTCAAAGCCGGAATCCAGTATCATATTTTATCTTCAAGCTGTTTTTGTAAGGATATAAATGTATTTTAGTAAAGAAAAAGTTTTAGATGTGTACCTTTATTTTCTATACATTACTTAACGATGAAAATTAAGTAGCGGCGTATTTTTAGCAAACCGTTTAGTTATTAATTTCTCATGGGTGAAGCTACAACCTAAGTAAATAAATATTTAAACGGTTTATTCCTTTTAATACATTACATATTTCTACTTTCTTATACTATAGAATATAGTAAATAGAAAATGTTGTTTTAACGAAAATGTTTAATTTCGAGATTGTGATTCAAATATATCTTTTAGGATATGTTTCGGCTATTTTTACAGTAACATTTACTGTGGTTGATTTCTTGTGTATATAATAGCTGCCACAGATATTAATGGATTTTCATAAAACTTTATATCCGGCTTTGATATCGGAAAATCCAGGAAAAGATAGAATTTTTTGAAATCCGAGTAAAAACTTCGAATGATTATATTTTACTTAACATGGCAGCATAGTACAAAATTTGACATAATTATGCGTAATAGGGTTTATTTGTGACCTAATCATCACAAAACTTAACAATTTCCGTAATTGTAACGAGAAATAGCCGCGATACAATTTCTGTGTGCATGACGTCATTAGCCACCCTTGAGTGGATAAGTTATAACTCCCTGGGCGATGCATTATCAAGCTTGATATCAAAAGAAATATTTTTTCAAGTCCTTTAAGCCTTTCAAGCTCTTTAACATCAAACGTACCGACACTCAATATATAACTATTAGTACCGTAACCGGTCAAATGACAGGTTTTTAGATAAAAATTTTATTTTTACTGACTGAATGCAGGTAATATTGATTTTAGTAAGGAAATATTAAGTAAAGTAACTTTAAGGGAATAGACTGCATTCGGTTGCTAAAACTCCATTGGCTTCTTTCATTGTGCATGTTCTTAGTCCTAATACGGTAGGCAATTATCAACGAACATGCACTCTTCACTTTACCCTTTATAATATTACGTTTTGCATATTCCGTTGGACCTGATTCTTCCCTGAAAATGTTATGAAGTGCTGCTCTCCCTGATGTAACATCTATTTGCGTTTCTTCAGAAACAGTGCCATCCATCGAAATATACTGCTCATTTTTTTCATTTTCAGCTTCAGAATTTGAGAGCAATGTCATTCATTTTCGTCCTCTATGTATTATATTTACAATATTTTCCTCTTCATCGTCGGGATCTGTAAGCTCACACTCAGTGTCTAATATATCATTATCATTATTAAATAATATATCTTCACTTTTAGAAAGTTCACCTTCCATTTCCGAAGTTCGTTCGAATATGTTATTTATTTCTTCAATAAAAATCTTCTTAAATAATAAAAGGCAATGTCTGTGTGTGTGTGTGTCTGTCTGTCTGTCTTATACACTATACGTTTCGCGACCGCGCGTCGGAGAGCTACGAAATTTGGCAATCGGAGACCCGGGGGGGAGGGAAGGGGACACATCAAAACCGATTTTTAAAATTTTAATTATTTTTTTATTTATTTAATGTTTTATGCGATTTCGACCGTTTTTTGCCCTTTTTGCCCTTTTTTCTCCACGATCCAGACATCGTAGAAAAAAATAAATGACACCATCGGAAAGAGCAGAGAATTTCGAGTAAAAATATATCAATTTCAAATCTGAATTTCGATTTCTAATATTTTTTAAAGATTTTAAAACAAAAGTCACTTTTTGCTCAAGAAAACGATTTTTGGTTTTTAAATTCTCGCATCGTGAAAAATACTCATAATTTCGACTAATAATTTACATTTTCAGAAAGGTCAAACATCTGGCATTCTTACAAGTCCAATCTGGTCCAGAAATAATGAAAATTGCCTTCAGGATGGCAATTTTAAAGACGCCATGATTTTAAATTTGTCGGCTACCGGCTCAGTTTCTCAACGGCATTTTCCCCCCATCCGCATTAGTTTCTTCCCCGTCTCCATGGAGACCGCGCTTTCGGTTTTAACTGAATTACGAGCATAAGTGTTGTATACATCGGGCGAAATTATTATATTTATATGATATTTTAAATGGATATTTTTAAATGGATATTTTAAATAATTTAAATGATTGAATTATGGTGGTTTGAATTGTGGTGATGTATTTGAAATTATTATATTTATGGATTGGTGGAACGATATGGTTGATTTTTTTATTTTAAATGGATATTTTAATTTATGGATATTTTAATTTATAGATATTTTAAATGGATATTTTAATTTTATGGCTATTTTAAATGATGGAACGATGGAACGAGGATGGTGGAATTAAGAGCCTAGCATATGGTCGTTATAAATTTAAATTAGCGCGCGAGAATTGCACTCGGTAGGCCTGGGTTCGATTCCCGCCACTGATGCGGAGTACGATCACCTTAAACAAATGGGTCGATAATTCCTTCCGAGAGGTTGGTGGCAGGGAAAGGAGGGTACGGTCTCTGTGGATGCCTCCCCCACTGGGTCCTGGTCCAAATTGGGTGAATAAAAAGAAAGTTATGGAGATTGTCGCGGAGGGCGCGGTAGCCCAGTGGTTAGCGTGCGGGAATTTCACTCGGTAGGCCCGGGTTCGATTCCCTCCACGGACAAAACTGCTGCCGTGTTCACGCGGAGTACGATCACGTTAAACACGTGGGTCCGTAAGTCCTTCCGAGAGGTTGGTGGTAGAGGAAGGAGGGTACGCACCCTGTGGATGACTTTCCCACTGGGTTCCGGTCTAAATTGGGTGAATAAAAAGAAGGTTATGGAGATTGTCGCGGAGGGCGCGGTAGCCCAGTGGTTGGCGCGCGGGAATTGCACTCGGTAGGCTAGGGTTCGATTGCCGCCACTGCCAAAACTGCTGCCATTTTCACGCGGAGTACGATCACGTTAAACATGTGGATCCGTAAGTCCTTCCGAGAGGTTGTTGGTAGAGGAAGGAGGGTACGGACCCTGTGCATGCCTCCCCTACTGGGTTCCGGTCTAAATTGGGTGAATAAAAAGAAGGTTATGGAGATTGTCGCGGAGGGCGCGGTAGCCCAGTGGTTAGCGCGCGGGATTTGCACTAGGTAGGTCCGGGTTCGATTCCCGCCACTGCCAAAACTGCCGCCGTGTTCAGGCGGAGTACGATCACGTTAAACATGCGGGACCGTAAGTCCTTCCGAGAGGTTGGTGGTAGGGGAAGGAGGGTACGGTCCCTGTGGATGCCTCCCCCACTGAGTTCCTGTCTAAATTGGGTGGCACTTCCTGGTAGGTCGTTCCTTCTGGTAGGTCGCGCCAGCGAGTGTGCCACGGTTAGAATTTGCCACGGTCAGAATTTTCAAGGGTAGCGAACAGGCTGGTCGCCAAAGGCGGCTAGTCTTAAATATTAAAAGGCAATGTCTGTGTGTGTGTGTGTGTGTCTGTCTGTCTTATACACTATACGTTTCGCGACCGCGCGTCGGAGAGCTACGAAATTTGGCAATCGGAGACCTGGGGGGGAGGGAAGGGGACACGTGAAAACCGATTTTCAAAATTCTAATTATTTTTTTATTTATTTAATGTTTTATGCGATTTCGACCATTTTTTGCCCTTTTTTCTCCACGATCCAGACGTCGTAGAAAAAAACAACTCACACCATCGGAAAGAGCAGACAATTGCGAGTAAAAATATATCAATTTCAAATCTCCATTTCGATTTCTAATATTTTTTAAAGATTTTAAAACAAAAGTCACTTTTGGCTCAAAAAAACGATTTTTGGTTTTTAAATTCTCGCATAGTAAAAAGTACTCATAATTTCGACTAATAATTTACATTTTTAGAAAGCTGAAATATCTGGCATTCTTACAAGTCTAATCTGGTCCAGAAATAATGAAAATTGCCTTCAGGATCGCAATTTTAAAGACGTCATGATTTTATATTTCTCGGCGTTCCGCTCGGCGTACCGCTTCGTTTCTCCCCCACTGAAGCAGGGAAGGTGGTGGGTGGGGACGTCAAGGTGGAGGTGACGTCACGGTTCTGAATAGAGCATATTTTAAATGATGGGACGATCTGGATTTTTTAAATGTATATTTTAACTTTTGGATATTTTAAATGGATATTTTAATTTTATGGATATTTTAAATGATGGAACAATGAAACAATGGAATGAGGATGATGGAATTAAGCATATGGTCATTTTAAATTGCAAATTAGCGCGCGGGAAGTTAGCGGTAGGCCCGGGTTCGATTCCCGCCACTGCCAAAACTGCCGCCGTGTTTACGTGGAATACGATCACGTTAAATATGTGGGTCCGTAAGTCCTTCCGAGAGGTAGGTGGTAGGGGAAGGAGGATACGGCCCCTGTGGATGCCTCCCCCACTGGGTTCCCGTCTAAATTTGGTGAATATGTAGAAAGTTATAGAGATTGTCGCGGAGAACGCGGCAGCCCAGTGGTTAGCGCGCGGGAATTGCACTCAGTAGGCCCGGGTTCGATTCCCGCCACTGCCAAAACTTACGCCACGTTCACGCAGAGTACGATCACGTTAAACATGTGGGTTCGTGAGTCCTTCCGAGAGGTTGGTGGTAGGGGAAGGAGGGTACGGTCTAAATTGGGTGAATAAAAAGAAAGTTATGGAGATTGTCGCGGAGGGCGAAGTAGACCAGTGGTTAGCGCGCGGGAATTGCACGCGGTAGGCCCGGGTTCGATTTCCACCACTGACATGGAGTACGATCACGTTAAACATATGGGTCCGTATGTTTTTCCGAGAGGTTGGTGGTAGGGGAAGGAGGGTACGTTCCCTGTGGATGCCTCCCCCACTGGGTTCCGGTCTAAATTGGGTGGCACATCCTGGCCGTTCAACCAGTTACCAGGCCCGGGTTCGATTCCCAAAATTGCCACCGTGTTTACGCGGAGTACGAGCACGTTAAACATGTGGGTCCGTGAGTCCTTCCGAGAACTTTCCGTTTTACTTTCCGTTTCCCGCGCTTCCGATTTTAAATGAAATAAGAGCTTAACATATGCACTGTAGAAATTATTATATTTATATTTTAAATGATGGAACGATATGGATTTTTTAAATGGATATTTTAATTTTATGGATATTTTAAATGATGGAACGATGGATATTTTAATTTTATGGATATTTTAAATGATGGAACGATGGATATTTAAATTTTATGGATATTTTAAATGATGGAACAATGGAATGAGGATGATGGAATTAAGAGCTTAGAGAGCATATGGTCATTTTAAATTGTAAATTAGCGCGCGGGAAGTTAGCGGTAGGCCCGGGTACGATTCCCGCCACTGCCAAAACTGCCGAAGTGTTCATGCGGAATACGATCACGTTAAACATGTGGGCCCGTAAGTCCTTCCGAGAGGTTGGTGGTAGGGGAAGGAGGGTACGCACCCTGTGGATGACTTTCCCACTGGGTTCCGGTCTAAATTGGGTGAATAAAAAGAAGGTTATGGAGATTGTCGCGGAGGGCGCGGTAGCCCAGTGGTTGGCGCGCGGGAATTGCACTCGGTAGGCTAGGGTTCGATTGCCGCCACTGCCAAAACTGCTGCCATTTTCACGCGGAGTACGATCACGTTAAACATGTGGATCCGTAAGTCCTTCCGAGAGGTTGTTGGTAGAGGAAGGAGGGTACGGACCCTGTGGATGCCTCCCCTACTGGGTTCCGGTCTAAATTGGGTGAATAAAAAGAAGGTTATGGAGATTGTCGCGGAGGGCGCGGTAGCCCAGTGGTTAGCGCGCGGGATTTGCACTAGGTAGGTCCGGGTTCGATTCCCGCCACTGCCAAAACTGCCGCCGTGTTCAGGCGGAGTACGATCACGTTAAACATGCGGGACCGTAAGTCCTTCCGAGAGGTTGGTGGTAGGGGAAGGAGGGTACGGTCCCTGTGGATGCCTCCCCCACTGAGTTCCTGTCTAAATTGGGTGGCACTTCCTGGTAGGTCGTTCCTTCTGGTAGGTCGCGCCAGCGAGTGTGCCACGGTTAGAATTTGCCACGGTCAGAATTTTCAAGGGTAGCGAACAGGCTGGTCGCCAAAGGCGGCTAGTCTTAAATAATAAAAGGCAATGTCTGTGTGTGTGTGTGTGTGTGTCTGTCTGTCTGTCTGTCTGTCTTATACACTATACGTTTCGCGACCGCGCGTCGGAGAGCTACGAAATTTGGCAATCGGAGACCCGGGGGGGAGGGAAGGGGACACGTGAAAACCGATTTTCAAAATTCTAATTATTTTTTTATTTATTTAATGTTTTATGCGATTTCGACCTTTTTTTGCCCTTTTTGCCCTTTTTTCTCCACGATCCAGACGTCGTAGAAAAAAACAACTCACACCATCGGAAAGAGCAGACAATTTCGAGTAAAAATATATCAATTTCAAATCTGAATTTCGATTTCTAATATTTTTTAAAGATTTTAAAACAAAAGTCACTTTTTGCTCAAGAAAACGATTTTTGGTTTTTAAATTCTCGCATCGTGAAAAGTACTCATAATTTCGACTAATAATTTACATTTTCAGAAAGGTCAAACATCTGGCATTCTTACAAGTCCAATCTAGTCAGGAAATATTCCGTATTGCCCACAGGATCGGGATTTTAAAAGTTTCCGAATTTCGATTTCTCGGCGTTCCGCTCGGCGTGCCGCTTCATTTCTCCACCGCTGAAGGAAGGAAGGTGGTGGGTGGGGACGTCAAGGTGGAGGTGACGTCACGGTTCTGTATATGCATAGCGATGGGTGGGACAATAAGAAACCGAATTAGTTTTTACTTTCCGTTTCCCGCGCTTCCGATTTTAAATGAAATAAGAGCTTAACATATGCACTGTAGAAATTATTATATTTATATTTTAAATGATGGAACGATATGGATTTTTTAAATGGCTATTTTAATTTTATGGATATTTTAAATGATGGAACGATGGATATTTTAATTTTATGGATATTTTAAATGATGGAACGATGGATATTTAAATTTTATGGATATTTTAAATGATGGAACAATGGAATGAGGATGATGGAATTAAGAGCTTAGAGAGCATATGGTCATTTTAAATTGTAAATTAGCGCGCGGGAAGTTAGCGGTAGGCCCGGGTACGATTCCCGCCACTGCCAAAACTGCCGAAGTGTTCACGCGGAATACGATCACGTTAAACATGTGGGCCCGTAAGTCCTTCCGAGAGGTTGGTGGTAGGGGAAGGAGGGTACGGCCTAAATTGGGTGAATAAAAAGAAAGTTATGGAGATTGTCGCGGAGGGCGAAGTAGCCCAGTGGTTAGCGCGCGGGAATTGCACGCGGTAGGCCCGGGTTCGATTTCCAAAATTGCCGCCGTGTTCACGCGGAGTACGATCACGCGGAATAAACATGTGTGTCTGTAAGTCCTTTCGAGAGGTTAGTGGTTGGGGAAGGAGGGTACGGTCCCCGTGGGTGCCTCTCCCACAGGGTTCCGGTCTAAATTCGGTGAATAAAAAGAAAGTTATGGAAAATGTCGCGGAGGGCGAAGTACACCAGTGGTTAGCGCGCGGGAATTTCACTGGGTAGGCCCGGGTTCGATTCCCGCCACTGCCAAAACTGCAGCCGCGTTCACGCGGAGTACGATCACGTTAAGCATGCGGGATCGTAAGTCCTTCCGAAAGGTTGGTGGTAGGGGAAGGAGGGTACGGTCCCTTTGGATGTCTCCCCCACTGAGTTCCGGTCTAAATTGGGTGGCACTTCCTGGCCGTCCAAACAGTTACCTTACACCTTCTGGTAAGGTCGCGCCAGCGAGTGTGCCACGGTTACAATTTGCCACGGTCAGAATTTTCAAGGGTAGCGAACAGGCTGGTCGCCAAAGGCGGCTAGTAAATAATAAAAGGCAATGTCTGTGTGTCTGTGCGTCTGTCTGTCTGTCTGTCTGTCTTATACACTATGCGTTTCGCGACCGCGCGTCGGAGAGCTACGAAATTTGGCAATCGGAGACCCTGGGGGGTAGGAAGGGGACACGTGAAAACCGATTTTTAAAATTTTAATTATTTTTTTTGTTATTTAATGTTTTATGAGATTTCGACCGTTTTTTGACTTTTTGCCCTTTTTTCTCCACGATCCAGACATCGTAGAAAAAAACAAGTCACACCATCGGAAAGAGCAGAGAATTTCGAGTAAAAATATATCAATTTCAAATCTCAGGGACAAATTTTAATATTTTTTTATGATTTTAAAGCAAAAGTCACTTTTGACTCAAAAAAACGATTTTTGGTTTTTAAATTCTCGCATAGTAAAAAGTACTCAGAATTTCGACTAATAATTTACATTTTTAGAAAGGTCAAACATCTGGCATTCTTACAAGTCCAATCTGGTCAAGAAATAATTATAAATATTCACAGGAGCGCGATTTTAATGACCTAAGGATTTCCAATTTCTCGGCGAACGCGTTTTCACCCGTTGAATTTTCTCCCCGTCTCCATGGAGACCGACCGCCCTTCCGGGTTTAAATGAATTAAGATATGTGTTGTATACAACGGGTGAAATGATTATATTTATATGATATTTTAAATGGATATTTTAATTTATGGATATTTTAAATAATTTAAATGATTGCATTATGGTGGATTGAATTGTGGTGATGTATTTGAACTTATTATATTTATGTATTTGTGGAACGATATTGAATATTTTAAATAATTGAACGAATGGATATTTTATTGAACGTTCAGCGACCGCGCATCGGAGAGCTACGAAATTTGGCAATCGGAGACCCGGGGGGGGGGGAAGGGGATTCGTGAATACCGATTTTTAAAATTTTAATTATTTTTTTTATTATTTAATGTTTTATGCGATTTCGACCGTTTTTTGACATTTTTGCTCCTTTTTCTCCACGATCCAGACATTGTAGAAAAAAACAAATCACACCATCGGAAAGAGCAGAGAATTTCGAGTAAACATATATCAATTTCAAATCTCAGAGACAAATTCTAATATTTTTTTATGATTTTAAAACAAAAGTCACTTTTGACTCAAAAAAACGATTTTTGGTTTTTAATTCTCGCATAGTAAAAAGTACTCAGAATTTCGACTAATAATTTACATTTTTAGAAAGGTCAAATATCTGGCATTCTTACAAGTCCAATCTGGTCAAGAAATATTCCGTATTGGCCACAGGATCGGGATTTTAAGATTTTCCGAATTTCAATTTCTCGGCGATCCGCTAAAGCATTTCTTAACCGACGTTTCTCCCCCACAGAAGCAGGGAAGGTGGTGAGTGGGGACGTCAAGGTGGAGGTTGACGTCACGGGTCTGTATATGCATAGCGATGGGTGGGACAATAAGAAACCGAATTGGTTTCTACTTTCCGTTTCCCGCGCTTCCGATTTTAAATGAAAAAAGAGCTTAACATATGCATTGTAGAAATTATTATATTTATATTTTAAATGATGGAACGATATGGATTTTTTAAATGGATATTTTAATTTTATGGATATTTTAAATGATGGAACGATGGATATTTTAATTTTATGGATATTTTAAATGATGGAATGATGGATATTTTAAATGATGGAACAATGGAATGAGGATGATGGAATTAAGAGCCTAGAGAGCATATGGTCATTTTAAATTGTAAATTAGCGCACGGGAAGTTAGCGGTAGGCCCGGGTACGATTCCCGCCACTGCCAAAACTGCCGAAGTGTTCACGCGGAATACGATCACGTTAAACATGTGGGCCCGTAAGTCCTTCCGAGAGGTTGGTGGTAGGGGAAGGAGGGTACGGTCCCTGTGGATGCCTCCCTCACAGGGTTCCCGTCTAAATTGGGTGAATATAAAGAAAGTTGCGGAGGGCGAGGCAGCCCAGTGGTTAGCGTTCAGGAATTGCACTCGGTAGGCCCGGGTTCGATTCCCGCCACTTCCAAAACTGCCGCCGTGTTCACGCGGAGTACGATCACGATAAACATGTGGGTCTGGAAGTCCTTCCGAGAGATTGGTGGTAGGGGAAGGAGGGTACGGTCCCTATGAATGCCTCCCTCACAGAGTTCCCGTCTAAATTGGGTGAATATAAAGAAAGTTGCGGAGGGCGAGGCAGCCCAGTGGTTAGCGCTCAGGAATTGCACTCGGTAGGCCCGGGTTCGATTCCAGCCACTTCCAAAACTGCCGCCGTGTTCACGCGGAGTACGATCACAATAAACATGTGGGTCCGGAAGTCCTTCTGAGAGGTTGGTGGTAGGGGAAGGAGGGTACGGTCCCTGTGGATGAATAAAAAGAAAGTTATGGAGATTGTCGCGTAGGGCAAAGTAGCCCAATGGTTAGCGCGCGGAAATTGCACTCGGTATGTCCGGGTTCGATTCCCAAAATTGCCGCGTAAACGATCACGTTAAACATGTGGGTCTGTAAGCCTTCCGAGAGGTTGGTGGTAGGGGAAGAAGGGTACGGTCCCTGTGGATGCTTCTTCCACTTGGTTCCGGTCTAAATTGGGTGAATAAAAAGAAAGTTATGAAGAATATCGCGGAGGGTGAAGTACCCCAGTGGTTAGTGCGCGGGATTTGCACTTGGTAGGCCCGGGTTCGATTCCCAAAATTGCCGCCATGTTCACGCGGAGTACGATGACGTTAAACTTGTGGATCGGTAAGTCCTTCCGAGAGGTTGGTGGTAGGGGAAGGGGGGTTCGGTCCATGTGGATGCCTCCCCCACTGGGTTTCAGTCTAAATTGGCCGAATAAAAATAAAGTTATGGAGATTGTCGCGGATGGCACGGTAGCCCAGTGGTTAGCGCGCGGGAATTTCACTCGGTAGGCCCGGGTTCGATTCCCGCCATTGCCAAAACTGCAGCCGTGTTCACGCGGAGTACGATCACGTTAAACATGTGGGACTGCAAGTCCTTCCGAGAGGTTTGTGGTAGGGGAAGGAGGGTACGGTCTCTTTGGATGCCTCCCCCATTGGGTTCCGGTCTAAATTGGGTGGCACTTCCTGGCCTTCCAAGCAGTTACCTTACACCTTTCTGGTAGGTCGCGCCAACGAGTTTGCCACGGTCAGAATTTTCAAGGGTAGCGAACAGGCTGGTCGCCAAAGGCGGCTAGTTTAAAATAAAATACTGCATATGCTCAAATGTATTCCTTAAATGCTTGTTTTATACATAATTTTTCAAGATAAAGAATAAGATCAACCGCCATAACTCAATAACAATAACTCCAATAATAAATTTAATGTCTAAAAATTTATGTTTTTCAGACATATGAGTTATTTTTTGTCTTTGTTACTTTCCTTATATACATAATGTATAAGGAAAGTATTGTGACGGGGTCGAAAATTCAAATTCGAGTTTTCGACGGGAGAGCAAGTTTCAAACATTTCTGATTACAAATCAAACATTTTAAAGTGATGTGTGTGTGTGTGTGTGAGTGTGTGTGTGTGTGTATGTGTGTGTGTATGTGTGTGTGTATGTGTGTGTGTGTGTGTGTGTGTGTGTGAGAGCCTGTGGAGGCGATAACTGACGAACGAATGAATCCACTCGAACAAAATTTGGTACAAAATCACAATCCATAAACACTGGAAGCCTATTGTTTTTATACGCAATCAAATGTTCAGAACCCCCCTAAATTTTCGAATGAAATTTTGAAAAAATCGTCAAAAAATCAAAACTGCTAATAAAGTTACGCAAATTGACATTTCTTATGTAATTTTTCATTAGAAAACAATTGGCATAAATTTTAGACCGCTAACATGAACCGTTCTCGAGATATTGCACATTTTTCAAAAAAATTATCAAAAAGTTATATAAAATAAAAAATAAAAATATTTCCTATTGCGAAACATGTCACTTTTCATATGTAATACCATGCGATAAATTGGGTGACATCATTCTCGTGGATCTAGCTCGTTCCAGTCATGAAAAAAGATATTTTGAGTTATACTTTTGCATTTGAACGCCAATAGTCATTTACCTGCTGTAAGAATAACTTATTTCTCCGTCCATAACGCTTGGCGAGATTTTGGCGCCAATGTCGCCAACTTGGCGACATATTTAATTGTTGCCAAATTAACAAAAATCTTGCCAAATTGATAAAAATAATCTAAACGCTAAATCAATGAAAATGACGACTAATTGAAGAAAATTAAATATCATGGAAAGAATATATCTACTATAAGAATAACGTTTTTTTAGCTGTAAAAGTAGTAAATTCATTGCATTATAGAAGGAATATCATGTGTTGCCCGCATCAGATTTTTTTTACTTTAAATTGGTCCAGTCACCAAACGTAAATGAAAATTGAATAAAACTTCAATTCCGTTTAATATTGAGTAATTATCCGTGTAATTTTGTGCACTTTAAAAACTTGAATAATAATAAACTTTAATAATAATAATAATTTCAACTTAATGAATTGTGAAAGAAAGCAAGAAGAAATATATTTGAGTCTGTAGGGAATGTCATGTACTGCTCGCCTCCGATTTTCATGTATGTTTGTCTATGTATGAATTTCTTACGTAATGATGATTTTACAGGTTCCTTTTGATAATAGGCGTGCTTTCTATGAAATATCCCAAAAGCATTAAATTAAGGGATTGTGTTAGACGTAATATACTTTCTTAAAATTTTTAGCGTTTTAAACTGGATTTCTTAATATTTGCTATCTTTGTGTAGGCAATTTTCGTGTCTCCCACTACGCAAAACTATTCTCTTATGAAACACAGGCTTAAGATATGAAATCCAAACTTCCTTCAAGTGAAATATGTGAGACCAAGAGGCAACTTATGCAGTTTTGATGTTTACGACAAACCAAAGTGCAGACTCTTCCTTGGTACATAATAACGTTACAAGATAAGCAAGAAAAACGTTCAGTGGTTCAACAAGACAATTACATACTTGTCTCAAGTGTCAAGTGAACTATTCCGTGGTGCATGATAACGATACCAGGTGTGCATGACAAACTTTGAGTGGTGCAACATGACAATTATTGACTTGGCAAGGTCAAGTTGAACGTTTCCGTTCTCTATTTTTTTTGACGAAATTTTTCTTAAAGTCGCAATTTTATAGGTGGTTTTTATGTGTTCTTTGAGTGAGGTGTAGAATGTGAGATCAGGAGGCAACTTATGTGGTTTTGATATTTGCGACAAAACAAAGTGCATTAGGCACGTTTTATGGCAGTCTTGGGCCGGAACGTCATGATCCCAATAAATTCATATCATACAAATTGTAGGTGTGGTTGGGGCAAAGATCTGCTAAGACCAAGCCTTAAACCAAGCTTCAATGGAAACTCAAAGAGCCAATGATGCGAAGATGTGACATAGCACTGACGAGCATCTAATGAGAGCAAGGAGGGCGTATCTGAACCTCAGGCCAAGTGATATGGCCACAAGGAGAAAAGTCAACATATATGTTTGAATGCGAATTCAAGCAGTGTTGTTCATAAGAATGATTATCCAAAAGCGATGAGAAAGAAAGAGAGAACGTGATGATTCGAGCAGTAGAGTTAAGAGAGTGTGGCGTTATTTTGAGTAGTGAAAATGTTTCAGAAAAAGACAAAGGTGACTCCAAATGTCAGAAAAAGAAGCGGCAAAAATTGCAATCCCGCTGAGCAACAAACCCGAAATACAGAGGTATGTGCCTGTCTTCTTATATATTAGGTCAATTGTTAATCTTTGGAATAAGATTCAAGCGACCTGATCTCACACTGTGCTTTTCTCCTCCTTAAGCATTTGTTAAAATTTCTGTAATTTTAATGATAACAATAATAGATGTGTGAATAAATGATGATTTATTTTAAAAGTTAAACATGTGAATTTTAATGTATAGTGTTTTCAATTAATGATTATGTTCAGGAATTCGTGCAAGAAGATAATGGTGGGTTATTGCGGGGTTTAAACTTAATATTTTATCAAATCTAAATATTTGAGAAATTGCACAATCAAAAGCAAAATTGATTTCTGTATTTTTAGTGTTTGTTCTGTTTTTCCCCTCTCCTGAGGAAGGAATATTTTTTTTTTCTTTTGAAGCCGATAAATACTATCGATACTAATAAATTATTTTTAGACTTCTTTATTAAACACAGTATTTTTTAGCAAATGAATGTTAATGAACTGAATTATAAAACTTCTTTTGTGCAGATAAAAACATTTCATAAATATCAACCGGTTTCTGAAGCTAAATACGGTCTTCAATTTTAGGATAAAAATGCATATTAAGTACCATCTACATCTACGAGATTTATTTAAATAATAGCTAAGTATGGGGAATGAAATCGTCCCCATCCAAAAAAAAAATCCCTATAGAGGAATTTCAGGTTTTTGAAATAGTTTAGTCAATTACAACAGTCGAGCCATCCGTATGCCAAATTGCAAGTTACAAATCGTAAGTTTTGTTGGCTGATATATGATACATAGGTATTGTAACCTATTAGAAAAGAAAATTACACATAGAACAAGGAATAGTTAAATTTTATTTTTGTTTTTTGTTAACAAAAAATGCACATTTTGTACATGTTATAAGAACGAACAAAAATGTGATTTCTCGGATAAAAATTAGTTTTAATAAGGGGTGTGGTTTTCCTTGACCGAAATCAATGTTGCAAACCTGTGAGGCATAGAATCAATGAAGTTATCAAGGTGGGACTGGTATATTCTCTTCCATTTCTGTAGATGAGCGGTTTCCAGGGATGATTCTGCTTGGATGATTCTGTGGATGATAAGCGACTAGAAACTCTTCTCCCTAGGATGTCCCGAACATGTTCGATTGAATTCATGTCTGAGGAACGTGCTGACAAATCCATTCGAAGGATTCCTTCTTCGAAAAGGAAGTCATCCACTAGACAAGCACGATGTGGCTCAGCGTTAACATTCGGGAGAAAGAATTCATCAGCGATTGCTACAGCGTAAGAAACCCCAAAAGGTCTGAGGATCTCATCCCTATATCTCTGAGCCGTCAGCGATCCATTTCTGATGATGTACAGTTCGGTACGACCATTAATAGAGATACCGGCCCAGGTCATCACTACGCCTCCTCCAAATCGGACTGTTTCACAAATGCATGATTATTCCGAGTGCCACGTTCTCTCCAAATGATAATCCACCTATTTTCAGGTTGTACACTAAAGCAGGACTCATCTGAGAAGAGAAATTTGCTCCATTCATTTAGTTTCCATCTGAGATGTTCCTGCACCCACATTTTGAGGGCAGCACGGTGGCCTGCTGTTGAAGAAAAACAAACCATAGGTCTGCGAGCATTCAAACTAACACGACGGAGGTAGTTTCGAGCAGTTTGAGTTGAAACGCTGGTATCAATAGTCCTCCGAAAGTGCAAAAAAGTGGCCTTCATACTGCGACTTTTTCTGTACGTTAGTGTTAAATACCGGTCCTCAGTTTATGTTGTTGTATGCCTATGATCTTGTGCTGGTCTTCGGCTAACAATTCCAGTTTCCATAAAACGATTCCACAGCCTGGAAATGATAATTTGGAATACTCCAATGACTTCTGCTGCATCGGGTTGTGTTTGGCCCGCCTCTAAACGACCGAAGGTCCTCCAGGCTACCGATTTGACTAAGTCATGTTGTTGAGACATCGTATTCACTGCTAGGAAGCATTCAACGCATGTCAATTGTTTCTAATCTCTTCCTACATAAAAATGCTGCAGATCGATTTTCACTCCTTAACTAAAGCACGTAATTTTCACCGTCCCAGACAAAATTTGAGTATTTCGAAGTTTGTAAACGTGACAATAATCCTTTATAATCTCTTGTATTTCGCTATTGTTAAAAAAACTAGTCGATTATGCGGCTGTTTCATGCTTAACTCACAATATCCCCTAATTGTTTTGAGCAGTGTATATATCTGCTGGCCATTCAAAATGCAACACCATGAAAGATAAGAATTATCAAAGCCAAATTTATTGGACAAAGAACATAAAGTAAAAGGATGAATTTATTGAAAATACAGCCCCGTTCGACTTGCGGAACAAGAAGAAATCAGTATTTTGTGCAGCCTCCATGGCTGACAATAACTGCTGCTACACGCCTCGGCATTGAAAGAAAGAGACTTTGGATGTGTTCTTGGGGTATGTCAGTCCATACTGCTTCCACACGTTGCCAAACTTCATCTGTCGTAGCAGCTGGTGGTGTTTGCTGGGCCAGTCGTTTGCCAATCATCGACCAGACGTTTTCAATGGGCGACAGATCTGGAGAACGGGCGGACCAAGGGAGCAGTGAAACTTGGTGGGCATTGAAGAATTGCCGAACGATATGTGCCGCGTGTGGTCTCGCATTGTCCTGTTGAAACTTGGCCGCAGGCAAGCTTTGAAGGTAAGGTAAGACAACAGGCTCCAAAACTTCAGAAATTTAGTGTTGGCTGTTGAGTGTACCGGCAATACCTATTAGGGGGGTGCGGGAGTAAAATCCAGTGCCACCCCAAACCAGGTGAACGGACCGCCAGGTGAAGGACCGGTATGGCAATGCATAATGCAAGAGTTATGCACTCTCTCGCCACGGTGCCGCCAAACCCGGATACGACCATCGTCGTGTTGTAGACAGAATCGTGATTCGTCTGAAAACACAATGCCGTGCCATTCGTTTGTCCATGTCCGGCGTTCTACGTACCATTGCAACCGCATACGCCTATGGTCTGGAGTCAAAGGTAATCCCAGCAATGAACGCCTTGCTGAAATTGTTCGTTGCTGCAGACGACGTCGAATGGTACGTGCTGACACAGATTGTTGTGAAACAGACCTTAATTCTTGCGCTAGGGTTGTTGATGTTGCAGTGCGATCCATCATTGCCATGCGCACAACATGCCTGTCCTCACGTTCGGTGGTGCGACGAGGCTGGTGCAATCGTTCCTGTCGGTTGGTCCGTCCCTCCTGCACCCACTGATTCCATATTCGCATCACTGCGGCTTGATTTCGTCCAACACGAGCACCGATTTCTCGGAAGGGTAATCCGCAATCTCTATAAACCACAATTCTTTCTCTGTCAAACTCAGAAACGTGCTGAAATGGCTGCCGTATTCTTCGACGAGGCATACTGAAGCTTCCCACATAAAAATACAGGGTGAAAACAACATTCCTGTACTTAAAAGCTGCCTTCTCCTCTCCCCTTATATAGCACTTGCAGGTGGCGCTACTGGCGCACATGATTTGCATATGAGCTAAAATTCTAATCATTTGTATTCCCTATCGAGGTCTACGTATGGTGCAAATTTCATGCTTATTGGATGCTTCCTTTATGGTGTTGCATTTTGGATGGCCAGCAGTATATATATATATATATATATATATATATATATATATATATATATATATATATATATATAAAGATGCGGGATTGTAGTGTGTATCTCTTCCATGCTTGGTTCCATCTTTGCTTTTCTGTCCGTTCGGGTGCTTCTGTCTTTGCACATGTGGGAGATTGACCATTGAGTTACATTGGTGCCGTGAGCGTTGCCCGGGTCGTAAAAGCTTCTTTAAGCGGGAAAGGGGTGTCGCAATCCACCCCTGCCATTCTATGCAAATCATATGGTCACTCCTGTTCTCGCTTATTTTTTCTTCTTGTTTATATCCTTATATATATATATATATATATATATATATATATATAAGTTTATAGTAATGTATTAGGAATTTTAAATGTTGTTATAATAAGTGGGATATTGCTCCAATAATCATTTCAGTAAATCCAAACGTACACTATTTAAAATATAACGGTGTTTTAGGACTTGAAACGTATAATAAATGATTTCATTATTGCCTGGATTTCCAGTTTCAATTTCGGTCTGGCTTCTGATCGATAGCAGTGCGGCATTGTTACCAACAATCTATGTTCACTGCGTGAATGTTTGTAGAGTGGTTTAAAGATTAATGCGTTCTTAAAACCACTGAGCGTTGGTGTATGGGTAGGCGAATTACCAATAGCAAGCATAATCCAGAAATGGCATTCTGCAAAGTTAGGATGTAAATTTCACATATTTTCAATATCTGTCATTTAATATCACTGTTTACAAACTGAATTAACTCGAGTGTGGCTCAATTCGAACTTGTTATACCAGAATTCATTTGTAAGTAACTTGTGTTATCTCACTTTCTTTTCTTTTTGCAAATTTTGCAAGAAAAACTTGAAAAGTATTTATCGTTGATCAAAATGATTACAATTACAGCATTATTTTGAAACGTTTTTGAAAAAATACTTCGATTGATACCGAGTTTAGCAGTGGATCCTTGTAAAGAGCCTTGCTGTCCCAACCTGGAATCGAATCCTGGTTCTCCAAACAGGCCAGCCGACACTCTACCGTTGAGCTACTGGGACGAAGTTGCAAGCTCATATCGTCGAAGTGGACACTGCATTCTCCATCCTCTAATGTCAGATTGGCGGGCAACTGACAATCTGACTGAACACCTCCAGCTATTTTTACCCAGGTTAGCATCCTGCTACTACTATTTTTACCCCAGGTTAGCCTCCTGCTACTACTATTTTTTCCCAAGTTTGCGTCCCGTGTGGTCATTATCCTCCTAATTTGAAATCTGCGCTACATATACCTGAGTCCACTGAATCCATGCTGGTCATATTAGGGTCACTTTTAGACTTCAGACATCCTTTCATTAACCTACAGGGTTGATTTGTTCGGGCGCCATTGTTAGGAGCCTTGCTGCCCCAACCGGAAATCTAACCCTGTATCTATGAACTGGCCAGCCGACGCTATACCAATGAGCTACTGGAATGAAATTGCAAGCTCTTATTGTCGAAGTGGACTCTGCACCTTCTTGAAGGGTAATTTGGCCTCAGAAGGAGGGCTTATCACATCACGAACACAATTTTATCGCGGCTTATTTTCCACTACAGTAATTGAAACTGTTAAGTTTCTTGATCGTTCAGCCATAATTAACTCATTTTTATTTAGTTGTGTCAGTCCTATGCTGCCATGTTCAGAAATATAAAATTAGAAATAAATTTTGATGTTTTGACTTGAATTTCAAAAAAATTCTATCTAGTTCTAGCTCTTTCGATAGCGAAGCCGGATACGAAATTTCGTGAAAATTCATTAATATTTCCGGCAGCTATCGTACACACATGAAATCAACCACCGGCCGACAAACAGACAGACGGACACCACACTAAAAATAATCAAAACGTGTTCAGGAAGTATCAAAATTGGCAACTGAATTAAAACATCGAAAATTTTTGTGAAAACAATATTTTTCTACACTATATTCTATAGTGAGAGAAACTAAAAGCATGAACTTAAAACAGCAGTCTATATGCACCCCTGTTAAGTATCATGCAGACATGACAAAAAGCGGTTATAGATTGAAGTTATAAATTAAACAAACAATTAGCGACAAATAGTTATACTTTTTAATATTTGGTGCATTTAGCCGACGTGGTTGTCGAGTGGTTAAGACAAGCGTTTCCGAAGCAATCGCTCGACCCCCACGTAAGGCATGGATGTTTGTGTTGTGGGCGTAATGTGATCCGCCCCCTCTGGTGCGCCTGGGGCAACGTCTAAGGACGGCTAAATGGTTCACAATCTGGTCGACGTAATAAAGACGAATGACGAAGGTCAAAGTGCCTGGCCATCCGAAAAAAAAATATTTGGTTGATAGAGGACTTTTGTGTTAGAACACCCTAATAAATATTATATTGAATCCTAATTGACTCCATATGAGTGAAACAATATCACCAGTTAATCTTTTATTAGATCTTCAACCCCTGTCGCCCTTATTGCAAATTATGCCTAGAGTATGCCTTAAGGGGACGGTGGACGTTTTTAATATATAACACTACCTAATATATAACACTATGGACTAACTTTTAATATATAACACTATGGACTAACTTTTTTTTTAATATATAACATTATTTTACACATTTAACCTTTTGCTTACGGGTGGGACAGCGTCCATCCCAAACGAAGAACCTCCCAGAAGGACAGGTATTTGCCATACCCTATCCCAAACAGTTTGATCCCTTTTGCAGGCATTGGCGTTCATGGAAATCGCCGACAGAAACATTGCACCTGCTGCAGCAGGTGCAATGTTTCCGTCGGTGCTTCTGCAAAGGCTGATCGAACTGTTTGGGATAGAGTATGCAGAATACCTGTATTTTTGGGAGGTTCTTCGTTTGGGATGGACGCTGTCCCACCCGCAAGCAAAAGGTTAAATGCATTTTTTTCGAAACAGAATTTTCAAAGGTTTTACATTTTTAAAATGCTCCATGCGTCTTCATTTTTGTTTGAGATGCATGAAATTTGGCAAGAAGACACCTCTCATACTTTTTAATGAAATTGGATATACATTTTATAATTGGATTTTATTAAGGTAATTAAAAGTGAATAAGAACCTAATTAAATGATGAAAACTAAGTTTCAATGCAGAAAAATATTTTTAAAAAATTGACTTTCTAAGGGATTTCAAAATAAATACCCAAATTTGTTCATAATGCATTTTTGAGTGATCATAATGCAAAATTAGTCAAAAATGTGAACAAATGGCACACAAGGAGCATTTTAAAATTTTTATTAAAGAAAATTAAATTTAAAAAAAAATACAAAATTATAACAAAATTGAAAAAATTTAATGTTATTTTACATAGTAATGTAAATAGGAATGTTTGAACAAATTTTTATGTTTCAAAGTCAATAAATAAATTAAAAAAATTTCAACGTCTACTGTCCCCTTAAGGTAGATTGTAGAGTATGTCTTATAGTAAGAATGTACTATAAGACATAGTAGTAATATAGTAGTGTGCCTAGACTTAATCTGCATTAAACAGCAAGTCATAAAACTGTCGGACTTAGCTATTTCACGAAGTACCAGTAAATATAGTCATATTCTGAATACCAGTGGATATGGTATCATTGTTATTAAAACAACACAAAATATCTAATGTGAGCAGCAGAAGTTTTTTTTCTGCATAATGCAGTGAATTGATTTCTTTCACACTAAAGAAATTTATGTATAAGATCTTCAGAGTGTTTTTGACGTTAATCTGTACATTGGGAAATTTTCCCGAAGAGAACATGGGAAATTAGTTCACTTATAAGTAACCAATTCACTTATATATTACGCAAATCTAAACTGACAGTTATTGGTAGTGGTAGTAATATGTAGTTCATATATTAAAAAATAATAATAATTCATTCATTAATTTGGCGTCATTTTCGATAATTAAGCTTTATTTTTGCAATGTTTCTTATATACAGGGTGTCCCAAAAACATTGACCTCGCCTTTTATTCCTTAAATATTGATCTTTGACATATATAATAAATTACAAAGTTGCGGAAAAAAAAGGTACAGAATTTTATGAAATCAATAAAAGTTTTCAGGAGATTAATCTCCTGAAATGCAAAATTTAAATTTTATGCGACCCCCGTACAAAAACATTTCAAATGAGTAAAATGTTCCCCATAGACAAATAAGATATTGTACAAAATATTAGCATTTTATCATAAAAAATCCCAGAGATATGATTAAACGAAATTGGCGAGAGATTAATCACACATTAAAATGTAAATATTTACAGCAAGAGTGCAAATGACGCAACGCAGAAATGCATCATAGGATTGTTAGCAGGCGAATGCAGCTCTGTATTGGCATGGATGGAAAACATTTTGAACAAGATTTTTAATCTTGGTGTAAAGTCATTATTTCTACACAGTGTAGATAGTTTTGTACCAAAAATAGTAAAATTATTCTTTATTTATGCAAGCATTGTTTTCTTTTGTAATTTGTGTATATCCACTGAAACGCGAGCTACCGACATGATTTTTCCCCTCTAAGAACCCATGTCCATGCATCGAAGAGTGGTTTAAGTCAGCATTTTTGTCTTTTCATATCTCTGGAACATTTATGATAAAATGCCGAAATTTTATACATCACCTTAGTAGTGTATGGGGCACATTTTACTCATTGGAAATGTTTTTGTACCGGGGGCCGTATATAAATTTAAATTTTGTATTTCTTAAAACGTAATTCCCTTGAAAATTTTACTCGATTTCATAAAATTATTTACCTTTTTTTACGCAATTTTGTAATTTGATATATATGTGCCTAAGATCAATATGTAAGGAATAAAAGCCGAAGTCATTGGTTTGGGGGACACCCTGTATATATGTCCGATTACTTTCCCTGCAATATTTGGTAATGTATAAGGAAAGTATTGACATCATGCCGAAAATCGCAACTCGAGTTTTCGACGGATATACATTTTTGGAACCTCTAGAATACGACTATTTTTAGTGTGTGTGTGTGTGTGTGTGTGTGTGTGTGTGTGCGTGCGCTCGTATGTTTCTTTGTCTGTCTCTGTATCTGTTCGTGCAATGTATGTATCCACTCTAACTCAAAAACAAGCAGACAGAATTTCATAAAATTTAGTAGATAAGTCACTTGTGTATGACCTGGTTCTGATTATATTTTGCTACGATTCGGAAAAAATAGCCTGCTTTTTTGCGAAATGGCCCGCAAAAATCGTCAAAATCTGAAATGAAAGAATACGTATGCTCAAATATTTCAACTAAATGATTGTTTTACATGTAACTTTTAACAATGAAAATAATAAAGATCAACCCCCTAGAACTATCCGTTCTCGAGATATTTTAGTTTTTTCACATTTATGTTACGCCGTTTGGAGGACAAGTCTAGTTACCAAATGAAAACGAAAACTGAATTAAAATTGAAAATTTAGTGTCATTTCAATTGATTATGGGTGTTATTTAGAGCAATTAAATTAAATTTAATGAATTCTTAACCCTTTGTTTACGGGTGGGACATCGTCAATCCCTAACTGAGAACCTTTGAAAAAGAGGTTATATTATTTGATATACCCTATCCCAAACAGTTCGATCCCCTTTTGCAGACATTAGCGTTCATGGACGCCAATGTCTACAATGGGGACAATAGGGGACACTGTCAGGATCACTAGGGGCGGCCTGCTTTCGTAAGAGATAGCACCCCACACCAGGGGTAATGGCTGTGTGCTTGTATGAAACAAAGGCTGATTGGGGCCGCTGGCCCTGGCGCCTCCACACATGTACCCGATGGTCATCTGCTGAAAGACTGAAGAGTGATTCATCGCTAAACACTATGCGATGCCAGTCTGCGGGCAGCCTCGATGCTCGCTACGACACCATTCCAAACGACTCTGTCGATGATGTGGGGTTATGGCCAGACGTCCAGACGAGTGTAACCCCACCTCAGCCAAGCGCTGTGGGATGGTGGAAGTAACCACGAAAGAGGCTGTAGCACGTTGGATGCCGGACAATTATGCCATTGGACCAGCTCGGGCCTGCCGCACAGTCATTCTGTCTTGCCTCGCATTCGTGCCTTCCAGAGCCTTCCAGAGCCTTCCAGAGCCTTCCAGAGCCTCCATTCCGCCGAAGAGTACCTTGCAGCAACCATTGCTGCCAGCACCTTTCCACAGCACTGTCCGTTCTGTGCAGGTGGCGACCTATTGCTCGGTATGACCAGCCAGCGTCACGCATCTCGATTATACGACCACGTTCGAACTCGCCTTGTTGCTTATAAGGTCTTCGTCAGCGTCGTAATGGCATTATTGCTTGTGTTTTCACGGAACTACAACGCCGATAATGAGCAAAGATAAACTGTATACATTTTTAACCTGTTTTATAGGATGCTAGTTGCGCGGTGAAAATAGGTGCTACGACCGAAGTTAACACTCATCGTCCTTGGAAATTTAATCATTTGCATACTTGGTATAAAGGAATTTGCATGCGAAATTTCGAGATGATCGGATTATTTTTTAGGGGTGCTCCTTTTTTTGCAGAGTTTATATATATATATATATATATATATAAGCTGTGAATGAAAATATTAAAAGAAAAATGAAAGTGAGCACAAGCGAAGATGCAAGGAGAAATTAAACCAGAGATGAAGGAAGAAATTCTAATTATTCTAACCGGGATAAAAGCCGGACAAGAACAGATGAAAGAAGAAATCAAATCCATAAAAGCCGGACAAGAAGTGATTAACTAAGAGGTAAGCAAGGAAAAAAGGGCATTAGCTCCCAAACATCTGCGTGAGAAACTAGACGGTGGCCATTACACGGATTGAATGTTACAGTCTGAAGAAACGCCCCTTATTAAACTTACAGTTTTTTAATCATTGTAAGAAGTCTGAAATTGGCTTAGCGTCGTGTGTCGTATCAATTACACTCAGTTCAAGGTTAACTCGGATTCTGGATCAAATGTCACAATCATTAAAAATGGTGTGGCTCGCCGGATTCAAGTCCAACTTCTAAATAAGGCATTCACCTGCAATGCCTGTCAATGTAAGCTCTAATACTCATTCTGAAATGTAAATGTCCATTGTCTGGGATAGATGGATTTTTAAACAGACCCTATACTAGATTTCTGTTCATATACTTAAGTGTCTATTGTATTTTCCTGATGTGTCTATTGTATTATTCGTCATGTAAGTGTATATTGTGTCATTCTATTGCATTATATGATAGCGACTCACCAATAGCCATATTGTGTCTAATAAATGTCTTGTGTTATGGCTTTAGTAACGATTCCTACTCCATCAATGTTTAATAATTTTGTAATTAGCTGTTTTGTATATCTAGCTTTCTTGCCATAACCGTTAGTCTAACCTTTTAAATTCTCCACTAGGGGGCGTTATGATATCTTTTACTCGATGGGGCATGTTCCTATTACTATACAGATATATCTAACGCATGGGATTATGATTCTTTCCTTACAAAGAAAGGAGTGCTTAAAGACTCTTCCAAAAATCCTTTACATTTGTGTTTTGTAGTGAAAGTAATAACTTCTATATTGATGTTATATTATAACGAAATGGGAAGTTCAAATCAAATATTTATTTATGACAAATTTTAAAATGACATTTTCCTCCTAAAATCTAGGATAAATGTGTGTATATGCATGTATAATACAAATCTGGGTCTTCAGTTTTTTTTTTTTGAGCATATATTTTGCAAAGTTGAAGTTTCGCAAGAACCAGTACAAAATATTTCTGGGAGAGAGGCATGAAACGCAACTCTTGTGCTTGTATCAGCATTTTCAACTATTTCTTCGAGAAACTTTTATTTTCTCTTTCGTCCTCTTGAACCGCCTCAGTGATATCTCGATATCATGACAAACACAATAATATGTTGACTTCCTTCAGAGATAATTTTTGTTGAATATTTCGAACTTTCTTAGAAATATCCAAAGCAATTTCTATTCTGCTTACAAGAAATATAACCTAATACTAAACTTAGGCTCGTTATAAAATATTATTTGAAGCATAGTTTTATCAAAAGCATGGTTTTTAATTTATACATTAATATACATTTTATGCAAAAGTATAATTTGATATGAAATTTTCGTTGAATACTTTAGAATTTCTTAGAAATATCTAAAGCAAATTATTCTGCTTACAATAAATATAATCTGATTCTATACATTGACTCATTGCAATATTTTTTGAAGTATAGTTTACTCAAAAGTATAGTTCGTAATTTATGCATTAATATATACTTTATGCAATAGTATAATTTGATATGTAATTTTTGTTCAATATTTTGAGTATGCATTATAATTTTAGAGAAGCATCTGATTTATTTTACAAATAAGAATGTTTTCTAAAACTACACGGCTATGATTTTTATGCCTTTTAAAATATATTTTTGTAAAATTCTAGTTAGGTTTTGTGCAGTAACCTTTCCGGTCCAATATATGAATAAATTACTATTTTTTACGAAAATATACTATTTAATGAACTTTATAATGATTCAAATGAATTTTTAATTGAGCAATCTGATACTAATATTAGGTTTATAATAAATTTCTGAAATACATTTTTTATAAATCTATTGGTTTTTGTAAGAGCTTTACATCTTGTACTTTGTTCCTGTCAAAATATAGCTTTATTTCTTTGGAAAGTGGATATTTTTTTTTTACTTTTGAATAATTCAATACATAATAGTATAGATTTTTTCCAAATTACAAAATCGGTTTTTAATATATGTGCGTCTTCGTATAATGCTAGAAATTGTCGTGTACTTATTGAAACCTTTTACAGTAAACATGATTATAGAAATAAACATTTGGTGCCGTTTGTCAGGACGTTTAATAGTTTAATTTTTGACATTTGATATTTTGTGATATGCCGAATAACGTTAAAAATGTCATGCTGTACATTTTCTTATTACAGAAATTGTGAAATTTGCATTAAAATATGCAATATGTTTTTTAATTACGTTTTTCATTTTCATCTACTTATTTTAGCATCTTTACATGTTACTCTTCTATCTGTTTTTATATTATCTAATAAATATATTCGAAACGATGGCTTCAGTTTTCAACATTGAATGTCGAATCATTTAAATATAACTTTTTTTCAAAGGACAAGAGCTTTCAACAATGGTTAAATTATGAGATTAAAAAAATAAAACGTTCAGTTCAAACTTGCATAAGAAATAAAATTATGTACCAATTATTTAATTTCGAAATAGAAATTGGCAAATAATAAAATTATGCAAAACTCAAATTCTATTAGCGTTACCTTTGCTTTATGTTCAAAGAGGATTGCAAGGTCGTAAACAGGGGTTAAGTACCCGGGCCCCTCCCGAAAGTAAGTCATCGAATCCACCAAGTAAGCTTTAAAAGAAGCATACACATTTTTAGAAATATGGCCGATAAACAAAACAAAATTATCTTAACAAAAATAAACAAGAAAGATCAATCATGCTTAAAGCAGTGATTATGAAACACTTTCCAACTTCAATGAAATTTTATTTAAACAAGTCTAAAATGCAATACATTCCTCGGTAATATTTGAAACTTATCACAATACTGCTTTAATTTATTATATTTGAAAACTTAAACCTTCATCGAAAAAAATGAACTTCATTCAAATGACGGCATTGAAATATAAATTGCCTGGATTAAACATCTCTACAATGTTATACATTCCTCGGTAATAGTTTTAGAATTATCATAATACTACGATAATTTATTATATTTGAAAACTTCATCGAAAACAACTGAAATTAATTCAAATGACGTCATAGAAAAAATAACACGCCTGGATCTCTCTATAAAAACAGGATTTCATTCATAACTTTCTCCCATTCATTTCATTCATCACAATACTATAATAATTTATTTTATTTAAACATTTTGTTTAAGACCATGGAACTACAAAAAATTAAACTCTATGCTTGAAACTTCATCGAAAAAAATCGTCCTTCTCTTTATGAAATCAATTAATATTTCATTCATATCAGCCATGCAGACTCCATGGACTAAATTATTTTGTGTTAAAAATACAGGAATTCTAATACAACTCATTCTACATATTTTGCTGTTTACATTTTACATAGGTGAAAAATAGGCTTAGTTGTAGAAATAATCAAATTTAGATGAGCATTTAAACTCAAATATATTGTCATTGCGTTGTTTCTGTATGTAGATGCACAGAATTTAAGCAAAAATAAAGTAGTTTTACGACGGATACAACACTCAATATGAATTAAAAAGAACTTAAAAAAATCACGAATTTGAAACAAGATGGATGCCATATATCATTTTGAAGTGGGTCATGTGATCGTTTCATATCATGGTCACGTGATCGTTTCATATGAGATGTAATTATTATTTAAATTTTTATTTAAAAAACTACTGAATATATTTCGCTGAATTTTTTTTTATATATTTTATGGAACAATTTGAATATTACCTAAAATTTTCGAAGCAATTTGTGAATTTTAAATCCGCTTAAAAAATGTTTGAAAAATTAGGTCCCATAGCGCTCAATGTATTTCATTTTTTCGACCCGGGTTCAATCCAAAACTAATTGGGTGATATTATTTATTTATTTTCCCATAGGTTCTACAGACCGTCTGAACAACATACTAAAATTTCATTTTGATTAAGTAATTTTACGGCAGTTATCGTGCTAACGGACAGACAGACAGACAGACAGAATGAACAAAGTCATAATCACTTTTCAAATTTGTTGTAAAGTGTTAATAAAAGCAAAGACATATTGATTAAAATTGCATTTGAAAAGTCTGGTATCTTTAAAAGTGATGAAGATTGTTCAAATTTCATGCAACTGAAACTCAAAGAGAAATATTCAACAATCAATAATATGTTCAGACACGTTTTCATTCTGACATGTAGATACATAAGTCCTAGAATGATTAAAAGTGTAGAATTTTGGATCAGATTCTTCTTCTTTGATCTTCTAAAACCGCAGCGTCAGTATGTCAGAACAACAAATGCAATCACGTGGGCTGAAAAACTCATGTATACTAATTCGGCGAGGATGATTCTAAATCGGAAATCCGTTTTTATCATTAACACTTAGATATGAATACGTATCCTTTCAAAGTTCAATCTTTTTTATTTTTAACACTTTACAACAAAGTTGAAAAGTGTTTATGAGTTTGTTCATTCAGTCTGTGTGTCTGTCTGTCTGTCCGTTAGCACGGTAACTGCCGTAAAAATGACTTAATGAAAATGAAATTTTAGTATATTATTCAAACGGTCTGTAGGACCTATGGGAATATAAATGAATAATATCACCCAATTAGTTTTGGATTGAACCCGGGTTGAAAAAATGCAATAAATTGAGCCCTATGGGACCTAATTTTTCAAACATTTTTTAAGCGAATTTAAAATTCACAAATTGCTTCGAAAATTTTTAGTGATATTCAAATTGTTCCATAAAATATATAAAAAAAAATCAGCGAAATATATTCAGTAAATTTTTAAATAAAAATTAAAATAATAAAATAACACCTTTTATATGAAGCGATCACGTGACCATGATATGAAAAGATCACGTGACCCACTTCAGAATGATATATGGCATCCATCTTGTCTCAAAATCGTGCTTTTTAAAGTTCTTTTTAATTCACATTGAGTGTTGTATCCGTCCTAAAACTATTTTATTTTTGCTTAAATTCTGTGTATCTACATACTGAAATAACGCAATTACAATATATTTGAATTTAAATGCTCATCCAAATTTGATTATTTCTACAACGAAGCCTATTTTTCACCTATGTAAAATGTAAATAGCAAAATATGTAGAATGAGTTGTATTAGAATTGCTGTATTTCTTTAACACAAAATAATTTAGTTCACGGAGTCTGCATAGCTGATATGAATGGAATATTCATTGATTTTACAGAGAAAAGGACGATTTTTTTCGATGAACTTTTAAGCATAGAGTTTAATTACTTGTAGCTCCATATTGTCTTAATTTTTAAATAAAATAAATTATTATAGTATTGTGATGAATGAAATAAATGGAAAAATGTTATGAATGAAATGCTGCTTTTATGGAGAGAGCCAGACGTGTTATTTTTCCTGTGACATCATTTGAATGAATTTCAGTTGTTTTCGATGAAGTTTTCAAATATAATAAATTTTCGTAGTATTATGATAATTCTAAAATTATTACCGAGGAATGTATCACATTTCAGAGATGTTTAAACCAGGCAATTTATATTTCAATGCCGGCATTTGAATGAAGTTCATATTTTTCGATGAAGGTTTAAATTTTCAATTATAATAAATTAATGCAGTATTGTGATAAGTTTTAAAATATTAACGAGGAATGCATTGCATTTTAGATATGTTTAAATAAAATTGCATTGAAGTTGTAAAGTGTTTCATAATCAATGCTTTAAGCATGATTGTTCTTTCTTGTTGTATGTATAATCTCAGCCCGATGGAATAACCACAACATGATGCAATTGCGTTGTCATGAGACTTCAGCTCAAGGGGTTAAAGATGGGACCACTTCCGTGATTCAGTTGAATAGGAAAGTTAATATTGATTGCTAGTTCATTCCAATTTAAAAATTCAGAATATGGATACTTGAACCATGTAGTTAGGAAGACTTTCTTCCTGCTTTATCTTCAAATTCACTTTTTAAACAATGCAATTAATGAAAACGTTGTTTAGAGATAGAATGGTCGGAACTAAATCGTATGGTCCATAAATTTAGAGTCAGTCCCTTTTCATTCCATGGACCACAAATTGAGCACTTAAGACAAAAAGTGTACGGTATTAAACACTATAAATTAGTATGTTACATGGTCTAGGGGAGCGTAGATTCATTGCGTTATGTTAGAGGTTGGTATTGAAATAATAATATTGAATGCGGGGGGTGTATGGCTCGTATTTGTCTATGGATATTGGCAGCGGATGGGAGATTCGTTAATATTTAATGTCAGCAAAGTACCTACTTCTTATGCATGGTATACTGGGACGAACAAAGTGCGGGGACTTTTTACTCGATGTAACAAAATTACAAAATTGTAAATCATTTGATACCATGAATCAGGATATAACTTTGACAGAATTTTTTTTAAATGATTTTGTTAGCGGATATGGCTTATGTTTCTTTAATATAAAGATATTCTTATTAAATTACTATTATTGATTCGATTTATAGAGTGATTTACATTTTATGGAACATCTTGAAAATTCACCCATGTGTAGCTCAATAAAAATGGCTAATAAATGGAATGTTTCGATAACAGGACTTTAATGATAAAGCACCCTGTTATAATAAATTGATCGCATAGAATGGGAACCCATCAATTCCTACTTAAATTTATCTCGAATCAGTGCTTGATTGCTCTCCATTACTTCATCTCATATTTATCCGAATTCATGTTAGGGAATGCTTTACACGGCAGTGTTTAAGATTAATTATATTGTATTATGCCAAATGCATGCAAGGTATTTAACTGCATCGGGAGTGCTTGTTTGTAGATTAGAAGAGCAATGTAAAAATTGCAGTGATATTTTAGGTAGTAAAATAATTTATTTTTCCATACTACAGATTTGCTCGCAGGAACATTATGGAGTGCTTCACCTTTTATAAGATATCTTATCATTCACCCATATATAGCTCAAGAAAAATGGCTAAAAAATGGAATGTTACGATAACTTAACTTTAATGATAAAGCCCCCTGTTATAAATTGATCGCATGAAATGGAAACCATTCGTTCCCTGTTGAAAGTTCTCTCTGATCTGTAAATATGTGCACTAAGTTACTCTGTCTGAACTTTATCTGAATTCATATAAGGGAAATGTTTTACAGGGTGATCCAAAGAGATTGAAACGAGCTTTAATTCTTTACCTGTTAGAGATAAGTGGGTAATGTAAATTGCAAAAATGTTGAAAAGTAGGAGATGAGGCTATGTTAATAAAATAGTCCTCTCATTCATTTTTAAAAGTTACACTTTTTAAATTTTTATGAGACCCCTTTAGACAAATTGAGTCTATCAGAAAATTTTTATTTTTAATGCAACAAGATCATTTAAAAGAACCGCACATCTATACCTTTAAAATTGAGCGAGTTATATTTAATTGAAAATTAAACATTGTGAATGGGGACTCTATATCAAATTAGAAATGTAAATTTGTGACATATCACAAAAAAGATAAAACTGGATGATAATGCATAGGAGAACCCAAAACGAGTAGTGAGTACCACTGCCTTGTATGACCTCTGTCTGTGTAATGCTTTATTTAGATGCATTTGTGATAAAAAATTTTGAGACATATTAACGTATTTTTGATCTAAACAATTTCCATCGTCAATTTGTTTATGATCCCTATTTTCACTGATGAAACAGCCTTTCACATGGTACGGAAAAGTGGCATGAGTCAGATTCTTTCCATTGCCATAATTCAATTGATTTTAAAAATACAGGTATGCGGTGTTTTTAATGAGCTTGTTGCATTATAAATAAAAAATTTCTGATTGACCCAATTTGTCTAAGGGAGTCGTATAAAAATTTAAAAAGTGTAAAGGACTGTTTCATTCACGTAGTCTTATTTCCTACCTTACTTTCAACATGTTTACAATTTACAATGCCCACTTATCTCCAACAAATAAAGAATTAAAGCGCGTTTCAATATTTTTGGGACACCCTATATACGCCAGTGTTGAAGATTGATGCATTGTGTCAAATGCATGCAAGATATAGGGACTGCTTATTTGCAATTTACAAGTGTAATTGAAAAAATACAGTGATATTTTAGGTAGTAAACTTATTTATTTTTATATACTATAGATTTATTTACCGAAAATATTTGAAATTCTAATTTTCACAGATATGTAAGTTTAAAAATATTGTGTACACTTTTGGAATAAAGTATGTTTTAAAAGTGCTTTGGAGCAAAATCTGCTGTATAAGGAAGATGCTTCCCATTGCAGATAACAACATCCATGAACCGGTTTTGCTCTTAGTATGCACTCATCAACATAGAAAAACTGTTATTTGCAATAGTAGCAAGAAAACTTGCTATTAGCAGAAATTTGGAAATCTTCAATTGGGACTGATAATTTCAGACCTGGTACGTAGCTGGAATATAATTCATATACAATTTAGTTCGGGCAATACGAAGCTACAAAGGAATAGTTCGAAATCACAAGAACTCGCCAGAAAGGGTGTTCTCTAAAATGAGGATAACATTGCAGTTATCTGCAATGGGACTGTCTTCCTCATTTTGGAGAACTCCCCTTTACGGCGAGTTCTTATGGTTCTTTTATAAAACTTTATACAACTGCTTTTATATAAAATGCAGAGAACTTTTACCACCCGAGATTCGAACCTCAAATATCCGCTAGGTTACTTAATTCGTCTTTCATTGAGCTACTGAAGTGATAATCCTTTTTTTTCCGTAGTTGAAAGGGTGTATACCTTTTGTTCCTTCAGATATCAAACCGTTGAAAATATTCAAATTAGAAGTATCTCTCTTGTTCTCTGTTTTCATATAGTATAACGGTATGTTTTCGCCACAACGCATTTGAATTGAAAATATTGACCATACATATTAGAGTTTATGGAAAACTCAAAATTTAGCAGTAATAACATTTTACCCGTAACTTTGGGATCCCGTTCACCAATGGTACGCCGAAGAGAGCTCTGGCCTCTCTCAGCAGTGCAAGAATTGTAGATCCCTCCAAACGGCCATGTCGCGACTTAGACGCGGACACCTCCGTAGTATGATATTCGTGGAAGGGAAGAAATCTTTTTCTGCTTGTCCTTGCTCCCTTCCTGCTTCTCCTGTTCACCTCCTTGATTGTATGGGCGTCTCCTTGGGACAGCTGTCGGTTGAGCAGGAATTTGTCTGTGATTCTCTTTTGCGACAGGGTCTTTTGGACTTGGTGTAGGCTTTCCTACACCAAGGGGATTGGAAACAACAACAACACTTTTGGAATCTACTACAACCCACCGACATTGATAACAATCGGTTTAAACATGAATTTAGGCGCTTCTTCCAACCGGATTTTAATAACGGCTGTCTGCCTGAATTAACCACACGGTGATGAATGGTTTCACCCATTGCATACTATCTATCTATCTATATATATATATATATATACGTATATACATATATACATATGTGTATATATATATATATATATATATATATATATATATGTGTATGTATATATATATATATATATATATTCAGGGTGATTATAAAACAACTTTGCCGATATATAAGCTCCTAGAGGTCATATCATTAAAGGAAATGGAAAGATATTTTGGATGCAAGTATTTTGAGATATGCGCTCAAGAATGATATAGAAAAACAGCTGTCCTGCTCTCACAGTTATGGTTACAGTGATACAATTTCGAAACTTTCAAATAGCAACACCTACTTTATACTTTCTTTGTATACATACAGTGTATACGGAAAGTATTGTGACGGGGTCGAAAATTCTAATTGGAGTTTTTGACGGGCCCAGCACATTTCAAGCATCCCTGAACACGAATCAGGCGTTTTTGAGATGATGTCTGTGTGTGTATGTGAAAGTTTGTGTGCGATAACTGACGAAGGAATAGCGATTCGAACAGAATTTGATACGAAAATTGCAATTCATGAATACTGGAAGCCTATTGTTTTTATACGCAAGCGGATGTTCAGAACCCCATAAATTTTCGAGTGAAAATTTGAAAAAATCATAAAATATATAAAACCTTTAATAAAGTTACGTAAATAGACATTTCTTACGTAATTTTTCATTAGAAACCGATTGGCATAAATTTTAGAAAGCTAGCGTAAACCGTTCTCGTGATATTGCACATTTTTCTAATAAATTTAGCAAAAGTTCCCATAAATAAAAAAAATATATCAACTGTTGAGAAACATGTTCACTTTTCATATGTAATATCATGCGATAAATTGGGTGACACCACTCTCGTGGATCTAGCTCTTTCCACTCATGCGAAAAGATACTTTGAGTAATACTTTTATATTTGAACGCCAATAGTCATTTTTCTGCTATAGGAATAACGTATTTCTCCATTCATAACACGTGGCGATATTTTGGCGACGAATTTGGCGGAATGTCGCCATTACATACACTTTGTCATTCATTTATCACAGATTGCTTACATGCAATTCACACTCATTTTAAGCTTTTATTGTTATTCTAATCATTCAATGATATGCAAGATTGTGTTTGTTATTGATAAAAATTTTTATGTATGTTGTATCAGGCATTTTTCAGATTTTGACATTTTTTTTTATGAAATTTTCAGAATTTCTTTTACTGTAAGGTTAAATTCTTTTTTTTTTCTCTTTTTTTTTTAGTGAGGAGTTGTAATGTTGTGACACGTCACAACACTTTATTTTATTATTCCAAATTAACATTTTTTTTATAAATCATTAAATATTATATTTTTACTTAATTTATTATTCCAAATTATTCTATTCAAAATTGCTTTTATTTTATATATCCATTAATAGACCAATTGACTCTTTTATTAACTTTAATTATAACGTGCTGCTATCAGTTCATGTTTTTATTCGTACAGTGTACGCCCCTTTTAAATATGACTGCATACGCGCACACTGTTTCAATTGGTAGGCGAGACACGGAAACTTGTTTTCTTCTGTCTCACTTTTGACCTCCCTGGTTGAACAGGAGTTTGTTTTATCTGGTATGGCAACGTCCGGTTTTAGGCGGGAGATTTTTTCTCTTGTGCAAAAAAAGTGCTGACACGCTCTCTTCCCTCGAAAATTCTGGTGACAGCAAGGTGGTGTTAATTTTTAGGCAGGAGTGCCATTGGCACTCCTAGCTCTAATATAGTTTTATAAAGGTATATGTTAATCTAAATACATCAAAGACACATCGTTAAATATATATATATATATTATTAGTTTGTGAAAAGAATGCAATCTACTGAATGTTTTGACTGTAATATGAAGTTGTGAAAAGAAATTGTTCTGCTGATGATTTTATATGGCAATATCAAGTCATTTATTGTGCGTGCAAGTATCTATTAATCATTTCATTAAAATTAATTGAGTCAAGTTCAAGAATATTTATTTATTTCACAGTTGATAGCAGCAATTGCCTCTATGGATATTCTCTGTGAATTACATCTATTTGCCAATTACTGTTCAATTATGGTATTCTGCAAGAATAGTTACGTCTGTTACTATGCATTGATGGTTTAGGAGCCTTTATTGCAATTGTTATGTCGGACATTAATTCGACATAATTATTATAATCTTCTTTCAACTACCTTTAGTGAATTATTATAAAAGATTAATTCTTGGCATATTAGACACGAGTTAATAAATCATCATGAAGATTAAAATATTTTGTCATCTGACTTATACATTAAAAAAAATATATTACAACAGCTAAGTTCATATTGGTATTCCTGTGTGCAGTTGCATTTTTATATCTTGGAACAGAGCCCTGCTATTATTTTTATTTCTTTTCTGTACTGTGGGTTTGGAACTTGAGTGTAGCAGAAAAGGTGTCCTAAAATGTGATAATCATCATTGATGGAATCTGTGACTTTACACATCCTATTGATTGTGAGACATTTCACATAAAGAACTTTAAATCAACTTATGATTCTGATCATGGTGCAGGAACAGATTGCAACATTAAAAAGAAAAATGAGATCAACCTACAGATAAGGTAAATTTAAGGCGCTCACATACAAGTATGGTTTAATATTTAAAATAACACAACGCAATTATTATTGATATTCCAAATTCTATTTCCCACTATACGATCCCCTTCCATTAAGTAACTAACTTTTTATTAATTAATTTTCCCTTTTAATTGTATGTGAGTGTCAGACCCAATCAGGTGTTGAGATATAATTGTTCAGGGGATTTTATTATTCTTTAATTAAGTCTTTTGAATGGTTGTATCACAACAGTCACCCTTGCTTCAGGGCGACTACTCGTTACCGTACACCTGCGTCGACCTGAGGCCGTAACCTCTTCAAGAAAGTAAGGACCTACGTGAAAGTAAGGACCTAGGATGAAAGTAAGGACCTAGGATGAAAGTAAGGACCTGGGATGAAAGTAAGGACATAGGATGAAAGTAAGGACCTGGGATGAAAGTAAGGACCTAGGATGAAAGTGCTTGTTATCCCGCACCACACAGTCACTTGTGCTTGGTGTAACGGAAATGAGACTACATCATGGGGATTTTGGTCTTCCCAGTGCACGCAGTTCTTCGAATGCACGTTACCAGTCCAGGAGAAATATGCCTCGTCCGTCCACAGAATGCGTAGAGACCATCTGTTATTATCGTCATACCGGATGTGGAATTCATTAGCAAAATCTAAGCGTAGGAGCTGATCACACGCTTGCAACATCTGGACACCCTGGAACCGATACGGAAGCATGTGGAGAACAGAGCGCAGAATCTTGCGGATCGTAGAATTCTTCAAATCCAGTACGCGTGAAACACCGCGTGCACTTGCAATACGACCTTCGCTTATTGTCTCATACACTTCTGCAATAACGTCGATAGGAACAGAAAGTCGTCCGGACGAGATCGATTGCATGTGCAACCAGCTTCTTCAAATTTGCGTATTAAGTTCCGTACAACTTGTACATAACACGGACCTAGTCGTAGCCGATGATTTGTACGGTAGACACGTAATACCTCTGCTGCATTTTGTCCATTAAGGTAGTAGAGCCTTACCATTTCACCTCGTTGTTTCACTGTGAGCGTCATGTTGGTCAAGTCAAAGGACAAGAAAGCAGTTGCACTCAAATCACAATGCCTTTTCTTTCTCCTACGGCGAAGACGTTAACCATGACGGTGACTTACACAAAACCTGGAAATCTGCATACCTTGGTCTCTTCATCTCCTTTCGAAGGAGATTCAGCAAGCTGGGTTCTGAGCCGATAACGGTGTGGAATGTGACGTCAACGGAACAAAAATTCGTGTTCTGGTTAACTCCATATTTGTTTCCACTATTTTCAAACACTAACGCTAGTTTCTGCCAAACGCTGGCGTTTTTCGTGCTGCAGATACCGTTTCAATGACATTTATGGCACTGTGAAGATCACATTATAATAAAAAAAGAAAGTGTTGCCTTTTGAAAATTTCGAAATTGTGTCACTGTAACCCTAACTGTGAGAGCAGGACTGTTGCTTTTTCACATCATTATTGAGCGCATACCTTATAATACCTGCAATCAAAATTTCTTTCCGTTTCCTTCAACGGTATGATTGCTAGAGGTTCATATATCGGCAAAGTATTTTTATAATAACCCTGTATATATATATAAACAAACACACACACATATATATATATATATATATATATATATATATATATATATATATATATGCGTGTGTGTGTGTGTCGAAAGCCGAAAGCCCAGACCTTCCGGCTCATCCTAAGACATAGAGCAGCAAGATGGGCGGCCGGAAAAAGTGTGTGTGTTGAAGGCCCAGACCACACGACCAACCCAAGGGCTAATGGTAGCTAAATGTATGACCAGGTGTGTGTGTGTAATATTGGTGGAAATAGTCCAGGGAAGAGACGTATTACATTATCAAAAATCTACTTTATTAGATGACACTAGAAATATATATAGTTACATATCCTGGACGACACCTGATCGTCGATCTGCTCTCAACAAATCTCAGTGCAGTCTGTGTTGGTTCATACACAAATACAAATTACATTAACATCAGAGGGGGAGGGATATGAGGCATGGGACACATGCTGTCTTCGCGTTTTAGGCTTTAAAAGTGTGATTGGGGATGCAGTTTCATATGTGAAAGTTTACACAGTGATTAAGATTAGTGAGCATATATGGTTTGGTGGAGGAAAAGAGGAAGTGCTGACAGACTTTGTTGATTTTAGTAGCGTGGGATAGAATTTAATGTAGTTGCAATATGTGATGGACGTGAAATAGAAATTTGGAATAATAGTTATGAAAGAAAAGGGCGCGTTATTGGGAAAGGCTTAAAATTTCTGTATATATATATATATATATATTTATATATATATAGATATATATATATATATATATATATATAGAGAGAGAGAGAGAGAAAGGGAGAAGAAAATATGGATATTGGACTCTTTTAACTATTCTACATTCTAAAAAAGCAATTCTTTCTTTAGCCGAGTACAGGCATTGTGTTTTAGAAGAGTATAGTTTGCTTAGTGGAGTATACCCAGAAAGTTAAAAATAGCAAATATTAAAGAACAGGAACATCAATTTTGCACGAAAATGAATACCGAAACGAAAATATTTATTTTCTAAGATGATTATCAACTCCAACATACACAAGACTGAAAATAGGTTTCCATTATGCATATATACTGATTTCGTCTCTTACCTAAGATATTTTCAACATTTATTCCCGGTGGAGTCGAATGCAGGAAAAATGTTTTGTGAACTGACGCGGCTGCGATTCTTATTAGTTTGGAGGGGTAGAAATATGTATCCAACGTATTTTTCTCATGCTTTAGAAGGAAAAGAAATGTTCCCTTAGATCTTTAGACACCGATGCATGCACTGTAACTGTGGTGATAAAACATTGAATGGGTTTAATTTTTAAAATATTGGGGTTAAATTATTAATTTTAATTAACGTGGTCGTGAATCGTAACATTCGTATATTGCTATTGTGATCGCGAAACCCACCATTACTTCTTTGCACGAGTTCCTGAACATAATCATTAAATCAAACCACTACACATTAAAATCCACATTTTAACCTTTAAAAAAATTATCATTTATGCACATCTTTATTATTGTTATAATTAAAATTACATCAATTTTAACAAACTCTTAAGAAGGAGAAAAGCAACTTGTGAGACCAGGTCTTTTAAATCTTATTTCAAAGATCAAAAAGGGACCTAGTATACATGAAGACCTCTGTAGTTCGGGTCTGTAGCTCATCATGGCTGTCAATGGATGTTCCTCAGTGCAATGTCGTATCTTTGCATCATTGGTTCTTTCAGTTTTCAATGAAGCTTGGTTTAAGTCTAGGGTCTAGGATATTTTGCCCCTACCACAGATGCAATTTGTGTGAGATGAATTTATTGGGGTCATAATTTTCGGGCCAAGACTATCATAAAACGGTGTTTAAATGTCTGCGTCTTGTTTAGTTGTAAGCATCAAAAACTGCATAAGGTGTCTACTAGTCTCACTGTAACATATTTTTAGGGGACATTCCTTCAATAAATGAATACGTCCTGAAAGCACGCCATTTTTCTTTCCCTGCAATGCATGGCAATGTATATGGAGAATATTTGAATCGGGTTGAAAATCGCTACTCTAGTTTTCGACGGATCTACATGTTTGAGGACCTCTAGAACACGGAAAAATTATGTGACGTCTGTGCATGTGTCTGTCTGTCTGCACAATAATGTTTCCACTCTAACTCAAAAACTAATGGATCAAAATCCATAAAATTTTATAGGTCTTGTGTGTGACCCTGGTGATGACTATATTTTAGTACGATTCGGGATAACAGAATCGAATCCGCCATAATGCAAAATGACCCACAAAAATCTCATGTATCCACTCTAGCTTGAAAACTAATTGCCAAATTTCACAAGATTTGGTTGACAAGTCACTTGTGGTCTACCCTGGTAGTGATTAGATTTTGATACGATTTGAAAATGAAAAATTCTTTGTAACGCTATGAGCGTTAAAAATGTTATTTCTGTGGTATTTCGTGAGAATGAGTAAAAGTCCCCTCCCCACTCCGAAAAAAACTACAGACCATACGCACTTACCCCACATAGCATGTTAATTTAAAATAAAATTTCGTCACTTTCAAAAGCAGCCCATAATGAACGATTTTAAGAAAACTTTTTCAACAAAACACTTTGAAAAATCGTCCGTAATCCAACACATGGGTACGTTCATTCCAAGCAAATTCATTTTCAGAGCCTTCCCTCGTTTTTATAAGTCTAAGGCAGAAATGAGGTACGATATCCGAGGTTGCAACAAGGTAGAAACGAAACAGAAGCAGGACTCAGAAAAATCAGAGATACAAACTCGTTATAATAATTCTGAATAAAAAATAAACAAATAAAGTCACAAATACAATTTTTGCTTTTTTTGAAAGATAATGATTATACTTTAAAGGCCAGAAATTTTGGGGATAATATCGATAACTTCAGTTATGGGGATAATTTTAAAATGAAAAACGCGGAGAAATCTTGGATATTTCGAAATAATCGAATTTTAATTTTTAAAAATCTGTATAACTATTTAATCTGTATAAAATATTCTTGTAAAACTGGGATTTTGAGGTGAACTCGCTACATATTTGACTTTAGTTTAAAAAAATGATCAATATCTTAAGTTAAAAATTAAATGAGCATATACTTTTTTTAAAATCAGTCCATTATTCAGCATTTCTCACGTGTTTTGTAATAAAAAACATATCGATATTTTGGAAAAACGGGCTATAGCAATGACGGCTTCAGTTTAATTGCGATCCTAACTTCAAATTCTTGAATGATAAACTACTAATATGATAAATTATAAATGCTATCAAATAAGTCTACATACATTATGCAAATAGAAAACAACTATATAAACCTATACAGAACGAAATTCAATTCTCAGTTTTCAGCCGTCTTTAGAAGCATACACAATACCTACAACAGCATTAGCTTTATGTATTCATTCCGACTTGTCTCTTTGTCTAAAATATTTTCGTAATGTTTCCCCAATGGACAAAAGAACAAAGAGAATTTGTTTTGCTACACGGATTCAAGTTTTCTTATTGGTCTAAAAATAAGAACAAGGATTTACATCTAACATCATTCACTTTAATAAACGAATCACGAGAACTTTTTGATTTTAAGAAAAATAGATTTGTTTTCCTAGGATTAGATTTCAAAAGAATTGTTGTTTTGAATTAAATTCAGTTTAGAGCAAAATGATGATAAGTTTAAATTGTTCCTTAAAACTATTTATAACAAAGTAAAACCAGGAAAATTGAGAAGGAAGGCTTAAGACTATATATAGTCTTTTATTTTTCTCACTTTCCCTACAAATGCACACAGTAATGTATAGTAAAAGTATTAAAATATTGTTGATCACAGCACGAAAACATCAAAAGCGACTGATTTTATTACGACTCTTCGCATTTAGAGGGGCTATATAAATTAAGAAAACAATTTTTAAAGTGATGCCAGTGTGTGTGTCTGTCTGTGTAACGTATGTATTCACTCTAGCTAAAAATGTAATTGATTACATTTCACAAAATGTGGTAGATAAGTCACTTGTGGGTAACTCTAGTGCTGATTAGATTTTGATTTGTACGATTCGGAATAAAAGAACCTGGCGTTTCTTAATAAATGGCCCGCAAAATTTGCAACTATCGACACTAGCTGAGAAACAAATAAGCGGAATTTCACGAAATTTGGTAGATAAGTTGCTTGTGGGTTACCATGGTACAGATTAGATTATGGTATATTTCGAAAAAAATGAGCCTGCCTTTTTTATGAAATGGCCCGAAAAAATCGTCAAAGTCTAAAATAAAAGACTGCATATGCTTGTTTTATACGTAAATTTTGAAGTCAAAAGGATTAAGACCAACTCCATTTCCGTAGATTCATTGCTCTTCATATATTTAAATTTTTTCGCTTTATTGCATTATATCTTTGAAAATACGTCAAATGAAAATATAAATGGAATTAAAAAATCCTCTAAAGTAATACTTCACTTTAGGAAAATCTATATTCCTCGATTGATGCTCCCATATCGACCAGGAGCATTATCCACCGATTGATCGCCGGCGACCTACACTCATGGCTCCCGTTAAGAAGACTGTCATTGACCCAACAGCACAGACGCCTCCGTTTGCAGTGGTGTCGGGATAGAGCCACGTGGACGACGGAATGGTACAGTGTCGTGTTCTCAGACGACTGTCGTGTTCTCGACATCATGGTTTTGGGCGCCATCGCCTACGATAGCAGGTTACCTCTGGTCCGTATTGAGGGCACTATGACGGTCCAACGATAAGTGGATGACGTGTTACGGCCAGTGACACTACCCTTTCTTCAGGGGTGCCCGATGCCATTTACCAGCAGGATAACGCCTGACCACACATGGCACGCATCAGCCAACATGCCCTGCAAGGTACCCAGGTCTTTAGCTGACCACCAGTCTCACCTGATCCCTCACCAATTGAAGATGTCTGGGTCCTGATTAGACGTCGCTTGCGTGCGCTGCTGCCGATGCGTTTAGAAGACGAACTCTAGCAAGTGGTTGACAGGGAATGGACAGGTATCCGCACGGTCATTGACTCTGTATCTAGACCTGTTGCTGCCTGCGTCGCCACCCACGGTGGTCCTATAACCTACTGATCAGACGGTGTTATCGCTCAGTGTATCATGTTGCAATGAACATCACTAATTGTTCGTTGATGTCTCTCCCTGCTTGCGAATTTTCATCACATTCAACCCACTCCTTCTTAACTTCTCATTGTCTCACTGTCATATTGTATTTTGTTTCCCATGCTATACAATAAGGTATAGAAAAATTATTGTATTCACAGAAGATTTAATTTTCGAGAATTTGAAGCCAATATAAGTTATTGGACCTCCTGAATGCTTTTTCATTATTTTTAGACCGATTACTGTCTGTGTGTCGTCGATTTCTTGTGTACACTATAGCTGCCATAAATATTAACGGATTTTAATAAAAACTTTATACCCGGCTTTGTTATTGTAAAATCTAGAACTAGATAGAATATTTGGAAATTCGAGCAAAAGTTTCGAATGGTTATATTTTGTTTACATGGTAACATAAGACAAAATTTAATATTATGTATACAATAAGTTTATTGCACAATGATCATAAAACATAACAGTTTCAATCACTGTAGTAAAAAATTTGATGTAGGCAGCACATGACTTTCCTTATATAATGCAATGAATTTACGACTTTTACAGTGAAAAAAATAGGTTATTCCTATAGTAGATACTTATATTCTTTCCAAGAAATTGACTTTTCCTCAATTGGTCGTCATTTTATTTGATTTACTGTCATTTTTATCCATTTGGCGAGATTTTCTTTAATTTGGCAACATTTAAAGTGTCGTCAAGTTGGCGACATTCCGACAAATTCGTGGCCAAAATCTCCGCCAAGCGTTATGGACGGAGAAATAAGTTATTCTTATAGCATATAAATGACTATTCGCGTTCAAATACAAAATTATTACTCAAAGTATCTTTTCTCATGAATGGTACGAGCTAGATCCACGAGAATGATGTCGCCCAATATATCTCTTGATATTACATAATGAAAAATGAACATGTTTCTCAACAGTTAATATTTCATTTTAATTTATGGTGTTTTTCGATAAATATATTTGAAAAATGTCAATGTCTCGAGAACGGTTCGTGCTAGCATTCTAAAGTTTGTCAATCGTTTTCTAAGGAAAAATTACATAAAACATGTCTATTTGCGTAACGTTATTGAAGGTTTCGATTTTTTGACTATTTTTTCAAAATTTGGTGGGGTGGGGAGTTCTGAATATTCGGTCGTGTTTAAAAACAATATGCTTCCAGTATTCACGGATTGTAATTTCTGTACCAAATTTCATTCCAATCGCTCCATTCGTTCGTGAGTTATCGTCTCCACAGGCTCACTGACACACACACACACACACACATCACCTAAAAATGTTCGATTCGTGATCAGGGATGCCTGAAACGTGCCTTCCCGTCGAAAACTCGAATTCGAATTTTCGACCCCGTCACAATACTTTCCTTATACATTATACTATGTATATAAGGAAAGTAAAAATAGCTGCGATGCAAATTTTGTGATCACGACATTATTAGCCCACCCCCCAAAAGGGGTGGTCATATTAACTCCACCCCCTTCGGAAGGTACATTGTTAAATTTGATCTCAATATAAAGATTATTTGGACCTACAATACAGAGTTTCAAAACTTTTACTTTTAATTTTGTTTTTAGAAAATATTGTAAGTTATTTAAAAAAGCGTTTTTGCATGAGAAAGTTGAGTTGAGCCACGCTGCAGTTAATTGTTTCAATCAGAAATACTTTTTTCATGTGTTCCGCATTTTGAATCGTCGGCATATGAAAGTATGGTATTTATCCTAGTGTATATTACCATTTCATACTTTTGGACTTTGAGTTTCAATGAAAAAAAAAAATAATTTCAAAACTAATGTACATTTAGAAAGCAACTTAAAATATCTGATGCAGACAGCACATGACTTCCCATACAAACCAACGTTACAACTTTTTCATTCCAGAATTTACAACAGCAACTAACGTGGATACTTGAAAATGGCTTCTGGTATGAGGAGGTCGAGTTAATTCCAGTTCATGTTGAATATGAAAGTTAATTTTTTATTTACCAGCATGTCTTTAATATCGTTGGATACCATTAAAATAAGAATCATTATAAAATTTAGAAAATGTTTGAACACCAATAATTATCCAGAGTCCACTTTGACGATATAAGAACTTGCAATTTCGTGCCAGTAGCTTAACAGTAGAGCGTCGGCTGTCCAGTTCGGAGATCCAGGGTTCGGTTCTCGGTTGGGACAGCAAGGCTCTTTACGATGGCGTCTGACTAACCTGAGGTAAAAATAGCAGGATATGGGCAGTCAGATTGTCAGTTTCCTGCCAATCTGACATTAGAAGGAGGAGAATTCAGAGTCCACTTTGACGATAAGAACTTGCAATTTCGTCCCAGTAGCTTAACGGTAGAGCGTCGGCTGGTCAGTTCGGAGATCTAGTGTTCGATTCCCGGCTGGGGCAGCAAGTATCTTTACAAGTTACTTAGAAAAGCGTTTTGTCTGAGAAAGTTCAGTTAAGCCACACTCATGGTTATTGTTTTATTCTGCTTTAATCATAAACATTTTTTCCATATGTACCGCATTTTGAATAGTCTGCATATGAATGTATGGTATTTTCCCCAGTGTATATTATATTTAATATTTTTGGACTTTGAATTTCAATAAAAACATTTTTTTTAAACTAACGTAAATTTAAAAAGCGGCATAAAATATCTGAAGTAGGCATCACGTGACTTCCCCTACAAACCAACGTTATAAATTTTAAATTCAGAATTCACTACAACAAATGCGGATACTACTTGAAAAAGGATTCTGGCATGAGGAGTTCTAGTTAATTCCAGTTCATTTTGAGTGTGAAATTGGAAAGTTGTAAAAGTGTCGGATTGGAAACGCAGACATCTTTTGATAAAAACAGCAGGTTTTATTTTTAAACTGTAAAAATCATAACATAAACTCCATTAACGAAATGTGCAATAATAAATCAGAATGTACATGGTCCAGCCTTTTTATGATTGTCTGCATTCACACACGCTACGCTACACATACCGTCTCACACCATCTCCTTCTATCTCTCTCGTGCTTCGCACATCGTCTTTTTATAACCTGGTTGCTAGCACCCTCTACCATCCGCAATCTGCACTGCTGTTATATAAATTTAGACTATTTTGTCGCCGGGGAAGACACTGCATGAAAAATTAGAAGTCGAGAATATAAAGTGTTAGTCCTTCTAAAATATTTTTTTTTATTAATCAACATGTTTTTATTATCGTTGGACACCATTAAAAAATAATCTTTCTAAAATTTAGAAAACGTTTAAACACCAATAATTATTAATTCAATTTTAAAACATTGAAGTAGACTTATCAATAAATTCTATATCGGTCAACGTGTCAGAAACACTGGCATTTATTTTAAATAATACAAAATACGGAACATCATATTTTACGTTCCTCTGCAACGTCATACTCACATAGAAACGATCCATTTGTTTTTTCAATCTCATGTGTAGAGATTCATTCATGCAAATTCTGTATGGAAATTTTAGGACAAGGACACATTTCCAATCTCTATTGGATTTATGGAATTCCAAAGGATTCAAGTAAACGAAATAAACATGTATTTTTTTCCATTTTTGTAAACAATAAGCCACATACATATACATTAGGCTTTGCGCGTTCTGTTTATCGCGATATGGATTTTATACTGTGCCTTATCATAAATATGAATCTCTTTTTTTTTGTTGGATTGATGTTGAAAAAGTATTTTTCTTTTTCAACATGAATACACGTTCAACATTCCGAATTCAAAATTTCAGGAATGTATGAGGATATTTTCGTCGCATTTTTAAAGTCAGTATACAGTGTATTTCATAAAACGCAGTATTGAAAGTTATTTCTTCTGCGGATGATCGAACTTATATGATTAATTATAATATGGTAAAGTTTCAACATAGAAAACATAATTCTTTCAAGGAAAATTATAAATTTACATTGATCTTTAATGATGTGTATGTAAATATACATTTGTCAAGTATATTGAAAAATACATATAGCTGTTATATAAAAGCATGCATAATTAAAAATTTTGTTTGCCGTGAAATAAGTTCAACTAGAAAAAGCATTTTCATTTTTGGAATTTAAACTTTTAGGAGTGCAAAACCTTTGGAGTCCTCCCCCCTTCTTTGGCTTTAACAAAAGCATTTAGAATCTCGATTTTATTTTTGAAGGCCATTTTGTTAAGCGAAAAAAAAAACTTGAATATTTTTAATTTGTTTCCTTAATTTATTTTCTTTTACTTTTTTTTTCGTTTTGAAGCTCTGCTAGTTTTACTTCAATTTATGTCATAATGTTTACAAAGTCGTCTTTACATTTGTGCCACATATTTGTTTAACATTTTGCTATAGGTAATTGAATAGAAATGATTTACAAATATGTTAAAATATATTGAGAAAGTATTCAGTATGTAACCTTATATTTAAAAAAAATGTCAAAATCTTATACTATTTACACCTTGGGCTTTTCTCCATTGAGAAGTGCAGACAATTGGGAAGTGAAACTCTCGTTAAACTTACGAGGACGAATTTTGTCCTCGTACTGAATCCCGCTTTTCGCTTGATATGGCAAAGCATTTTACAAGCTTTGTGAAAATGTTTTATTTATATTTAAAAAGTAATAATTATTTTGTGCAGAATTGCTTTTGTATGTATCATAAAAATCAGTTTAATGAGTCATATATAACGTATAATTGTTGTAATAACAATAAAATACTTTCCAATAACATTCTTGAGAAAAACTTTTTTCATTCCATGCACCACATTTATCCCAGCCCGCTTTGAGTCCCTTTTCTTTTGGGGCTCTTGAACGTCACTTATTTGATACAAGTTACACGACTGGGCTACTGCCATTTTCTAACTTATTTTTGAACTCATGTCCTGTTGGACAGATGGTCCTTACAAAGCAGAATATTTCTTCAAGACCAGCGAGTCTTATATTTTTTCCCTCGTCTACAAAACATATTATATCAAAACGGAAAGTGCTGTAGTCAAATTCCAAATTTACGGATTTTGTTGGATTTTAAGGAATTATGAGCATCCCTGAAGGCGAATTGAAATCTTTTTAATGGTGAATGCGCAACTGTCTGCATGTCTGTCTGACTGTGTGTGTTTTTGTTTGCAAGTCTGCCTATATGAAGTACCTGTGAAATTAATTGAGAAAATCAAAATATATTAATTGCCATTATATCAGTAGGTAACGCCAGAGTTCTATACATTGTCAAAGTAAATGAATGGACAAGGAAGATATTCTAGAATTTCTCCAACATTTTTTTTGTAAACCGAAAAGATATTAAAAGAAATAATTATGATGGCATATGTTGCGCTACTTTGTATGTAGATTTTTATTTTAAAAAGGAAGATATAATTTATAGGACGCCCAGCAATGAATATTCTCTCAAGATATTGACTATTTACACTGTCCAACCACGTCTAACCATATATAATGTTAGTAAGCCAACTCTAAACAAATTCAAGCATTGAGATGCTTCGGTTTCGTTAAAACACGAGAGTTGTAAGCTATTGACTTTTAATCGAACTGTCAGACAAAGACCGCAAGTATTTTGCACAATTTAAATCAATCTGTTGTGTCACTAAAGACTGCCAGACTGGCAGGTCGGTGCTTTCGCTTGTATCGCATTCTGGTTGTCATTGAAGTTATTACGCTTTACTGCCATTATGCAACCTGGTCTCATGGTATATGGTGGGGTTCAAATGATTCCCTATTATGCCGTGTGTGTGTCTTACACACAATGTAAGGGAGGATATCATTTTAAGGGCAGACGGACGCTGGCTCTGTAGCCTTTGATACTCCTACTCCGAGGGAGACATAAATCCGGCGAACGGCTGTTGGGCATTCCGCTTGCCAGTCCGTGAACAGGACACTTCCAGTTAACAGACTGTGCCTATAGGGAGGTTTCACGTGACGTCACGTCGATCTAGCGGAAAAATCCTAAGTTCTCTTTGTACAAAAAAACGTTGAACTTGCTTTAGGTTTATATGTAAAAGATATGTTTTGATGTGAATTTTTTTTTAAAAAGTAGTTTTATTAAAACTATATCCAGCCGATATCATATATAATCATAATTTCTTGCAAAGACAAAGTAATTGAATTTCATAATGGCGATTTGTGCCGTAATTAATTGTATCATTTTTTTCATTCCCTCCAATAATTGAAAATAAAGGGAATACAATCAAGGACTTCTCTGTTAAAAGAAGCAAAAAATCGCCTTTAAGAATCAACAGAGAAGACTGGAATACTGAAAATTTGAAGCACAGGAAAATTTACAGTGACCCCCCCCCCCCCCCCCACACACACACACACACACTTTTCAAGACTTTTTAATGTTATGCGTATTTTTCATTTAAAATAACCCTGGCATAAGCAAATGTTAAACAGTTCGCCCCCCCCCCCCACTTCTTAGAGTCAGGATAAGCCACTGGTGAGCATTTTATTCATGGTGAGTACATTATATGGCACAGTATGCTTTTCTATTTAAGTTTATTAAATCTTTAAAAAAAGCGTAAACTTTTCTAGTTTTATAATTTGATTACACAATCATTGATTAGTAATCAACTCCGTAATTTTTATTTTGTTTCATAAATCTAAAATTTAAAAAAATCAACATCAAATTAAAATCACTAAATTCAGTAGTAGATACCTGTAGGTTAATTTCGTTTGTGACAGACATGACATCAGATGTGTAATGTAGTACATTTGACAGACATAGAAGATAATATTTTTAGGAAAATAAATTTTATTCACAATATGTATACCTATATCACAGCTATTTCCTAGGGAAGTTTCAAAATCTCAATTTAATATAAAATTAAATACTTATTTAATATAAAATTAAAAACCCATCGTGACAGACATGACATAAAACCGACATGAGATTTCAATGACCATGAAGTTACATCAAAACTCTCTGAATTGGCAAGAGATTGATTTGTGGAAACATTTTTTTCCATATAACAAAGTTTCCAATTATTACCATGTCGATTTTCAAAAACATTAAAATATAACTTTTCTGCGAGTAATCTGCAACCATCATAAGGATCTTCACCTCAAATTTCGTTGATTTTAGATTAATATAAGCTTTTACATCCAGGATCTAGCTGCGAAAAATAAGCTTTGTAATGTTGATTCATAGCGTTCTAGCTGTTACTTGTACAAAACAGTCGTCTGCTTAAATGGTTTCTACGGGAACGTGACGTAGGTGAAACCTCTCTATTCATGACCTGAACCTATGACCATCGACAACTGGAGTTGAGACTCGGTGGTCATAGGCGGCGCTAAGCTTTCACAATTGTGGGTGCTATGCATTGGGGGGCTCACAATTGGGGGTGCTTATGCGAAGTATGTATAGTTTAAAAATAACGAATAATTTACTTTTGGAAATTTAATTCATTATATTTATTCACCAATTTCTGCATGATATAGCCATGGTCTAATTCGTACAATATACTAAATTAAAAAAAAATAAAAATCTATGAACACGCTAGCAGCATGAAGGTAGAGAATCCCTCTAATCTTCATGGCTAGCGCAGACGCCAATGGAATATTGACAATGCTCTGCTAAACACGATATGAAACTATCGTCTCTGTATCCTTCCGCGATAGGCGAGAGTTCACGACACATTTCTTGATTGAAGCTTTACGCATGTGCAATCATTTGAAACTGCGTCTAGGCAGAAACCTTAAAAATATCTGATCCCAGATTTATAAAGACGTAAAAAAATAATTAAAATAACGACTTGAAAAAGAGAGAGGGAGAGAGATACTGAAAATTATTGAAATAAAGGACAGTTGTTAAGTTAATAGTCGTGTTTTCGCAATTTGTAATGGGGGTGCTGAAGCACCCCTGGCACCCCCGTGGCGCCGCCTATGTCGATGAGGCTATCTTTGGACCTTGTCCGGTGAATGGTTTCCCTGACCTCGCTCCCCTGGCTGTGTCCTCTCTGAAGTGAAGATTGGAACTAATTTCGGGACCCTACTTTAGTTGGTCGTAAACCCTATTTGCCCGCTTGGGTGTTCGAGTTTAACCTACCCCGTCGTGTTTGTGAATGGAGAGATTATTTGGATTATATAGTCTGGAATATATAAGTTGTCGGGATTGATGTTCACGATGGGGCCACCGTTTGGGAAGCATGTCTGTGTAGTCGGAGCAGTGTGATTAATTGTCTGAGTATTCCACGTATCAGTGCCAAGTTTTAGAGAATATGAAGTGTATTCTCTTGACAAATGCATAAGTAATGTCGAAAAACGCTAAAGCGTTCTCTTTTGGTATTTATATGATTGCCGTGTAAAATTATGTATATTTATTCATGACAGGATATTGATAGTTAAGCCATTAGCCTTCTATCTTCCCAATATCTTTAAAGAATACAACTAAAACCATTAAATCGAAAATTGGTTCTGCATACAATTAGTTTAACTGTTTTTGTCGTGTAATGTGTAGATTGTAAAAGTTTTCCCTGTTTTATACTGTGATTTACCTTTCACTATTTCAGCTGCCAGACTGTGAAGAACCTGTAATATTTATATATCCTGTAAATTTACTAAACTGTGTTATTTTGGAGAAACTGTTATATTTCATATGTGTTGACTACCGCCGGGTGTGACATGTTTTGCAAAGATTCAATAGAAAATATAGTAGAACTAGAGAAAGTATGCAAGAATACCGCTGCCTATTCTATACTTTATACATTATATCGCAAATAAAATGATGCTGCATATAGTTCTGCGTATATTTTTCTTGCTGTGAAAAATACGTTTCTAGCACTAGTTTTGAATAAGTCCGTTTCTAGTCAGGATTTTTCTTTCAAAAACTTTATTTCGAACAACCAAATATTCTAGCTTTTCAGGAAGCCCATTTCGGATTTTCGTGCATTATAATAACGATGTGATAGTGTGTCCTTCTATTGTGGCAAATTGCCAGCGGCATTTTAAGACGCCATCTGCAAAATTTTATTCTATTCGCAGATGGTCCTTTTACGGGAGCATCTAGATCTCCTTAAGAACTGTGATATCCAAATGTTTTCATCTTTTGATCTTACGGTTTCTTGAGCACAAATGTGAAACAAATTAGGTTTAAAAATAAAGGAAATTACAAAATTTCTATACACGTAATGAAATTTGAATGTAATTCTATTTTGCATGCGCATTTTGTACAGTCATAAGTGTGAGACCAGAAGACAACTTATGTAGTTTTGATATTTACGACTATTTACGACTAAACAAAGCCCAGACTTGTAAGCACCGTTTTATGACAGTCTTGGTCAGGAAAGTCATTACCCCCAATAAATTGTCATAAAATTGCAGGTGTGGTTGGGGGAAAGATCTCCTGGGGCCAAGTTTTAAACTAAGCTTCATTGGAAAATCCAGTAGCGAATAAGGCAATGGTGCTACATCGCACTGAGGAGCAACCAATGAGAGCACGAAGGGCGGGCGTATCTGAAACTCAGGCAAAACTCTGCGGCAACAAGAAGATAATTCAATGACTATTCAAATAATGATTGCTGAGAAGCAAGAGCGACCGGTCATGAAATTCAAGCAGTAATGTTGGTGTCAAGCAGTGTGTGAGAGTGCTGATTTTCAAGTAGTGGGTCATTATTTTAAATATTAAAATCTTATAGAAAAATACAAAGCCGATTCCAAATGCCAGAGTAAGAATCGGGAAAGGTTTCAATCGCAGTCATGCTGAGATACAGACTCAAAATACAAAGGTATGTTTGAGGTAAGGCCAGTTGTCATATGTCAGTTGTTGATTCTGGAATGATATTCTAAGACCTGGTTTGACACGATGCATTTCCCCCTCCTTAAGCGTTTATTAAAATTAATGTAATTTTAATCAAAACAATAAGATGTATGAATAAATAATAATTTATTTTAAATGTTAAAAATGTGGATTTTAATTTGTAGTGTTTTAATTAATGATTATTTTAAGGAACTCGTACAAAGAGGTTATAGTGGGTTATTGCGGCCAAGATAACAAATGTACGAAATATTCGATTCACGACCACTTTAATTAAGAATAATAATTTAATCCACAAAATTGAATTCTATTTATAAAGAAAAGTCAACTTCAATTAAATGTTTTTCTTTTTGTTCACCACAATAAGAAATTTAGGAAAACCAGAAATGGCATTTTCAGACCCATAGCGAAACTCTCAACCCCATTTAGAATTATATGCTGAATCAATGTCATAATATACGCGCTATCCATAAATAATTCTGAGAAATATATTTTATATAGAAAATTTTTAAAGAGGAAGGAAAAGTCTTTAGAAAAACCCAATCTTCTCTGGAATTCAATGCTGAATTCCTATCAGTCATCATCTAATCTATATTTTCGGTAGATCCTTTGAAATATATGTTCCAAGGAAACATACATTTTTAAATCGGAAATGACATTTTGAGAACAGAAAGTAGAAATCCTTAGTGACTCCCATACCTCCCTCCTAAATTTTCTGGTAAATCTCTATCGGTTATTACCTAAGCTCTATCTACAGCCTTTTCTAAGAAATAGATGTTCCAAGAAATATATTGAAGCAGAAATGGAAATGAAACCGGAAGTGAAAATTGTACCAGTTATCTTATCTAAGTTCAACAATAGTAAATTTTGAGAAATATACTTATGTTTCAAGTAAAATAGTCATTTTTGAACAATAATTTCTGAAATAATTTATGAAAACTAATGTTTAAACATTTTGAAATAATTTTTAATAATTAGTATCCGTAATGAACTCACTCCTCCCCCCCATTATCTTTCACATTTTGATGTTGAAACCCTATGAGGGATTACCTGAGCTCTATCTATTGCAGATCCTGATAAATATATATTTCAAGGGCATTTCTCAAACACTCATTGCCTCAAACATTTTGCCACCTATAATATCTTCGTATATGTACAGCATACAATAAAATTCAGCGATTTCCTTCAGAAATTTTATTGTGTGTTGTATTTATATCAATATTTTATACGATATTTGTTTTTTCAATAGAAGTTTTTGAGCGTCTTTTTAATGTCATGAAATGCAAAATATATTACAAAGTTTATTAAGTTGTTTAGTAACGGAAAAAATATGAAAGTAGTATAATACTTAAGTTACGGACATAAGTGTAAAAATAGTAAAATACTTAAGTTAACGGAAAAATATGTAAATAGAAAAATACTTAAGTTAAGAACTTAAGTGAAAATAGTAAAGGATTTGAGTTTATAGTAAATGACTTGAGTTCAAACATTTTGCTAAAACAAGTTTTAACGGTGTCAATCGCTTTCGGTGGTTAAAAATAATCTCCTTTTGCAGAATAAAAAAAAAACAGAGCAACCACATACAAAAAAGCATGACAGTGTCAGTGAATAAATAGTTTAATCGCATTACCCGGGAAACTGTTGCCAAATAAAAAAGTGAAAAAATGAAAATAAAGAGTTAGGGGAAATGTAAAAATAACATAAACGTCCGAAATAATTTCTGAGTGATTAATATTACGAAACAAGTTGACCAGTGCTAAAATAAATATGAAAACAATAATTTTTTAAAGCTACATGGGTAACATAATCTACTAACTCTCGAAATTATGTGCAAAAAGTGTTGCAAAAATAATTGTAAAAACAATGGAATTTGGTATTTAAAATATAAAATTAGGTTAACGAGCTATTTTGGAAGCTAGATGACTAATTCCCATCAAAATACATTTGGTTGTAATTATTGTCAAAAATACCAATTTGGACAAAGACTATAACAATTTATAAAATAACAATAAATTCAATAAATATTAAATCACACTGCACAAAATTATCCATTACTGAAGAAGTAAGAGAGAAGCACATAACAAAATAATTGATACTAATAGCATATGATTTTCTCTGTAAAATAAAGTGTGGAAAATAAAGTAAAAATTCTTAATATTTATATATGTCTGTCTATCTGTCTCATCATCACGGGAGAACGGCTAAACCGAATTTGATCAAATTTTGTGGGTAGGTTTGAAATAGCCTCACTTAAAATTGAGTCCATGTTTCAAATTTTTAAGACCAGGTTTGGCTATATATTAATTAATAAGGAGCAGTTGAACCTTCTATAAACATAGCATCATGCAGACGATATTTTTATCCGTAAATTTATTTGAAGAAAATGATATCATGTCGGAATTAAATGATATCATGCAACGGAATTAAATTTAATGTGTTTATATGGCAGACGATTTTTTTTGAAATCTTCTTTTATTTAAAAAAAAATCTGATGTGGGCAGTATATGTCTTTACCCGTATAATGCAGTGAATGTACTTCTTGCATACTGAAAAAATGATGTATATGGTCCACGGCACGATGCTTTAACGTAGAATTGCATATTTGACGTTTTTACGAATTTTAATATGTAAAACTGTTTCGAAGTACTCAATTAACTATTTCACGCAGCTCTAAATTAACAACTATCAATATTAATAGCATATATATTAAATATTTTAATAATTAATTCAATTTGCAATCATTTTTGATACTTTAGCGCATTTTTGTATTCTGGAAGATATTTCCGTCAATCTAAGGCAAAATATCGTTAAGTTGGCAATATTTTTCTAAACGAATAGCCAAGTTTCCTAACTGTATCACCGCAAGTGTTACAGATAAAACGAGAGAAGAGCATTTCTTCTAAATGACTCTTGGCGAATTTTTAGGCTTCAAAATACAAAACCATTTCCCAAAGTATCTTCTCTCGTGAATAGAACAAACTAGATCCCCGAGAATAATGATGTTAAAAAATTTATCGTATAATATTACATAAGAAAAGTGGACTTATTACGCAATCGTTAATACTTTTTAATATTGTGTGATTTTTTTATAAATTTATTCTAAAAATATGTAATATCTCGAAAACGGTTCTTGTCAGAGTTATATAGTTTATCTCATTCGTTTTATAATGGCAAATTATATACATATGATTATTTACGTAATATTATCGAAAGTTCTGAATTTTTAATAATGTTTTACCAAATTTCATTCAAAAATTTTGGGATGTTTTAATAAATCCAATATTTACCGATTGTAATACTTTTACCAGATTTTGTGTGAAATACTTCGTTCGTGAGATATCAAATCCACAGACTCACGGACACACACACATCACCTATAAAACGTTCGATTCGAGTCCAAGGATGCATAAAACATGTTCGAAACTAGAAAACTCCGTTGAAAATTAAAATTCGAAATTTCGATCCAGTCACAATACTTCCCCTATGCATAATAAGTTTTATACAGGGAAAGTAAAAATATAGAATACAACGACTTTTGGAAGCTTGAGGAGCAATTTTCATAAACTGAAACATACAAACTAAAATATAACCTAAAATATATAAAGACGAACTAATCCAAATTATACCGGTGAATAAAATATGCAGTGTTTTAGCTTCCGAAACGGTTTCTCGTCTTACTAATTTTATCTATGCTGTGTTTTTAACAAAATTATTACTTTTTTTCTCCTTTACCAGTAATTTGAGCAATTTAATTCAAAAATGAATACATATCTGAACTGGACCTGTTATACGTCTTGGGTAGACTTTATATATTATATTTCAAATGCAAATACGCTGCACATTGTATATATATTCCTCTGATACCTACAAATATGCCTGAAACATCCATTTCTGAATTCCGTTTCTATGAAGGATATCTTTGTGGTATATTTTGCGGATAACCAAATACGCTGGCCTTTCAAGAATCCCATTTCAGATTTTCGTACATTACTCTAAGGATATGCATAGTGTGTATTTCCATTGTGGCAGATCGCCAGCGGAGTTTTTCGACACCATTTGCTGTCCGTACTCTTTTGCCCAGATGTTTTTGTTGAAGAAGAAGAAGAAGAAGAAGAAGAAACTTCTATTGAGAAACAGTATCCAAAATTTCGAAATTTTTAGTTTTCCTGCCTTTCGTAGCGTTGAAATTTTCCGAATTTTTCATTTATATCCAAGACTAGCAGTATATCCGTTCTTCGTACGGACAATAGAATATAAAGAAACCTAAAATTCACAATCATGTGCAAACGTCTGTAATATTCTAAATGACATTGTTACTCAAAGCATTCTATTAAAGTATTTAAATGAATGCTCCCAAAAATAAGTTTAAGAATCTTTGTTCTCTCTACATAAAAATTATCTTCGCAGGCAGATCGAAGAATAAAACATCCTGGTCCCTTTTTTAGCAAATTTACGAAAAATACGAAATTGAAACAATAGATGCCAAAATAAAAGCGCTAAAATTGTATGGGGAGACGTACCAGTACTACTTACTGAATATTAGAAAATATACTCGTGTATTAGTAAAACATTACCCGTACTACGAAATATGAATTTCAAAAATCTTTGCTAAAATAAAACGGACAACTTAATAATGAGAAAATGTAAATTATACCCGCAATCTTTAAATTTGAGGGATGTAATTGATCACAATATATGCAAAATGAAAACGCTAAAATTGCATGGGAATATATATATATATATATATATATATATATATATATATATATATATATATATATATATATATATATATATATATATATATATATATATATATATATATATATATATATATATATATATATATATAATTGAAGATTTTTATGATTACTTGTAATATATATACCCGAGAAATACCAATGGAAATTTCTTGTAAACTGAAGGTTTTTGCAAATCAGAAGCCTAGTGTAGCACGATGAACTATGCAAGAAGTTTGGAAATTGAATAAATGGAATCTAGTGAATATAAAAGGAATAAAATGAATATGAAAAGCATTTCTGAAACCATGTACGTTATCAAGGGCCATACATGTTTCATTAATGCTGATTCTACGTTTCTGTTTACACAACTGTAAAATGTATTACAGAAATAATGTAAATGGCCCGACGTAGAAGAAAAGACAAAGTGGATCAAATACACAAAAAAATCGAACATGCATATAAAATATTCTGTTACACCAGCTTGTGGCTAATTATTGAAATGAGGATGCAAAGTATTATAAAGTAATATCAAAAGAATATAATGAAAATAAAATGAAAATATATCTTTCCCTAGTACTGTGGTACTTCTGGAAAAGCATGTGTATTACCAATCATCTCAGAACAGGTTACAGTTAATTTTTTTGTTACTGACTAAGCAGTTTTCTCAAAGCAGGTTGAAGTGAATTATACGAATAGTTTAACTGTTAGAAGAAGACATGGAGTTTATGAATTATTTAGAAATGCTAGAGTATGATCTGTCAATACGTTGCTGTAACTGTTGCAAGTTTTTGAATTTAAATTTAAAATGTGTTTTAATAAAAGAAAAAATAAGATTGGGCGGGTAGTTATTTTTGATGACGGTGTTGATGAATTTATGAAGATGTTCTTTGTAGTAACAAGGTGTGCTTAACATTTTGATTCTTAATAACTGGTTATTAATAATATTTCTATATACAGATTTGGAAAGATTGGAAGAGAAATGTTGAAGTTTATTTACTTTGAAGTTATAAGTTTCTGTTTTGTCATAGATTTTGAATTGTATTGTATTTGCATTTTTAATTGTTAAACTAACGTCTAGGAAATTGATCCAGTTGGATGTATATACATTTCAATGAGTTGTAGATTAGGTGGATAGAAATCAAAATTTAATTCATTGGCCTCATTAGTAATTCCAATAATAATAAGATCATCAATATATCTGTACATTATATGACTGTTGAAAGGGTTCTGATTTTCGTAAAAATGTAGATAAAGGTTGGCCAGTATGGTGGATGATTTACCTCCCTGTGGGATTCCTTTATTTAATTTGTATATGCATTTTCCTTGAACTATATACTGTTTGAACAAAATGAATTTTAATAAAGTTTTGAATTTTGGAAATGATATGTTTTTTGCTTGAGTGAATTGTTCATATAAAAGTAGTATGACTTTATATAAATCATTAATGTCTATATTATTAAATAGGTCTTTGAAATCAAAAGTTTTTACATCATGTATGTAAGGGATTAGTTTTATTTTATTAATTAGTTCTATACTATTTTTGATTATATGTGTTTTTTGTACAGTAAAATAATCATAAATTTGATTGAGTATGATTAGAAGTTGTTTGCCAGGTTGCATTGGTATATGAATTAAATCCTATAGTGACTGTTCTAAATGAAATAGATGTTTTATGGAATTTAGGTATGAGTACCAAGTAAGGAAAATTGAGATTGTATTTTTGTTTAAGAAGTTTGTAGTAAGCTATTATTTGTTTATTTATAACATTGATATGAGTGTATAAAGGAGTTAAAGAAAGAGAGGTACTGAGTTGCAATTTAAGCTCGTCCAAATAAAAATTTTTGCAGATAAACGCATAATTACTGGATGCCTTGTCAACATATGTGATTACAAATTTGTCTTGAAGTGACTTGATTTCTTTAAAGATTTCTTGGTAATTATGCTTATATATTGGAATGGGAAAGTGTTGGATCAAATGTTTTACATGGCTAGTTATTTGTACTTTTCAGCTCTTGAAGGCTTCAAATGGGCAGTGGGATTTACCTGACATTTTAAATATATATTTGTCTAGATCTATGTCAAAAGCTTGTATTATTTTCTTTTTATTATAAAGAAGAGGTATTCTGTATTTGGATCCGTAGCTTAGAAATTGTTTGAGATGAGGTTCCTGTATTAAATCAAGATTTCCGGTGATTATGTGTCCATGTTGTGGGTCAATAAAGGGAAGATAGTAGGTTTCATTGCACGAACAAGATACAGAATTATTCAATTGTTTTGATAAATGATTATAGTTATATATTTTACGTCCTAAAGGTACTGGATATATATATATATATATATATATATATATATATATATACTAGCAGCATACCCGTTCTTCGTACGGAGTCTTAAATAATAAAAGGCAATGTCTGTGTGTCTGTGCGTCTGTCTGTCTGTCTTATACACTATACGTTTCGCGACCGCGCGTCGGAGAGCTATGAAATTTGGCAATCGGAGACCCTGGGGGGTGGGAAGGGGACACGTGAAAACCGATTTTTAAAATTTTAATTATTTTTTTTGTTATTTAATGTTTTATGAGATTTCGACCGTTTTTTGACCTTTTTGCTCTTTTTTCTCCACGATCCAGACATTGTAGAAAAAAACAAATCGCACCATCGGAAAGAGCAGAGAATTTCGAGTAAAAATATATCAATTTCAAATCTCAGGGACAAATTCTAATATTTTTTTATGATTTTAAAGCAAAAGTCACTTTTGACTCAAAAAAACGATTTTTGGTTTTTAAATTCTCGCATAGTAAAAAGTACTCAGAATTTCGACTAATAATTTACATTTTTAGAAAGGTCAAACATCTGGCATTCTTACAAGTCCAATCTGGTCAAGAAATAATTATAAATATTCACAGGATCGCGATTTTAATGACCTAAGGATTTCCAATTTCTCGGCGAACGCGTTTTCACCCGTTGAATTTTCTCCCCGTCTCCATGGAGACCGACCGCCCTTCCGGATTTAAATGAATTAAGATATGTGTTGTATACAACGGGTAAAATGATTATATTTATATGATATTTTAAATGGATATTTTAATTTATGCATATTTTAAATAATTTAAATGATTGCATTATGGTGGATTGAATTGTGGTGATGTATTTGAACTTATTATATTTATGTATTTGTGGAACGATATTGAATATTTTAAATAATTGAACGAATGGATATTTTATTGAACGTTCAGCGACCGCGCATCGGAGAGCTACGAAATTTGGCAATCGGAGACCCGGGGGGGGGGGAAGGGGATTCGTGAATACCGATTTTTAAAATTTTAATTATTTTTTTTGTTATTTAATGTTTTATGCGATTTCGACCGTTTTTTGACTTTTTGCCCCTTTTTCTCCACGATCCAGACATTGTAGAAAAAAACAAATCACACCATCGGAAAGAGCAGAGAATTTCGAGTAAACATATATCAATTTCGAATCTCAGAGACAAATTCTAATATTTTTTTATGATTTTAAAACAAAAGTCACTTTTGACTCAAAAAAACGATTTTTGGTTTTTAAATTCTCGCATAGTAAAAAGTACTCAGAATTTCGACTAATAATTTACATTTTTAGAAAGGTCAAATATCTGGCATTCTTACAAGTCCAATCTGGTCAAGAAATATTCCGTATTGGCCACAGGATCGGGATTTTAAGATTTTCCGAATTTCAATTTCTCGGCGATCCGCTAAAGCATTTCTTAACCGACGTTTCTCCCCCACAGAAGCAGGGAAGGTGGTGGGTGGGGACGTCAAGGTGGAGGTTGACGTCACGATTCTGTATATGCATAGCGATGGGTGGGACAATAAGAAACCGAATTGGTTTTTACTTTCCGTTTCCCGCGCTTCCGATTTTAAATGAAATAAGAGCTTAACATATGCATTGTAGAAATTATTATATTTATATTTTAAATGATGGAACGATATGAATTTTTTAAATGGATATTTTAATTTTATGGATATTTTAAATGATGGAACGATGGATATTTTAATTTTATGGATATTTTAAATGATGGAAGGATGGATATTTTAAATGATGGAACAATGGAATGAGGATGATGGAATTAAGAGCGCAGAGAGCATATGGTCATTTTAAATTGTAAATTAGCGCACGGGAAGTTAGCGGTAGGCCCGGGTACGATTCCCGCCACTGCCAAAACTGCCGAAGTGTTCACGCGGAATACGATCACGTTAAACATGTGGGCCCGTAAGTCCTTCCGAGAGGTTGGTGGTAGGGGAAGGAGGGTACGGTCCCTGTGGATGCCTCCCTCACAGGGTTCCCGTCTAAATTGGGTGAATATAAAGAAAGTTGCGGAGGGCGAGGCAGCCCAGTGGTTAGCGCTCAGGAATTGCACTCTGTAGGCCCGGGTTCGATTCCAGCCACTTCCAAAATTGCCGCCGTGTTCACGCGGAGTACGATCACGATAAACATGTGGGTCCGGAAGTCTTTCCGAGAGATTGGTGGTAGGGGAAGGAGGATACGGTCCCTATGAATGCCTCCCTCACAGAGTTCCCGTCTAAATTGGGTGAATATAAAGAAAGTTGCGGAGGGCGAGGCAGCCCAGTGGTTAGCGCTCAGGAATTGCACTCTGTAGGCCCGGGTTCGATTCCAGCCACTTCCAAAACTGCCGCCGTGTTCACGCGGAGTACGATCACAATAAACATGTGGGTCCGGAAGTCCTTCCGAGAGGTTGGTGGTAGGGGAAGGAGGGTACGGTCCCTGTGGATGAATAAAAAGAAAGTTATGGAGATTGTCGCGTAGGGCAAAGTAGCCCAATGGTTAGCGCGCGGAAATTGCACTCGGTATGTCCGGGTTCGATTCCCAAAATTGCCGCGTAAACGATCACGTTAAACACGTGGGTCTGTAAGCCTTCCGAGAGGTTGGTGGTAGGGGAAGAAGGGTACGGTCCCTGTGGATGCTTCTTCCACTTGGTTCCGGTCTAAATTGGGTGAATAAAAAGAAAGTTATGAAGAATATCGCGGAGGGTGAAGTACCCCAGTGGTTAGTGCGCGGGATTTGCACTTTGTAGGCCCGGGTTCGATTCCCAAAATTGCCGCCATGTTCACGCGGAGTACGATGACGTTAAACATGTGGGTCGGTATGTCCTTCCGAGAGGTTGGTGGTAGGGGAAGGGGGGTTCGGTCCATGTGGATGCCTCCCCCACTGGGTTTCAGTCTAAATTGGCCGAATAAAAATAAAGTTATGGAGATTGTCGCGGATGGCACGGTAGCCCAGTGGTTAGCGCGCGGGAATTTCACTCGGTAGGCCCGGGTTCGATTCCCGCCATTGCCAAAACTGCAGCCGTGTTCACGCGGAGTACGATCACGTTAAACATGTGGGACTGCAAGTCCTTCCGAGAGGTTTGTGGTAGGGGAAGGAGGGTACGGTCTCTTTGGATGCCTCCTCCATTGGGTTCCGGTCTAAATTGGGTGGCACTTCCTGGCCTTCCAAGCAGTTACCTTACACCTTTCTGGTAGGTCGCGCCAACGAGTTTGCCACGGTCAGAATTTTCAAGGGTAGCGAACAGGCTGGTCGCCAAAGGCGGCTAGTATATAATATAAAGAAACTTGAAATTCATAATCATGCCCAAATTCTTATAGTATACTAAATGACATGTTTAATCAAAATATTCTGTTAAAATATTTAATATAATGCTCCTAAAAAGAAGTTTAAGAATCTCTGTTCTCGCTATATAAAATTATCTTCATGGACATATCTGAAGAATAAAACATCTTGGACCCCTTATGTAAGCAAATATAAAAATAAATATGGAATTGAATCAATATATGCAAAATAAAAGCGTTAAAATTGTATGGGACCCGTACTAATTATATACGCGAATATTAGAAAATATAACCTGTATTAGTAGATTACATGTATAAATTGAAAATACCAATAAACCCGTAATCTTTAAATCTGAAGGCAGTAATTTATTCCAATATATGTCAAAATTAAAGTGCTAAAATTATATGGGGAGATATACACGTACTACTTATAATGTCCGATTATTAGTAGAAGACTACCCACATATTGCAATATGAGTCTCAAATGTTTTTTGGTAAAATACAACAGACGACGTAATAAATTGAATATATAATTAATCCCCTTAATCTTCATACCAGAAGACTGTACTTGATTCCAATATATATGCCAATATATGTCAAAATATATGCCAATATACCTGTACTACTTATATTCTCGTAGGTTAGAAGATATACCCGTGCATTCCTAGAAGATTACTCGTACAACGTACAATATGCGTGTGTCAGCAATTTTTGCAGCAATAAAACAATGGCGTAATAACTTAAAAATATCAATAATCCCTGAATCAATAATTCCGGAAAATATCAATAATAATAATGTTTAAACCTGAAGAGTATAATTGATATTATCCAATCCAAAATGAAATGGCAATGAAATTTATTTTATATACATATCTTCATTATTCAAATCGGAAAGGATTTAATAAAAATCGTCTGCCGCATAAACACATTGGATTTAAATCCGTTGCTAAGCGACATGATATCATTTGCTTCAAATAAATTGGTAGAAAAAATATCGTCTAAATAGTTATATTTCTATGGAACATTTGGCGACAGTTTCGTGAAATTAGCGACATTTTAAAAAATCGCCAAATTTATCGCCAAGAGGGACTGTAGAACTGACAGTTCCACTTTGCTACAAATTGACGAAATATCATCAAAATACTATCCCCTAACAAAAAACAATTAATATCATTTATGTAGCGCAATTTTATCAATTTCAAGATATTTTTATAGATTTGAAAACATTTTTATCAATTTGGTGACATTTTAAAAATTCGCTAAATGTATTACTAAGTAGGATGGTTGGTCTGACAGAGAAATGCTAACCAAACATCATTTCAGTACTCTCTTCTAACAAAACAAAAAAAATTTCATTGATATGTAGAAGACCCAAGCCACACGCTCAACCCGAAGGTTTATGGCAGCTGTTTGTGTGTCGTTTATATCAATTTGGCGACATTTCCGTCAATTTGGCAAAGTTTAAGAAAAGTTGTCAAATTAGCGATATCCCTCCAAATTCGTAGCTTTGAATTTGCAGATCTGAATGAAACATTCTTATCCCGTTTCAATATACTAAATGAAAACACTACAATTGTATTAGAAGATATATCCGCTCTACTCTTTTTCTGTTTCAACAATCGGCTATATGAATTTATTGGCTAAACACAATATATGAGTTTAGTAGCTAAATACGATATAAGCTTGAAAACTCTTTGCCAAAATAAATGAAATTGATGTGCGCAGTCAGCAATTAATATAATTAAAAGAAAAATCAAACCGTCCATTCATAAGATATACTTTTATATCCATTTATCCATTTATTTATTATTTAAATAAAAAAAAAAATAATAAAAACATTAACAAACACATTTAATTTAATTGCGATGCCGAGCAACATGATATATCCTCCTAAAATGTTAAAATTTATTAACTACTAACAGCACACCCGTTATTCGTACGGAGTGTATAATTTAAAGAAACTTATAGTTCGCAATCATGTGCAAATTCTGTTAAAATATTAAATTTATTGCTCCTAAAGAGAAGTTTAAGAATATATGTTCTCACTATGCAAAATTATCTTCACGATCAGATCTGAAGAATAAAACATCCTGCCCCCTTTTTTAAGCAAATTTACAGAAGAAAAAATTGGAATTGAATGAATATATGCAACCCCGTACTAATTATATTGTCGCAGATCAGAAAATATGCCAATGTGTTAGTAGAAGATTACCCGTATTACAATATGCGTCTCAAAAATATTTGCCAAAATAAAAAAAATGACGTAATAAATTGAAAACATCAATAATATACGTACTCTTTATACCAGAAGGTCGTAATTGATTCCAATATATGCCAATATATATCAAAACATATGTCAATATACCTGTACTACTTATATTCTCGTAGATTAAAAGATATACACGTGTATTTGTAGAAGATTCGTACAACATACAATATATGAGTTTAAACAATTTTTGTCATAATAAAATAATTGCATAATAACTTGAAAATATCAATAATCCTTGAATCAATAATCCCCGAAAATATAAATAATAATAATTTTTAAACCTGAAGACCGTAATTGATATTATCCAGTCAAAAATGCTATAAGAAAAATCAAATCGTTCTTTTCTAAAATATATTTTTATATCCATTCATTTATTATTCAAATCGAAAAAGAAATTATTAAAATTAACAGACAGATTTAATTTAATTGCGTTTCTGAGTAACATGATATAAGATAGAATCTTATAACATGTTAAATATGTCATGTCTTATAACATAAACTGCGAAATTAAATAACGATTTTGATTTCTCTATACTTCTCATTGTTCCGTAAAAGCTTGTTTTAAAGAAACCATGAACCATGGAGATAGATTTCCCCTTTAAATCATATTTCAAACAATTCATGTTTTCAGAAAGTGACTAATTAACGCAAAAAATCTCCCATCAAACTCAGAGATTAAATTTTAATTCACTTTCAAACGATTTTCAAGCTTTCCGTTTGGATAAACCACGGAGTTAGGGAGTAGAACTCCTAGAAAAAAGTTCCGTTTTTCATTAATATCTCGACAACCCCAGGTCTTAGAAACTCGAAACTTGGACAAAATTTATGGGGGGATATTTCAAGGCTATTCACCAAATTTCATTAAATTCGGTTCAGCCGTTTTTCCGTGACGATGAGACAAACGAAAATTTCGTTTTTTACTAATATCTCGAGAACCACTGGTCGTAGAAACTCAAAACACGGATATAATTTTAAGTGGGGCTATTTCTGGGCTACCCACAAAATTTCATCAAATTCGGTTCAGCCGTTCTCCCGTGATGGTGTGACAAACAGACAGACAGACAGACAGACAGACAGACAGACAGATTTTCATTTTTATTTATATAGATATATATATATATATATACACATATACTCATACTGCTTATATTCTCATAGATTAGAACCCGTGTACTAATAGAAAATTACCCGTACTACCATATATAAGTTTTAACATGTTTTGCTAAAATAAAACAAATGACGTAATAAATTGAAAAAATTAATAATCCCTTTAATCTTAAAAAAATGAATTCCGTAATTGATATAATCCAGTCACAAATGTATTTTCGATAAAATTTACTTTATTTAGGTCGTAAACGATTTAAATAAAATAAATTTTATCGAAATTGCACTAAAAAAAATCATCTACTGCATAAACACATTGGATTTAATTATGTTGCTAAGCCTTATGATATCATTTTCTTCACACTAAATTATAGGAAGAAATACCGTCTGCTTAACAGCTGAATTATAGTCTGCTCTATGGAAGGCTTAACTATGCGTTTTTAATTAATACCTAGACAACCCCTCATCCTAGAAACATGAAACATAGACTACATTTTAAGTGGGGCTATTCCAAGCCTACCTACACAATTTCATAAAATTTGGTTCAGCCATTATCCAGTGATGGAGAGACAGACAGATTTTCAATTTTATTAACGCTTGATAACATAGTTGAAAAGTGTTTATGACTTTGTTCATTCTGTCTGTCTGACCGTTCGCAAGATAATTGCCGTAAAAATGACTTTATCAAAATGAAATTTAGTATATTGCTGAGATGGTCTGCTGGACCTATGGGAATGTAAATGAAGAATATTATCCAAGTAGTTAGGGATTGAACCCGGGTTGAAAAAATGAAATACATTGAACCCTATGAGCCTAATTTTTCAAACATTTTTAATTAAATTAATTGCATCCATATTATATGAAGACATAATGTAACCGACTTCAAAATAAAATATGGTATTCATCTTGTGTCAAAATCGTTATTTTTAAAGTTCTTTTTAATTCATATTTAGTGCTGCATCCGTCCTAAAACCGCTTTATCTTTACTCTGTGCATATATATACTGCGCCAATGCAATTACAATATTTTGGAGCTTAAATGAGCATCAAACTTTGATTATTTCTACAAGGAAGCCTAATTTTCAAGGAGAGAGTAAACACATCAACTCTAAGATGAATTGTATAAGAATTGCTGCATTCTTTAACGCAAAATGATTTAGCTCAGGAGTCTGCAATAGCTGATATGAATCTAAACATTCATCGATTTTACATAGAGAAAAGACGATTCTGTAGTATTGCCTTTTCGATGATGTTACTTGGAGTTAGAAAGTAATTTTACCTCCATGGTTTTAAGTCTTTAAGTAAAATAAATTATTGTAGTATCGTGGTAATTTTAACAAGAAAGATCAATCATGCATAAAACATTGATTATGAAACACCTTCCAACTTCAATGCAATTTTATTTAAACAACTCTAAAATGCGATACATTCCTCGGTAATATTTTTTAAATTATCACACTACTACATTAATTTATTATATTTGAAAACTTAAAACTTCATCGATAAAAATGAACTTCATTCAAATGACGGCATTGAAATGCAAATTGCCTGGTTTAAACATCTCTAAAATGCGATACATTCCTCGGTAATATTTTTAAAATTATCATAATACTGCAATAATTTATTATATTTGAAAACTTCTTCGATAACAAATGACCTTTATTCAAATGACTTCATCGAAATATAAATCGCCTGACTCTCTCTATAAAAGCAGCATTTCATTCACAAACATGTTTCCATTCCTTTCATTCATCACAATACTATAATAATTTATTTTATTTAAAACTTAAAACCATGGAGGTGCAAGGAATTTAATTCTATGCTTAAAACTTCATCGAAAAAATTGTCTACTTTACTGTGTAAAATCAATGAATGTTTCATTCATATCAGCTATATTGCAGACTCCTTGAACTAAATAATGTTGCGTTAAAGAAATGCAACAATTCTTACATAACTAATTCTACATCTTTTGGTGTTTACATTCTCCATAAGTTAAAATTAGGCTTAGTTGTAGAAATAATCAAAGTATGATGATCATTTAAACTCAAATATATTGCAATTGCGTTGTTTCAGTATGTAGATGCACATAATTTAAGCAAAAATAAAGCGGTAATAGGACGGATGCAACACTAAATATGAATTAAAAAGAACTTTAAAAATCACGATTATGACACAAGATGGATGTCATATTTTATTTTGATGTGGGTCAAATGATCTCTTCATATAATGGTCACGTGATCTCTTCATATAAAGGGTGTAATTATTATCTTAATTTTTATTTAAAAAACTACTGAATAAATTTCGCTGAAATTTTTTTTATATATTTTATGGGAAAATTTGAATATTTCCTGAAACCTTCGAAGCAATTTGTGAATTTTAAATCCGCTTAAAAAATATTTGAAAAATTAGGTCCCACAGGGTTCAATGTATTTCATTTCTTCAATCCGGGTTTAATCGAAAACTAATTGGGTGATATTATTCATTTATATTCTCATAGGTCCAACAGATCGTCTCAACAACATACTCCTTTTACGGCAGTTATCGTGCTAACGGACAGACAGACTGACTGACAGAATGAACAAAATCATAAACACTTTTCAACTATGTTGTAAAGTGTTAATGTCGCCGGTGAATGAAAGGAATAGAAAAAAGTTAATGAATGAAATATTCACTTTTTTTGTATAGAGAGTCAGGCGATTTATATTTTAGTGACTTTATTTGAATGAAGTTCATTTGCTTTCGATGAAGTTTTCAAATATAATAAATTATTGTATTTTTATAGCATTACCATTTTAATATTGTAAGTTTCCAATTATTGTACTATGATAATTTTAAAAATATCACCGCTGAATGTATCGAATTTTACAGATATTTAAACAGAATTGCATTTAAGTTGGAAAGTATTTCATAATCAATCATTTATGCATATTTGATCTTTCTTGTTTATTTAGATTTGTAATCGCAGTGTATATACTTATAGGTTTCTGTAGGGACTGAAATGTATTCGCAACAAGTTATCTGGGTTAATAATTACTTTCCCTACAATACCTGATAATATGTAAGGAACTTATTGGAATCGTGTCGAACATCAGAACTCTTTTCTGAGCTTCCGCTCCAGGTCATCCATCCAAGGGCTACACCATCCTCTGATAACTATTACACCTCCTTACTGTCCCCCGGCCGTCCAAATAGGAGCTCTTAGTCCCCTGGACGAGTCGGACGGTCTGGGTCTTCTACCGCCTTACTGTCCAAACGCCTTTAAATTGACATGACAATTCCTTTAAAGAATCAGAGATTTTTAAAAAGAAAGTGTTGATAAAAAATTGTTATTTCCTACTAAATATTTTTGACACCTGCTGTTTAGATTTTCTTTATAGTTTAGAAGATATTTCCAGTGAATATAAGTAAAGTGAATCAAAAAGTTTTTCAAATAAAAACTTTATATGTTTTTCGAAAGCAAAAATTAATCAAAATTAATTTTCAATAATAATCAGCAGGGGGGGGGGGTTAAATATAAAATATTGAGATCACTGTTATTTATTCATAAATGGTAACCCAATTTTCGACAAAATAACTATAAATTACTTACATTTGTATCTATTATTTTCGGAGATATAAGTGTCTGAAGTATTTATATTTTTGTAACGCTCCATGCACAAACGAATACATTGACTACAGATGTTGCTCACGTCAAAAATAATGTTTATCTCTCGGTGTGCACCTTTTATATACGACGTCCTAGCTCTAAATATATACTCATTACCTTCTTTATACACATGTATAAAGTATTGCGACGGGATCGAAAATTCGAATTCGAGTTTTCGACGGGAGAGCACGTTTCAGGCATCCCTGATCACGAATCGAACATTTTTGAAATGATGTCTGTGTGTGTGTATGTGTGTGTGTGTGTGTGTGTGTGAGTGTGTGTGTGTCAGTGAGTCTGTGGAGACGATAACTGACGAACCAATGGACCGATTCGAACGAAATTTGGTACAAAAATCACAATCCATAAATACTGGAAGTCTATTATTTTTAAACGTTATCGAATGTTCAGAACCCTCCTAAATTTTCGAGCGAATTTTTAAAAAAATCATTAAATAATAAAAAGCTTTACTAAAGTTGCGCAAATAGACATTTCTTATGTCATATTTCCTTAGAAAACGATTGACATAAACTTTAGAACGCTAGCACGAACCGTTCTCGAGATATTGCACATTTTTTTAAATAAATTTATCAAAAAATCCCATAAATTAAAAAATATATATTAGCTGTTCAAATATATTCACTTTTCATATGTAATATCATGCGATAAATTGGATGACATCATTCTCGTGGATCTAGCTCGTTCCATTCATGAGAAAATATACTTTGCGTAATACTTTTGTATTTGAACACCAATCGTCATTAATTTGCTATAAGAATAACTTATTTCTCCGTTTATAATGCTTGGCGAGATTTTGGGGTCGAATTTGGCGGAATGTCGCCAATTTGGCGATTTTTTTAAATGCTGCCAAATTAATGAAAATCTTGCCAAATGCATAAAAATGACGCTGAATCAATGAAAATGACGACTAATTGACGAACATTCAATATCTTGGAAAGAATATAAATATCTACTATAAGAAAAGTCTATTTTTTACTGTAAAAGAATTAAATGCATTGCATTATATAAGGAAAGTCATGTGCTGCTCACATAAGATTTTTTTGAAGTATGCATTTGTATACTTTTAACTGTAAGAAATATAGCCACAACATCGAAAACGGAAGACCGCTTCTGGTCAGAAAATCTCCTCGAGAATAACTTTCAAGTAACTATATATTCTGCATTTGCCGATTTCAGAGTTTCGTACATTACCAACATCGATGTAATGTACATCCTCTATAATTTCAAATTGTCAGTCGTAATTTCAAACGCCGTTTGTAATATCATACTCCATTAAACATATGGTTATTATACAGCAGCAGGCTCAATTCAGTACTACGATTCCAAGTTGTATTAAAATTAGAGTTTTCTGGCTCTTGTGGATTGAAGAGCTAAAAAGTGTAAAACAGTAACTAAAAAGTGTAGTTACAATTTTTATGCTTCGTTTTACAATCCATATATTTGGAATTATTCAGCTGTATTTAAAAATTACCTGGAGAACAACTCAGCTCGACTTTCTTATACCAGAATTCATTTTTAAGTGGCTTTTTAACACTTTACAACAACATAGTTGAAAAGTGTTTATGACTTTGTTCATTCTGTCTGTCTGTCCGCACAATATCTGCCGTGAACGTGACTTTATCAAAATGAAATGTTAGTATGCTGTTGAACAGGTCTGTGGGACATATGGGAATATAAACGAATAATATCGCAAAATTAGTTTTGGATTGAACCCGGGTTGAAAAAAAGAAATGCATCGAACTCTATGGAATCTAATTTTTCAAATATTTTTAAAGCGAAGTTAAAATTCATACACTGGTTGGAAAATTTTAGGATTTATACAAATTATCCCATAAAATATATAAAACAAATTTCAGTAAAATAGGTTCGGTAGTTTATGAAAATAAAAATTAGAATATTAATGACACCCACATAATATAAAGAGATCACGTGAACCACTTCAAAATAAAATATGGCATCCATTTTTTTTCCAGTGAAAAAATCGTGATTTTTAAATTATTTTAATTTATATTCAGTGTTGCATCCGTCCTAAAATCGCTTTCATTGTACGCAATTTCTGTGCATCTATATTCTGCACCAACGCAACTACAATATGTTTGAGTTAAAATGTTCTTCAAACTTTGATTATTTCTGCAACGAAGCCTAATTTTAATGAATGAAGAATGTAAACAAGTGATTCTAAGATGAGTTGTAAAAGAATTGCACTTTTTTCACTGAAAATTGTTTAACTCTGGGGAACGGAATAAAATGTATGAATGAAATATTCACTGATTTTGCATAAAGAGCCTGGCGAGTTATATTTCGATGACATCATTTGAATAAAGTTCATTTTTTCGATGAAGTTTTCATCTTTCAAATATAATAAATGATTGTAGTACTGTGATAATTTAAAATATATCAGCGTTGAATGTATCGCATTTTAGATACGTTTAAACAAAATAGCATTTTAGTTGGAAAAAGTTTCATAATCCGCTTTCAAAGTTTCGTACATTACCAACATCGATGTAATGCATATCTATATAAATAAAATTGAAAATATGTCTGTTTGTCTCATAATAATAAATGCCTGTTGTCATCAACTCCAAGTGATTTTTTCATGGATTAGTATTTTTACGTACACTAGAAGGCATAGTATGTGTACACCAAAATTATTGTGATGAAGTCAAAAACTCGACTTTAATTTTTTTATCAATCGACAGTATTTCAGCTTCCTGAATACGAATCGACCATTCTGGTGATATTTGTCTGTTTGCTTTTGAGTATATGTAAATGTTATTTTTCAATCTATATAAATAAAATTGAAAATATGTCTGCCTGTATACTTGTCTTATCATCAGGGAAGAACGACCGAACCGAATTTAATGAAATTCCGTGGGTAGCCTTGAAGTTGCTCCACTTAAAATCGAGTACATGTATATTCACATGTATATTCACATATTCACATGTATATTCACATATAGTACATGTATATTCACATGTAATTTGACATATGTTGGCATATATTGGAATGAATTACGTTCTTTAGGTTTAAAGATTACGAGTTTATTGATATTTTCAATTTATTATGTCATCTGTTTTACTTTGACAAATATTTTAGAAACTGATATGTTGTAGTACGTGTAATCTTCTACTAATATACGGATATATCTTCTAATATTCACGAATATAAATAGTATGGGTCCCATACGATTTAGCTCTTTTATTTTGCATATATTGGTTGAACTTCATATTTTTATAAATTTATTTACGAACTGTGAGACCAGGATATATATAGGCTTTGTAATATATAATGATTTGCGATTTACGACAAGCATGCAAAAGGTCAAGACTGATGGATGCCAATTTATATCAGCCCTGACCCGAGAAGTCAGGAAAATCATAACTAAGTGTACTTCAAGTACAAGTGCGGTCGAGTCAGAAAACTTACTGGAGGATAAAGCTGAAGCCATGGGATTGGTTAAAAGTTTAACCAATAAGAAAATGTTTCCGCATCGCCCTGAGGTCAACCATTGATCGCCGATGACGCTTATCTAGACCTCAGGCAAAAAGATGTGGCAACAGGCGGAAGTTTCAATAATATACGAATTGCATAGGTTGCACACAGATGCATGGAGAAGGTTGAATGTAGAATATTCAATAATAGACGATATTGCATTAGGTTCCACACAGATGCATAAAGATTGTGAATCAGAATAGTCGCGATATTAATTAAGTGATACAGATGCTGAAACAGGCAAGTTTCGATTATCAATCCAGTGACACATTCCTTCAATGAGAGTCGATAATAAGAACCCATGTGAAAAGTCGCATTCAGGGTCTCCTCAAAAAGTGAGAGGATATGCAGGCCAAGAATGTGTGTTAGCAGTCAGTATGCAGATATGTTAGGTGGTGTAACAACCAATGACCCACAAACGTCTAAAGACAATAAAAAGGTATGTGCAAATCAGATTGTAAAAGGTCATAATTCTGTTTGAATATTAATATACCTGGTCTCACATACTCAATCGCCTCCCTAAGTATATATAGTTACTGTAATTTAAAAGGTTCTTAATAAATAATGTTTATTTTAAAGTTAAAATGGGTAAAGTCAATTATGTAGTAGTATGTAAATATATTTTATTTCAGAAACTCGCACAAAGAAATTATGGTGGGTTTTTATATAGGCAGCACATTGCAATGTTTACGGCTTACAGATTACGGCCATGTTAATTATGGGTAATTTAATGATATTAAATTCCAACGTAAGGTTTCTTATTTTTTATGTGCACCATACAAACGATATCAGGATGTTTTATTCTTCAGATCTGTCCGTGAAGACAATTCTGTAGAGCGAGAACAGATATTGTTAAACGCCTTTTTAGTAGCATTAAATTAAATATTTTAATAGAATATTTTGATTAAAACTGCCATTTAGTATACCATAGGAATTTGCACATGATCGTGAAATTTAAGGTTCTGTATATTATATACGCCGTACGAAGAACGGGTATACTGCTAGTCTTGCATAATTTCAAATTGTTAGCCATAATTTCAAACGCCATTTCTAATATAAAAATTTATTGAACATATGGTTATTTTACAGCTCCATTGAAGGACAACGATTCCAAGATGTGTTAAGATTAGACTCCTCTGGTTCTGGTAGACAGTAGAGCCAAAAACTAATGTAGACAGCACATGATTTTCCCTACAGACTCAGATTAATTTATCTTTATTTCTTTAATAATTCATTCAATTGCTTTTAATTGCACATAATAACACTGAATTTTCACTTTTAATTCAATTTTCGTATTTATTTGGTAACTAGCAGCATACCCGTTCTTCGTACGGAGTATATAATATAAAGAAACTTGAAATTCATAATCATGCCCAAATTCTTATAGTATACTAAATGACATGTTTAATCAAAATATTCTGTTAAAATATTTAATATAATGCTCCTAAAAAGAAGTTTAAGAATCTCTGTTCTCGCTATATAAAATTATCTTCATGGACATATCTGAAGAATAAAACATCTTGGACCCCTTATGTAAGCAAATATAAAAAAAATATGGAATTGAATCAATATATGCAAAATAAAAGCGTTAAAATTGTATGGGACCCGTACTAATTATATACGCGAATATTAGAAAATATAACCTGCATTAGTAGATTACATGTATAAATTGAAAATACCAATAAACCCGTAAACTTTAAATCTGAAGACAGTCATTTATTCCAATATATGTCAAAATTAAAGTGCTAAAATTATATGGGAAGATATACACGTACTACTTATAATGTCCGATTATTAGTAGAAGATTACCCGTTTTGCAATATGAGTCACAAATGTTTTTTGGTAAAATACAACAGACGACGTAATAAATCTATATAAATAAAAATGAAAATCTGTCTGTCTGTCTGTCTGTCTGTCTGTCTGTCTGTCTGTTTGTCACACCATCACGGGAGAACGGCTGAACCGAATTTGATGAAATTTTGTGGGTAGCCCAGAAATAGCCCCACTTAAAATTATATCCGTGTTTTGAGTTTCTACGACCAGTGGTTCTCGAGATATTAGTAAAAAACGAAATTTTCGTTTGTCTCATCATCACGGAAAAATGGCTGAACCGAATTTAATGAAATTTGGTGAATACCCTTGAAATATCCCCCCATAACTTTTGTCCAAGTTTCGAGTTTCTAAGACCTGGGGTTGTCGAGATATTAATGAAAAACGGACCTTTTTCCTAGGAGTTCTACTCCCTAACTCCGTGGTTTATCCAAACGGAAAGCTTGAAAATCGTTTGAAAGTGAATTAAAATTTAATCTCTGAGTTTGATGGGAGATTTTTTGCGTTAATTAGTCACTTTCTGAAAACATGAATTGTTTGAAACATGATTTAAAGGGGAAATCTATCTCCATGGTTCATGGTTTATTTAAAACAAGCTTTTACGGAACAATGAGAAGTATAGAGAAATCAAAATCGTTATTTAATTTCGCAGTTTATGTTATAAGACATGACATATTTAACATGTTATAAGATTCTATCTTATATCATGTTACTCAGAAACGCAATTAAATTAAATCTGTCTGTTAATTTTAATAATTATTTTTTCGATTGGAATAATAAATAAATGGATATAAAAATATATTTTAGAGAAGAACGATTTGATTTGTCTTATAGCATTTTTGACTGGATAATATCAATTACGGTCTTCAGGTTTAAAAATTATTATTATTTATATTTTCGGGGATTATTGATTCAAGGATTATTGGTATTTTCAAGTTATTATGCAATTATTTTATTATGACAAAAATTGTTTAAACTCATATATTGTATGTTGTACGAATCTTCTACAAATACACGTGTATATCTTTTAATCTACGAGAATATAAGTAGTACAGGTATATTGACATATGTTTTGATATATATTGGCATATATTGGAATCAATTACGACCTTCTGGTATAAAGAGTACGGATATTATTGATGTTTTCAATTTATTACGTCATCTCTTTTATTTTGGCAAATATTTTTGAGACGCATATTGTAATACGGGTAATCTTCTACTAACACATTGGCATATTTTCTGATCTGCGACAATATAATTAGTACGGGGTTGCATATATTCATTCAATTCCTATTTTTTCTTCTGTAAATTTGCTTACAAAAGGGGGCAGGATGTTTTATTCTTCAGATCTGATCGTGAAGATAATTTTGCATAGTGAGAACATATATTCTTAAACTTCTCTTTAGGAGCAATAAATTTAATATTTTAACAGAATTTGCACATGATTGCGAACTTTAAGTTTCTTTAAATTATACACTCCGTACGAATAACGGGTGTGCTGTTAGTGGTTAATAAATTTTAACATTTTAGGAGGATATATCATGTTGCTCGGCATCGCAATTAAATTAAATGTGTTTGATAATGTTTTTATTATTTTTTTTCGATTTAAATAATAAATAAATGGATAAATGGATATAAAAGTATATCTTATGAATGGACGGTTTGATTTTTCTTTTAATTATATTAATTGCTGACTGCGTACATCAATTTCATTTATTTTGGCAAAGAGTTTTCAAGCTTACATCGTATTTAGCTACTAAACTCATATATTGTGTTTAGCCAATAAATTCATATAGCCGATTGTTGAAACAGAAAATGTGTAGAGCGGGTATATCTTCTAATACAATTGTAGTGTTTTCATTTAGTATATTGAAACGGGATAAGAATGTTTCATTCAGATCTGCAAATTCAAAGCTACGAATTTGGAGGGATATCGCTAATTTGACAACTTTTCTTAAACTTTGCCAAATTGACGGAAATGTCGCCAAATTGATATAAACGACACACAAACAGCTGCCATAAACCTTCGGGTTGGTCGTGAGGCTTGGGTCTTCTACATATCAATGACATTTTTTTTTGTTTTGTTAGAAGAGAGTACTGAAATGATGTTTGGTTAGCATTTCTCTGTCAGACCAACCATCCTACTTAGTAATACATTTAACGAATTTTTAAAATGTCACCAAATTGATAAAAATGTTTTCAAATCTATAAAAATATCTTGAAATTGATAAAATTGCTCTATATAAATGATATTAATTGTTTTTTGTTAGGGGATAGTATTGTGATGATATTTCGTCAATTTGTCGCAAAGTGGAACTGTCAGTTCTACAGTCCCACTTGGCGATAAATTTGGCGATTTTTTAAAATGTCGCTAATTTGACGAAACTGTCGCCAAATGTTCCATAGAAATATAACTATTTAGACGATATTTTTTCTACCAATTTATTTGAAGCAAATGATATCATGTCGCTTAGCAACGGATTTAAATCCAATGTTTTTATGCGGCAGACGATTTTTATTATATCCTTTCCGATTTGAATAATGAAGATATGTATATAAAATAAATTTCATTGCCATTTCATTTTGGACTGGATAATATCAATTATACTCTTCAGGTTTAAACATTATTATTATTGATATTTTCCGGAATTATTGATTCAGGGATTATTGATATTTTTAAGTTATTACGCCATTGTTTTATTGCGGCAAAAATTGCTGACACACGCATATTGTACGTTGTACGAGTAATCTTCTAGGAATGCACGGGTATATCTTCTAACCTACGAGAATATAAGTAGTACAGGTATATTGTCATATATTTTGACATATATTGGCATATATATTGGAATCAAGTACAGTCTTCTGGTATGAAGATTAAGGGGATTAATTATATATTCAATTTATTACGTCGTCTGTTGTATTTTACCAAAAAACATTTGTGACTCATATTGCAAAACGGGTAATCTTCTACTAATAATCGAACATTATAAGTAGTACGTGTATATCTTCCCATATAATTTTAGCACTTTAATTTTGACATATATTGGAATGAATGACTGTCTTCAGATTTAAAGATTACGGGTTTATTGGTATTTTCAATTTATACATGTAATCTACTAATACAGGTTATATTTTCTAATATTCGCGTATATAATTAGTACGGGTCCCATACAATTTTAACGCTTTTATTTTGCATATATTGATTCAATTCCATATTTTTTTTTATATTTGCTTACATAAGGGGTCCAAGAAGTTTTATTCTTCAGATATGTCCATGAAGATAATTTTATATAGCGAGAACAGAGATTCTTAAACTTCTTTTTAGGAGCATTATATAAAATATTTTAACAGAATATTTTGATTAAACATGTCATTTAGTATACTATACGAATTTGGGCATGATTATGAATTTCAAGTTTCTTTATATTATATACTCCGTACGAAGAACGGGTATGCTGCTAGTTGAATATATAATTAATCCCCTTAATCTTCATACCAGAAGACTGTACTTGATTCCAATATATATGCCAATATATGTCAAAATATATACCAATATACCTGTACTACTTATATTCTCGTAGGTTAGAAGACATACCCGTGCATTCCTAGAAGATTACTCGTACAACGTACAATATGCGTGTGTCAGCAATTTTTGCCGAAATAAAACAATGGCGTAATAACTTAAAAATATCAATAATCCCTGAATCAATAATTCCGGAAAATATCAATAATAATAATGTTTAAACCTGAAGAGTATAATTGATATTATCCAGTCCAAAATGAAATGGCAATGAAATTTATTTTATATACATATCTTCATTATTCAAATCGGAAAGGATTTAATAAAAATCGTCTGCCGCATAAACATATTGTATTTAAATCCGTTGCTAAGCGACATGATATCATTTGCTTCAAATAAATTGGTAGAAAAAATATCGTCTAAATAGTTATATTTCTATGGAACATTTGGCGACAGTTTCGTCAAATTAGCGACATTTTAAAAAATCGCCAAATTTTTCGCCAAGTGGGACTGTAGAACTGACAGTTCCACTTTGCGACAAATTGACGAAATATCATCACAATACTATCCCATAACAAAAAACAATTAATATCATTTATGTAGCGCAATTTTATCAATTTCAAGATATTTTTATAGATTTGAAAACATTTTTATCAATTTGGTGACATTTTAAAAATTCGCTAAATGTATTACTAAGTAGGATGGTTGGTCTGACAGATAAATGCTAACCAAACATCATTTCAGTACTCTCTTCTAACAAAACAAAAAAAAATTTCATTGATATGTAGAAGACCCAAGCCACACGACCAACCCGAAGGTTTATGGCAGCTGTTTGTGTGTCGTTTATATCAATTTGGCGACATTTCCGCCAATTTGGCAAAGTTTAAGAAAAGTTGTCAAATTAGCGATATTCCTCCAAATTCGTAGCTTTGAATTTGCAGATCTGAATGAAACATTCTTATCCCGTTTCAATATACTAAATGAAAACACTACAATTGTATTAGAAGATATACCCGCTCTACTCTTTTTCTGTTTCAACAATCGGCTATATGAATTTATTGGCTAAACACAATATATGAGTTTAGTAGCTAAATACGATATAAGCTTGAAAACTCTTTGCCAAAATAAATGAAATTGATGTACGCAGTCAGCAATTAATATAATTAAAAGAAAAATCAAACCGTCCATTCATAAGATATACTTTTATATCCATTTATCCATTTATTTATTATTTAAATCGAAAAAAAATAATAAAAACATTAACAAACACATTTAATTTAATCCGTTATTCGTACGGAGTGTATAATTTAAAGAAACTTATAGTTCGCAATCATGTGCAAATTCTGTTAAAATATTAAATTTATTGCTCCTAAAGAGAAGTTTAAGAACATATGTTCTCACTATGCAAAATTATCTTCACGATCAGATCTGAAGAATAAAACATCCTGCCCCCTTTTGTAAGCAAATTTACAGAAGAAAAAATAGGAATTGAATGAATATATGCAACCCCGTACTAATTATATTGTCGCAGATCAGAAAATATGCCAATGTGTTAGTAGAAGATTACCCGTATTACAATATGCGTCTCAAAAATATTTGCCAAAATAAAAGATATGATGTAATAAATTGAAAACATCAATAATATCCGTACTCTTTATACCAGAAGGTCGTAATTGATTCCAATATATGCCAATATATATCAAAACATATGTCAATATACCTGTACTACTTATATTCTCGTAGATTAAAAGATATACACGTGTATTTGTAGAAGATTCGTACAACATACAATATATGAGTTTAAACAATTTTTGTCATAATAAAATAATTGCATAATAACTTGAAAATATCAGTAATCCTTGAATCAATAATCCCCGAAAATATAAATAATAATAATTTTTAAACCTGAAGACCGTAATTGATATTATCCAGTCAAAAATGCTATAAGAAAAATCAAATCGTTCTTTTCTAAAATATATTTTTATATCCATTTATTTATTATTCAAATCGAAAAAATAATTATTAAAATTAACAGACAGATTTAATTTAATTGCGTTTCTGAGTAACATGATATAAGATAGAATCTTATAACATGTTAAATATGTCATGTCTTATAACATAAACTGCGAAATTAAATAACGATTTTGATTTCTCTATACTTCTCATTGTTCCGTAAAAGCTTGTTTTAAATAAACCATGAACCATGGAGATAGATTTCCCCTTTAAATCATGTTTCAAACAATTCATGTTTTCAGAAAGTGACTAATTAACGCAAAAAATCTCCCATCAAACTCAGAGATTAAATTTTAATTCAATTTCAAACGATTTTCAAGCTTTTCGTTTGGATAAACCACGGAGTTAGGGAGTAGAACTCCTAGGAAAAAGTTCCGTTTTTCATTAATATCTCGACAACCCCAGGTCTTAGAAACTCGAAACTTGGACAAAATTTATGGGGGGATATTTCAAGGCTATCCACCAAATTTCATTAAATTCGGTTCAGCCGTTTTTCCGTGATGATGAGACAAACCAAAATGTCGTTTTTTACTAATATCTCGAGAACCACTGGTCGTAAAAACTCAAAACACGAATATAATTTTAAGTGGGGCTATTTCTGGGCTACCCACAAAATTTCATCAAATTCTGTTCAGCCGTTCTCCCGTGATGGTGGGACAAACAGACAGACAGACAGACAGACAGATTTTCATTTTTATTTATATAGACTAGCAGCATACCCGTTCTTCGTACGGAGTATATAATATAAAGAAACTTGAAATTCATAATCATGCCCAAATTCTTATAGTATACTAAATGACATGTTTAATCAAAATATTCTGTTAAAATATTTAATATAATGTTCCAAAAAAGAAGTTTAAGAATCTCTGTTCTCGCTATATAAAATTATCTTCATGGACATATCTGAAGAATAAAACATCTTGGACCCCTTATGTAAGCAAATATAAAAAAATTATATGGAATTGAATCAATAAATGCAAAATAAAAGCGTTAAAATTGTATGGGACCCGTACTAATTATATACGCGAATATTAGAAAATATAACCTGTATTAGTAGATTACATGTATAAATTGAAAATACCAATAAACCCGTAATCTTTAAATCTGAAGACAGTCATTTATTCCAATATATGTCAAAATTAAAGTGCTAAAATTATATGGGAAGATATACACGTACTACTTATAATGTCCGATTATTAGTAGAATATTACCCGTTTTGCAATATGAGTCTCAAATGTTTTTTGGTAAAATACAACAGACGACGTAATAAATTGAATATATAATTAATCCCCTTAATCTTCATACCAGAAGACTGTACTTGATTCCAATATATATGCCAATATATGTCAAAATATATGCCAACATACTTGTACTACTTATATTCTCGTAGGTTAGAAGATATACCCGTGCATTCCTAGAAGATTACTCGTACAACGTACAATATGCGTGTGTCAGCAATTTTTGCCGCAATAAAACAATGGCGTAATAACTTAAAAATGTCAATAATCCCTGAATCAATAATTCCGGAAAATATCAATAATAATAATGTTTAAACCTGAAGAGTATAATTGATATTATCCAGTCTAAAATGAAATGGCAATGAAATTTATTTTATATACATATCTTCTTTATTCAAATCGGAAAGGATTTAATAAAAATCGTCTGCCGCATAAACACATTGGATTTAAATCCGTTGCTAAGCGACATGATATCATTTGCTTCAAATGAATTGGTAGAAAAAATATCGTCTAAATAGTTATATTTCTATGGAACATTTGGCGACAGTTTCGTCAAATTAGCGAAATTTTAAAAAATCGCCAAATTTATCGCCAAGTGGGACTGTAGAACTTATAGTTCCACTTTGCGACAAATTGACGAAATATCATCACAATACTATCCCCTAACAAAAAACAATTAATATCATTTATGTAGCGCAATTTTATCAATTTCAAGATATTTTTATAGATTTGAAAACATTTTTATCAATTTGGTGACATTTTAAAAATTCGCTAAATGTATTACTAAGTAGGATGGTTGGTCTGACAGAGAAATGCTAACCAAACATCATTTCAGTACTCTCTTCTAACAAAACAAAAAAAAATGTCATTGATATGTAGAAGACCCAAGCCACACGACCAACCCGAAGGTTTATGGCAGCTGTTTGTGTGTCGTTTATATCAATTTGGCGACATTTCCGTCAATTTGGCAAAGTTTAAGAAAAGTTGTCAAATTAGCGATATCCCTCCAAATTCGTAGCTTTGAATTTGCAGATCTGAATGAAACATTCTTATCCCGTTTCAATATACTAAATGAAAACACTACAATTGTATTAGAAGATATACCCGCTCTACTCTTTTTCTGTTTCAACAATCGGCTATATGAATTTATTGGCTAAACACAATATATGAGTTTAGTAACTAAATACGATATAAGCTTGAAAACTCTTTGCCAAAATAAATGCAATTGATGTACGCAGTCAGCAATTAATATAATTAAAAGAAAAATCAAACCGTCCATTCATAAGATATACTTTTATATCCATTTATCCATTTATTTATTATTTAAATCGAAAAAAAAATAATAAAAACATTAACAAACACATTTAATTTAATTGCGATGCCGAGCAACATGATATATCCTCCTAAGATGTTAAAATTTATCAACCACTAACAGCACACCCCTTATTCGTACGGAGTGTATAATTTAAAGAAACTTAAAGTTCGCAATCATGTGCAAATTCTGTTAAAATATTAAATTTATTGCTCCTAAAGAGAAGTTTAAGAATATATGTTCTCACTATGCAAAATTATCTTCACGATCAGATCTGAAGAATAAAACATCCTGCCCCCTTTTGTAAGCAAATTTACAGAAGAAAAAATAGGAATTGAATGAATATATGCAACCCCGTACTAATTATATTGTCGCAGATCAGAAAATATGCCAATGTGTTAGTAGAAGATTACCCGTTATTTGCCAAAATAAAAGAGATGACGTAATAAATTGAAAACATCAATAATATCCGCACTCTTTATACCAGAAGGTCGTAATTGATTCCAATATATGCCAATATATATCAAAACATATGTCAATATACCTGTACTACTTATATTCTCATAGATTAAAAGATATACACGTGTATTTGTAGAAGATTCGTACAACATACAATATATGAGTTTAAACAATTTTTGTCATAATAAAATAATTGCATAATAACTTGAAAATATCAATAATCCTTGAATCAATAATCCCCGAAAATATAAATAATAATAATTTTTAAACCTGAAGACCGTAATTGATATTATCCAGTCAAAAATGCTATAAGAAAAATCAAATCGTTCTTTTCTAAAATATATTTTTATATCCATTTATTTATTATTCAAATCGAAAAAATAATTATTAAAATTAACAGACAGATTTAATTTAATTGCGTTTCTGAGTAACATCATATAAGATAGAATCTTATAACATGTTAAATATGTCATGTCTTATAACATAAACTGCGAAATTAAATAACGATTTTGATTTCTCTATACTTCTCATTGTTCCGTAAAAGCTTGTTTTAAATAAACCATGAACCATGGAGATAGATTTCCCCTTTAAATCATGTTTCAAACAATTCATGTCTTCAGAAAGTGACTAATTAACGCAAAAAATCTCCCATCAAACTCAGAGATTAAATTTTAATTCACTTTCAAACGATATTCAAGCTTTTCGTTTGGATAAACCACGGAGTTAGGGAGTAGAACTCCTAGGAAAAAGTTCCGTTTTTCATTAATATCTCGACAACCCCAGGTCTTAGAAACTCGAAACTTGGACAAAATTTATGGGGGGATATTTCAAGGCTATTCACCAAATTTCATTAAATTCGGTTCATCCGTTTTTCCGTGACGATGAGACAAACGAAAATTTCGTTTTTTACTAATATCTCGAGAACCACTGGTCGTAGAAACTCAAAACACGGATATAATTTTAAGTGGGGCTATTTCTGGGCTACCCACAAAATTTCATCAAATTCGGTTCAGCCGTTCTCCCGTGATGGTGTGACAAACAGACAGACAGACAGACAGACAGACAGACAGACAGATTTTCATTTTTATTTATATAGATTGGGCATATTTTCAAAGGCGGCGTAGCAAAAATGTGAAAAAACTACAATATCTCCAGAACGGGTGAACTTCATTTATTATTTTCATCATCAAAAACTATGTATAAAAGAAGCATTTAATGGATACATTTGAGCATTTGCAGTTTTTAATACTTTACAACAAATTTGAAAAGTGTTTATGACTTTTTATTCTGTCTGTCTATCTATCTGTCTGTCTCTCTGTCTGTCTGTCCGTTAGGACGATAACTGCCGTAAAAATGACTGAATCAAAATGAAATTTTAGTATGTACCTATGGGAATATAAATGAATAATATCACCCAATTAGTTTTGGATTGAACCCGGATTCAAAAAATGAAATATATTGAACCCTATGAAACCTAATTTTTCAAACATTTTTTAAAATTCACAAATTGCTTCGAAAGTTTTAAAAAATATTCAAATTATCCCATAAAAGATATAAAAAAAATTCAGCAAAATATATTCAGTAGTTCTTTAGTTAAAAATTAAAATAATAATTACATCTCTTATATGAAGCGATCACGTGACCATTATATGAAGAGATCACGTCACCCACTTCAAAATAAAATATGGCATCCATCTTGAGTCAAAATTGTGATTTTTTAAGTTATTTTTACTTCATATCGAGTGTTGTGTCTGTCCTAAAACCGCTTTATTTTTGCTTAAATTCTGTGCATCTACATATTGAAACAACGCAATTGCAATGTATTTGAGTATAAATAATCATCCAAATTCTATTATTTCTACAACGAAGCCTATTTTTAACTTATGGAAAACGCAAACAGCAAAATATGTAGAATAAGTTGTAGAATTGCTGCATTTCTTTAACGCAAAATTTTTTAGCTCCTGGAGTCTGCATCGCTGATATGAATGAAATATTCATTGATTTTACAGAGAGAAGGAGGCTTTTTTCGATGAAGTTTTAAGCATAGAGTTTAATTACTTGTTCCTCCATGGTCTTAAGTTTTAAAATAAAATAAATTATTATACTATCGTGATGAATGACATGAATGGGAAAATGTTATGAATGAAATGTTGCTTTTATAGAGAGAGCCAGGCTTGTTATATTTAGATGGCATCATTTGAATAAATTTCAATTGTTTTCGATGGAGTTTTCAAATATAATATATTATTGCAGTTTTATAATAATTTTAAAAACATTACTGAGGAATGTATCGCATTTTAGAGATATTTAAACCAGGCAATTTACATTTCAATGCCGTCATTTGACTGAAATTAATTTTTTCGATGAAGGTTTAGGTTTTCAAATGTAATAAATTAATGTAGTATTGTGATAATTTTTAAAATATTACGGACGAATGTATCACATTTTAGAGCTGTTTAAATGAAATTGCATTGAAGTTGAAAAGTGTTTCATAATTAATGATTTTTGCATGATTGATCTTTCTTGTTTATTTTAGATTTTGACGATTTTTGAGTGTTATTTCGTAAGAAAAGGAATTGACTCGAAATGTCTGAAAAAGAATCGGAAAAGATGACAGTCAGCCACAGACCCGAAATACAGAGGTATGTGCCAGTCAATTTTTGATCTTTGATATAAGATTAAAAAATCTAGTGTCACAGTGTGCTTTTCTCCTCCTTAAGCGTTTGTTAATAAATTCATGTAACGTTAATCATCATAATAGAAAGGGTATCTCAAAAAGTTTGAAACGCGCTTTAATTATTTACCTGTTGGACATAAGTAGGCAATGTAAATTGCAAAACTGTTGAAAGTAAGGTTGGATATAAGACTACGTTAATGAAATAGTCCTCCCATTCATTTTCAAAAAGTTACACTTTTTAAATTTTTATACGACTCCCTTAGACAAATTGGGTCAATCAGAAAATTTTTATTTTTAATGCAACAAGATGATTAAAAAAACCGCGTATCTGTACCTCTAAAATCAACTGAATTATGATAAAGGAAAACATCTGATTTATGCCACTTTTCCGCACCATGTGAAAGGCTGAGATCAGTGAAAATAGGGATCATATACAAATTGACGATGGAAATTGTTTAGATAAAAAAAAGTACTTAAAAAATACTTAATTACTGAAAAAATACTTAGTTATTGAAATGTACTTAAGAATCCGTGATTGCACCGTGAGCCTGCGCGGAATTCGCAAAAATGTCTCCTATGTATTATCATCCAGTTTTATCTTCTTTGTGATATGTCACAAATTTACATTTCTAATTTAATATATGGTTCCCATTCACAATGTTCAATTTTCAATTAAATATAACTCGCTCAATTTTAAAGATACAAATATGCAGTTTTTTTAATAATCTTGTCACATTAAAAATAAAAATTTTCTGAATGACCCAATTTGTCTAAGGGGGTCGTATAAAAATTTAAAAAGTGTAACGTTTTGAAAATGAATGGGAGGACTATTTCATTAACGTAGTCTTAACTTACTTTCAACATTTTTGCAATTTACATTGCCCACTTAACTCCAACAGGTAAAGAATTAAAGCGCGTTTCAATCTTTTTGGGACACCCTGTAGAGGTGAGAATAAATAATAATTTATTTTAGAGGTTTAAATGTGGATCTTAATGTGTAGTGTTTTGATTTAATGATTATGTTAAGGAACTAGTGTAAAGAAGTATTGGTGGGGTTTACGGTCATGATTTTGCGTCTCATTGTTTATTAATTCACCGAATCTCCATTTTTCACAAAAACTGTGATTCAGGTTTTGTCCAAACAAGAGAAGATTTTGTTTACTTACCATAACGGTCAATTGGGCAGATTTTAGATTTTCATCCGGCTTGTTTGATCTGATCCAGCTTGTTGCAGAGAATTTTAGGAGCCGTATCATTATTACTTTTCCTGCAATACATGGTAATGTATAGGGATGGTATTGGGAAGGTCTCGAAAAACGCAAATCGAGATTTCGGTGGATCTACACGTTTTGGGACGTCTAGAATGCGAAAAGGCTATTTTTATTTTATGTGTATCTATGTATCTGTGTGTGTCTATGTATCTGTGTGTCTGTTTGTGTGTCTGTGTATGTGTCTGTGTGTGTGTTTGTGCGTGTGTCTGTGTGCCAGTATGTGTGTCTATGTATCTGTATGTCTGTGCGTGTGTCTGTCTGTGTATGTATCTGTGAGTCTGTGTGTATGTCTGTGCGTTGTATGTATCCACTCTAACTCAAAAACTAATGATCTGATTTGTATAAAATTTTATAAGTAAGTCACTTGCGTGAGACCCTGCTGCTGATTAGATTTTGGTACGATTCAGGATAAAATGAAACCCGCCTTATTTGCTGAACGGTCTTCAAAAATCCATTGTATCCAATCTAACTAAAAAAATAAATCTCGCAGAATTTTGTAGATAAGTCACTTGTAGGATACTCTGGTGCTGATTAGTTTTTAGTACTTTTCGGAAAATGAAAACTTGCCGTTTTTACCAAAAGGCCCGTAAAATTCGCCAAAATCTTAAATAAAAGGCTACTTATGTTCAAATGTATTAATTATCAATTAAATATATATTTCATACGTCATTTTTTCCGAGGAAAGGAATAAAATCAACCCTATAACTCTAGTTCCAACCATTCTCGAGATATTTGAGTTTTTTCGCATTTTTGCTACCAAATTTTACTACTCATTTTTGCTTTGAAAAAATATCCAGTTATCAAATAAAAACAAAAATTGAATAAAAAAGTTCAAATTCAGTGTTATTTTGTGCAAATATACTCAATTCAATGTATACTTAAAGAGAAAATGAATTTGAGTCTGTAGGGAATATCATGTGCTGACCACATCAGATTTTTCCCCCTGCCAGATTGTATATATCTTATTTCATCTTCTCAACCTCTTGTGGCTACGAAACGAGAAATTTCCGCATTTGATAACTTATTCATTTTGGAGGCTTGGACATTTATATTTTACTTCAACTCAAAAAATATTTTTATAACTTGGCATCTTCTTTAAATGTTAATATTTTATCTACTTGAAATATTAAAACTGTAATGAATTAAAGTAGTAGGATTTATGTACAGTCAAAATAATTTCCTTGGGAAAACTTTTAACTCATAAACTTTGGAATTTGCTGTAATGGACTTCTAATTCTGGAGTTATAATGGACTTTTATCCAGAAGTCAGCAATTGAAGTCACTTACTTATCTTAACGGATATTTTGCTAATGAATGTTACGGACGTAAACGGTAATGGACCATTTTCCGTTAAGAGATTCGGGGAAAATCGAAAACGTTGATATTCGGTGCGTAAAAATATCTCTTATATTCGCTGATAGTGCTCCCACATACAACATATATTCAAACATAAAGTAAAACTTGTAAAGTCAACGTGTAAATTAGAACTAAAGGGCGTATGCGCCACGCAAAATACTAATTTGAGTATGTTAGAAATCGAAGCAATAGTAATTTTTAAATTAAAATATCCCGTTAAACGAAGACAATATGGTAAAATATTGATTATGCATACTGCGTAGAATAAGCAGGGGTACCGGAAATTTGAATATAAAAATAAGTTTAGACAGCGGACCACGTATTCTGAACTTTAAACTTGCAGAGCCCAGTTCGACAATAAGAGCTTTCAATTTCGTCCCAATAGCTCAACGGTAAGGCATCGCGGTTCGAAGATCCAGGGTTCGATTTCCAGTTGGGGCAGCAAGGTTTTTTTCAAACTGCTCAAAATTCATTAATTAGATATTAATTAATAAAATTAATAAACTTGTTCAATCGGAAACACATCCGATGAGTAGAAAGATGAAAATCAACATGTCTAAGGAATTAAAAGAGGAAAGTCGATACGCAGCCGGACATTATCCTGTTGAAAACTGGGACTTATCGAGTTCTTTAAGCGCTGTATAAAAACGAATCGTAGCGCAGTTTTAAAGCACTTTATTACAGTTAATCTGCTTTCTTCCGTTAATCTGCTTTATTACCGTTAATAACGAGACTTTACTGAGTTTCGTAAATAATGGCTCCCCACACATGTATGTTGACTCGGTATGGCACTCACTAGTGCAAATTGAATAATTGGCACTTCACTGAAAATGTGATTTAGCACTGAAGACATGCCATTCACCAATGCCATTCTCTGTATAACTATACTCGATTATTGATTCCAGATAGAGCAATTTTAATTAACAATCCTAAATGAGTATTAAATGAATATCAGTACTAAATGATCTAGTATAGTCATAAGGATGCATGTAGCGGCAGTGAGAACGTGATTCCCAAGTAAATAATCTATTAAATCTTTCAGTTTACTTAACCTTTTCTCAAATCCCTATGCATAACAATATGTAAAAACTAGTTTAATTCTTCCAGTTAGGAAGAAAGAGATAAAATTCCTATGGTTGAAACGCTTGAAAATGCCATAATGCTTTGAGACATATATCTAGGTGTCGCTATTGTTGGCTTACATAGCAGTAAGGCGTTGTGTTTAGTACATGTATTTCTGATTATTTTTAAATTAAAAGTTCCCTAATTATGAGTATAAAGAACTAGCATTTTTTCATAGTTGTAAGATAGAGTACAGAATATAGGGAGATAAAAATAAATTAAAATGCAAATTAATTTTGAATACGCATAAATATTCTTTATTGTTTCAGTTCTAATTTGCATTGCGCTAAAAATTTATTTCTACAAAATGGACAGTTTAAATACATATTTTAGGCCTTTCGCCATGGAACACATGTAGGATATACAATGTAGAACTACCTATTACCCCAGCGTAACCTGAATAACTAAATCAAATGGTAATGGCGCTTTCTTAATATGAAGTTCTAACTTCTGACTTTTACCTCCATGATTTAATCCTAAACTAACGAAAATATTTGATCTGTTGCACTTATGCATCCTATAATTCTAGCTTCCCTTCAACTCAATCGGAATGTTCTAAACACAGATGTAAGATTAATGCATACCTATGCTACCGTGTATGTGGTTTTCTACGGTGCATGTGGATTAATGCTCCGCAATACGCAAGCAAGCGACTGAATTTCGTAATGTTATTGCAGCATATCAGGTCAGTTTGGGAAGTGGATAGTTTTCAGACGTGCACCATAAGTAGATAGAATAATGTAGCAATAATACTCGTTGTTCTTAGAGAAGTTCAGAATAAATGTATTCCAAGTGAGATCCGGAACAGCGAAATATCTTTATTGAATTTTAAAATAACCCGTGTTGTGATCTATTAAACTTTTGTATAGTAAATAGTTTCAAACATGGCGGTAAAAGAAAGGAGTTATATAAAGTGTAATATTAAGAAACCGTTAATATATCGTTTGAGACAATTGTTCATGTGACACTGGATTAAGATATGTAGTATGCATTGTATGTATTTCCATGGCGAAAGGCTTAAAATATGTATTTAAACTGTCCATTTTGTGAAAATAAATTATTAGCGCAATGCAAATTAGAACTGAAACAATAAGGAATATTCCTACAAAATTATTTTACCTTTCAATTTATTTTTATCTCCCTATATTCTGTACTCTATCCCACAGATATTTGAAGACACTGGTTTATTATACTCGTAATTAGGAAATCATTAATTTAAAAATAGTCAAAAATACATATACTCAATACTACGCCTTTCTATTGTGTCAACTAACAATACTGACTACTTTACTAGCACCGCTACACCAAAATATAATTTCTAAAGCATCATGGTATTTTCGAACTTTTCATCCATAGGAGTTTTATCTCCTTCTAACTCCACGGTTTGAAAAACCAGTATATGCCCATCTTCGATGCAACTGAAACAATGAAGCTTACATACATGAAGAAGCACATATATCCTTTAAAAATATAAAGTTACGATATGATGAAGAACTTCAGTTACTGTATTTAGTTATTTGAGATTACACTACATTGTAAACGGAACTAAGATAATTAAATTATGTTAATAATTAAGAACTCTACAGTTTCGTTGCTGTTGGCAAAATTACTACTTTATGGATATATATCTGCAATAAAATTATTTCAGTCATTAATAACAGCATACAAATTGATTATCGTCTGGTTTTAAATGCGAAAGACAGTCTCTTTCTCTGCAAATAACAGAGCAACTGGTCCTGAAAAAAACGAGAACGAGTTTGTGGATTACCATTAAATATTTGGTAATAAAATTATGCTTAATTAAACTTATATAATTTTCCTACGTTTATTACTAAGTTTTAGATGCGTTGTGTAATTAAGAAAATAAACACAGTAACCCGCATTTAATATTTCTGGATATTTACAGCTGCTACCCAAAAATTGCTGAAAGTAACCTGTTATTTTGTAGTTTTAAAATAAAGAGCATTATTATTCTCCATAAAGTATTTCTCTATATTAAACAAGAAAGATCGATCATGCATAAAGCATTGATTATGAAACCTGATTTATTATAACTTGATTTATTTACATTCTGCATACGTTAAAAGTAGACTTCATTGTTTAAATAATTAAAGTTTAAAAAATATTGTGATTGTGTTGGCGCAGAATATAGATGCACGGGAAATACGCAAAAATTAAGCGATTTTATGATGGATGCAACACTAAATATAAATTTAAAAGAGCTCTAAAACTCACGATTTTGACACTAGAAAAAAATATGGATGCCCTATTTTATTTTGAAGTGGTTCACGTGATCTCTTTATATAATATGGGTGTCATTATTATTTTAAATTTTATTTAAAAACTCCTAAACATATTTTGCTCAGATTTTTTTATATATTTTATAAGATAATTTGAATATTGCTTAACATTTTCGAAACAATTTGCGAATCTTAACTTTGCTTAAAAAATGTTTGTAAAATTGGGTTCCATAGGGTTCAGTATATTTCACTTCTTCAACTCTGGTTCAATCCAAAATTACTTGGGTGATATTATTCATTTACATTCCCATATATCCTACAGTCTGTCTCAATAACGTACTAAAAGTTCATTTTGATAAAGCCATTTTTACGACAGTTATTGTACGAACAGACAGACAGACAGAATGAAGTCATACACACTTTTCAACTATGGGGCGCGGTAGCCCATTGGTTAGCGCGCTGGAGTTGCACTCGGTAGGCCCGGGTTCGATTCCAGCCACTGCCAAAACTGCCGCCGTGTTCATGCGGAGTACGATCACGTTAAACATGTGGGTCCGAAAGTCCTTCCGAGAGGTTGGTGGTAGGGGAAGGAGGGTACGGTCCCTGTGGATGCCTCCCCCACTGGGTTCCGGTCTAAATTGGGTGGCACTTCCCGACCGTCCAAACAGTTACCTTACACCTTTCTGGTAGGTCGGACGGTCTGGGTTTCAGCAACAACAACACTTTTCAACTATGTTGGAAAGTGTTAAAAAGCTCGGCGCAGCCGTTGTTCAAATCCTTTTTAAAGAGAAAGATTTTTTTTGTCAAGACTATTGCTGGCCCTATGGTATAAAATGATTTGTAATTTGGCATGATGATTTATAAATACATCGCCATGTCTTGTCTCTTATTTTAGTTATAATCGTATAGAAATTTATATTTTTTATATAATTTTGAAGTGAAAATTTTTTCACACTACTTTTGCATGAAACATTTTATTCCTCTGTTGAATCTTAAAAATGTAATCTTTTATTGTTGAAAATTTTGCCACCTCAAAATATAATATTTAGATGTTTGACTATTCAAAATAAATAAGTTATTCAGAGCATTATTTAAATATTACGTTTTTCGAAATGGCAACAGCGTTTTCAACAATGAATCGTAATTGTTCATGACAGTAATGCTTGCGAAACACATCAATATTTAAATTTTTAGCAATTCAAAATACATAAATTACTCAGAGTTTTATTTGAATGTTACATTTTTTAAAATGGCAACCACATTTTTAACAATGCATTGCAATTGTTCATAACAATAATGCTTACTAAACGCATCAATATTTCAAATTTTAACAATTCAAAATACATAAACGTAACACACGTAACTATATAGTTTCCTATATTTATCAGAAGTTTGATTTTTGGTAAGTGATTAATTACATTTCAAGTTGTATATTATACGTATTATAAATATCCATTTGTATACCTGGAGAAGAAGTGATTTGCTGTAGTATTGACAGAGCGACTTTGCTTGGGAAAGACAAATCGGATTAAAGAAAAGAGGAAGCTACCCTTAAATATCTAATTGAATATTCAAATTCCATTATGCTTCTTGGATTACCCCCTCATCGACTAAAATTAAAAGTGGGTTACATTGTAATGCTAATAAGAAACCTATCCATAGTGGATGGTTTTTGTAAAGGTACATTATTAACTGTTATCAAAATAGGAAATAGAGTTTTATCATGTTACATCATGACTGATGATAGAAAAACAGCTAGAGCGATATACCCAAAATTCAACTGAATGCATCAGCAAGTTACTCCTAGCTACCACTTGTGCTGTATCGTCGCCATTTTTACGTCCTATTAACTTATGCTTTGACAATAAACAAGGATTAAGGACAAACATTTGTCAGAATAGGGTTTTTCGCTGAATTCCCTATTTTTCGCATGGTCAATCATACAGGGTGATTAATAAAAGACAGGTCAAATTTTACGAAGTGATAATACACACCACACCAAGCAGGGCGCGGTAGCCCATTGGTTAGCGCGCTGGAGTTGCACTCGGTTGGCCCGGGTTCGATTCCAGCCACTGCCAAAACTGCCGCCGTGTTCATGCGGAGTACGATCACGTTAAACATGTGGGTCCGAAAGTCCTTCCGAGAGGTTGGTGGTAGGGGAAGGAGGGTACGGTCCCGGTGGATGCCTCCCCCACTGGGTTCCGGTCCAAATTGGGTGGCACTTCCCGACCGTCCAAACAGTTACCTTACACCTTTCTGGTAGGTCGAACGGTCTGGGTTTCAACATCAACACCACACCAAGCATTTTTCGTCAAACTTTAACGGGTCGGAAATGAAACGCAAAAGCGTGAGTGGGCGCTTAATGATGAAACCGATAAGGTGAGGCGGAAACACAAGAATAACTTAGAAGTTATAAAATGATATCTAATAAAAAATAATTACAGTAATGACTCAAAAAAGCAATCGCCAACCAGAATGCACGCCTCACAGAGGCAATGGAGGGATTGGCGAATGCTCTCGAACAGACCAGGTATGTCGCGCACATCGGCAGCAGCGGTCGAAATTCTGGCGATGAATTCCTCTTCAGATTCAAGAGAAATGCCATAGACGAAACTCTTGAGCTATCCCCACAAAAAGAAGTCAAGGCACGGCAGATCCGGCGATCTTGGGGATCAAGCTGTGGGACCACCTCACCCAATCTATCGTTCTGTAACGTCTTTAAGTTTCATTTCCGACTGGGTAAACTATGACGGAAAATGCTTGGTGCGGTGTATACTACCACCTCGTACAGTTTGGTCCATCGTTTTTGAATCACCCTGTATGTTGCTTTGTCACGTTGTGTTTCTAGAAAAAATATTAAAATTTTTAAAGGAAGGAAAATTTATTGATAACATTGTGTATAAAGATGTTCTTTAGAATCATGAAGATAATGTGTGCTTCATAGTCTATAAACATGTTGTGTAAATAATTTATTTAAAATCCGTGCTAAAGGGAAGCCGGCACCCTCGATTAAGTTAAAGAATAAAAACTATGATATTATAAGCTGTAATACTTTTTTAATCTAATTAATCTTTGATAATCTAATTCATTAATATAATCCTAATATATTTAATCTTTGATTCTAATTAATAATTGATCTTTGATATTTTCGTTATCGTTGCCTATCGTTATCTTTAGATTTTAAATATGTCTTATTGTTCTAAATATGGGAGCAGGGCGCTAGACGTGCGCTCATGGTCATAACGCGAATGAGGGTTAAAGAGCTCGTAAAAAGAGTTCCTGGGATTAATGAGCGTTAGCGAGTAAAGGGCGAAACCCCAACGTGTGTTTTACGTCTGCTACGGAATCGTGACGAAATAACCTACTAAGTGAATTCCGGCGACTAATGGGTGACAACAAACCGGGGTTAGAATTCCTCGGCACTGGGAGTTGGCGAGCATATTCGACAAGGGAACATTTCGGTCACTCAAACAGCTACTCATACCTTAGGGTGAGTCGAGTGGTCTGGGTTTCGACTAGGGAACATAAAGACGGCAGTATACACTGGCCAGATTTAAATGGCTTGCTAATTAAGATCCAGAGTCGGTTAGCATCACCAAACAAGGAGCCCCTCCCCCGCTAAACGGATGTATTACCCATGCGTAGCAAGTTGCAAGAGAGAGTTCGCAGAGCTAGCGTAAAAGAGTTAGAAGTGAAGCCTCCTAACTCGCAAAGCAAATTACGGGGGCTGGCGAGCGTGAACGAGAGTACCCTAGTTATTTTAAAAAACATCTTCAAAATTACTACTCATTACTAAAAATTGCAAATATAAAAAGTATCAATTAGAGCACTTGTTTACATTGGGAGCAAACGATATTAGTGATTCAAAATTCATTACCAACACTGCAGGTGTTAATCAACTTTCGTTATCGTAATCATAATATATGAAATATAAATCATAACAACTTTTAATTGGCGTTGACTAGCGATTTCTAAACGATGTGGTACTGCACTTATGGGTGCCATCAGATTGAGGAAATTGATTTAAGGAAATAAAAAATACTTTTCCTAAAGGAAAAATAAATATTTTCAAAAAGAAATTTTTTCTGTTAAAATAAACTGTTTCTGCGACATTCAGTCGCAGAAACAGTCACGTGACATATAAATACACAATCGCTAACAGACCGATCAAAAACACTTCTTTACTTGAGGTTCTCACTTCAGAAGTCTATTGCAAAATAAGCCAAGCACCAAATATTCGTAGGGCAGTTATTGTATACACAAGAATTCAACCCCCAACAAACGGGAATCTGTCTAGAAGTAGTCAATACGTATTCAGGAGGGGTCTGAAACATAAATTGACATCAAAATCTGGAAGTTGAAAGTTTTCGTGAAAACAATACTTTCCCTATACGATAAGAAAGTAAAAATTAACAAAATATGATGACGATTAAAATTCAATTAATATTATCCTGGATATTATAATTAAATATTTCTTTTAAATATTTTCAATCTACTTGCCTCTTTCCCAAATATTCAGAAGTAAAGTCCAAATATTCAATCCTCTAACGCACTCGTGAACTTTGATCAATTGTGTTTGGGCAAACAGCGTGCTACATTGATACTAACCAATCTTCTGGAGTGTTTGATATGCGGATTTAAGATTAATGCATAACTAATGCACCATTGGATGTCGGTGGCAGCACTGTATGGGAATTAATGCGCCGCCATTCGCGAACACATATCTGAATTCCGTTATTTTACCGCAAAATACCAAAAGCATATCTTTGGTAGGTAAATATTTTCCAAGACATATATGTTGAGTAAGTAAATAACTCTAAAGCGTGGTAATGCTGAGAACGTATTGTGAGATAAAGTTGTAGTTTAGGGTTTGAACAAGACACTTTCTTGCGAAAATGATGAATATGGTACATTAATTGAAATTACCTATTAAGGTAAAACTTGTTATTAAGTAGCTAAAATTCTTTGCTTATTACTTTCCCTATAGTATATATATATATCTTTATCTGCGAAAAAAACATTTGACATCATGTCTGATTTTGCTATTTAAAGATATATAAAGGATAGTATATGTAAAAGGAAAACTAATATGATGGGATCAAAAATCGTCTGATTTCGCTATTTAAAACTTTATAAAAGGATAGTAATTGTAAAAGGAAAACTATTATGCAGGGATTAAAAATCGTCTGATTTCGCTATTTAAAGTTATATAAAAAGATAGTATATGTAAAAAGAAAATTATTATAATGGGATCAAAAATTGTCCGATTTCTCTATTTCAAGTTATATAAAAGGATAGTATATGTAAAAAGAAAACTATTATGATGGGATCAAAAATCGTCTGATTTCGCTATTTAAAGCTACATAAAAGGATAGTATATGTAAAAAGAAAACTATTATGATGGGATCAAAAATCGTCTGAATTCGCTATTTAAAGCAATATAAAAGGATAGTGTTGCGAACATATCCTTTCGAATCGTGGGTATATATGCAGGATACTAGACTGTGTCCAAGTTTCTAGATAAATAACACGTTTATTCACAAGCACAACAGAAACAATATACTGTCGAATAGTACTTAAATGCTTTACTAATTTCACAAAATAACTGGTATTATTGTCAAAACATTGATGGAAGTAATCTCACAAAACATCAACTACTATTCTCGAAACATTGACAAAAATCACAGTCCAATGTAGCTTGCATCTTTTCAACTGAACTCCAACGGAGTGATGATTCCTTTTATAGTATTTCTACAGAAACTTCTGGAATTCTTCATATCTCCTAGAATAATCGGTATTTCGAAGTTCTTCTCGAACCTTCGGGAAGTCGCCAAATGTCACCAAACTGGCGATAAATCGCCAAAACTGGCAACTTTTCTTTGAAAGTATGGCAATCCTATGTTCACGTCATGCTTACGTTATGGACTGCTCAAGTCATAGTGTTTTATTTGTCTGGTCTTCGAAAGAAACGAAAGAAGACACGCCAGTGAAGGAATATTACACGTTCATAACACTAGTATATGTAAAAGGAAAACTATTATGATGGGGTGAAAAATCCGACTCTCAGAATTTGATAGATCTGTATGTTTTGAACAACGCTAAAGATGAATAAATCTTCTTTCCAATAATATCTGTGTGTGTGTACCTGCATATTGGCTGGCTTCCTGTGTGCATAGTATTATACCAATTTTGAAAAAAATTATAACATTGACTTGATACGGATGTTTAATCGTTGAATGTCAAAGGATTATTGCTTATCTGGGTGAATGGGCAATAAGAATATCTTAAATGTTTCTAGCAAACTCTTCAAAAATAGAAAAAGTCTTATTGAAAATATATAATTACGCATAAAATTAAACTAATATCAAATCTTTGCATAAATATACTATACAATAAAAGTTATGAGCCAACAAATTTCGAAAGCAAAATACAGCCTTTCTCTGCGCAAGAAATACATTCAATTTTATTTCTTCACAAAAGCAAATAACATATTAATTAAAATAGATAAATTAATAAGTATTATATTAGAATGAAATATAAAATATACTTGCGAATGATACGGATTATAGGTTATTTAGTAGTTTGGTGATACAAAAGGTAATCAAACATTTTAACTTAAATTAAAGCGGTCATTAAAATGTTACTGTAGCAAACTATAACATGATATGCTATTTTTTTCCATTGTTACTGTGGTACAGAAAAAGAGAGAATATCCAATTAGTTTCTTTATAAATATTAAATAGTGCATTTGGGTTGACTTAAATTATCATTCTTAAATTGCCCGTAAATCGTATAGCCGTACGCATCATTGACATATAGCCCACCATTAATTTTTGTGAGAGTTCCTAAAATATAATTATTAATTGACATGCTACACAACTAACTTCCACCATTTTAAACTTTGAAATAAACATTATTTATTACACATATACAATTCTGATTATCATATATATATATATATATATATATATATATATATATATATGGAATCAAATGATTAAGAAATGAAAAAAGAATAAAAAGAGAATGGGGAGCTTATAGGGAAGTCGAACGACCAAGGGGTATTATGACGCCTTGTTCCCGGTTGAAGCCCGCTTTTAATCCCAAGAAACGTTCCCGCAACCAGACTCGTCTGAAGCAATCCTCCAGATGCCGACATTGGAAAAGCAAAATCCAATCCATTGAAAACCGAACATGAAGACCCAGATCGATAAAATGGAACAATACGAATAGCAATACAACATGGATGTCTATACGACCAATACCATCCATATCAACACTGATTTTTCATTGCGTGCAAGTCCGTATATAACATGCTACGGTTAAGATTCGTGTTATGGTTAAGCTTCTTGCATACAGCGTGACGTAACTATAATAGCTCATAGAATTTTGCATAAAAGTTCTTATCATACTTTTTTACTTTTTGTATGATTTTTTATATTAATGCTGTAGGAAATGTATCGGATATAGTTGTTTTGTCGTTTTAAGTACCAAATTACGTTCACATGTAAAGCGTTCAGTCTTGGTTTTATTTAATCTTTAAACTCTGTTAAGATGATTGAGCATTAAGTTACGTAGTACTCCTAAGCTCAAATTGGTATTCCAGTTGATGATATAGTTTATGCTGACATCAAAGGTCGTTCTTTTATCATATATTTTAAAACAAATACTTTCTTTTTTGTCGTAATAAATGCTTATATCTAAAAACTCTATTATATCTTTCCTCACTTGTTTTTTTTTCGATCAATTCCAAATTTGCGGGATACAAGAAATTTTCAGTTGAAAAAGTTCTTGTAATAGTTGTATTTGATTAAATATTTGTATGGTATATATATATATATATATATATATATATATATATATATATATACACCATACATGTATATATATATATATATATATATATTCCACTCTATCATTGGATTTACTATTTTAATATTATATATATATATACCGGGTGGTCAGAATTAAAACACCCCTACTCTGAGCTCTCTATACATCGAACTACTCAGTGTAAAACTCCAAATATGTTGAACATACTATTTAAGACATGGGGAAACGGATTACGCGAAAAAAAAAAATTAGTTCCAGAAACACCGATAGGTAGCGCTGTACAACAGAAAATATGCTGAAAAGACACAAAATACACATTTGTAACGCATTTTATTCGAACGTACCAAACATTCATATCACAAGGACCTTATCGATGCAGGGAATGCTGCGTATAACGTTATCCATTGATTGTTCAACAATAGCGGTGGCAACATCGTCAACGACATCTGAACGAGTCGATTGGCGTCCTCGACCCGGCTGAACTCCAAGATGTCCCGTTTTCTCGAATCGAGAGATCATTCTCCTGAGAGCTTGTGGAAGTAAAGGTCCTTTGCGCAAATTCTTAAGTCGACGAAACTCTCGAAGTGCAGCTGCAGCATGTCTTTTGTTTTCATAAAACAGCTTCACAAGCAAAGCGCGTTCTGGCAGTGTGACAGCCATCGCTGATAAGAATGAAAATTTCCCAGTTTTATCCCCTTTTATGCCCAGAACATAGTAGCTGCAAACCAAGGGTTTATGCAAATTTTTGTGCTTACAGCGCGAAATTGCAGTTACAATGACAGTTTAAGTTTCTTCACTTTTTTATCTTCAATTTTTTTTTCATATCAGCAAAAGAAATTAAAAAGGAAAAATTGCATATCGCATGTGTTTGTTCATTTTTTTTGTGATTGTTTTGTGTCTTTTCAGCATATTTTCTGTTGTACAGCGCCACCTATCGGTGTTTCTGGAACTAATTTTGTTTTCTCGTAATCCTTTTCCCATGTCTTGAATAGTAGGTTCACCAATTTTGGAGCCTTTACACTGAGTAGTTCGATGTATAGAGAGCTCAGAGTAGGGGTGTTTTAATTCTGACCACCTGGTATATATATATATATATATATATATATATATATGTATGTGTACTTCACCTTATTAGAGAGATGGTGTGACAGTCAATTGAAAGGTTGTGCCTTACAATGAATGAAATAAGACTTACAGTCGTTCGTGGACAAATATAGTCTAGAATGTACAGATTAGCGTTGTAGGCTTCACTGTGCGTGACAAGCAGAGGTATGTTCCAATCTACATTAAATTTAGGTCTATGTGATTTTAGGAAAATAAATTCCTGTTCTCAAACACCCAGTTTATCCTCCTTTATATATATATATATACATACAGGGTGTCCTAAAAACATTGACATCGGCTTTTATTCCTTAAATATTGATCTTAAATATTGACATATGTAATGGATTACAAAGTTGCGTAAAAAATGCACAGAATTTTAAGTAATTGATAAAAATTTTCAGGCGATTAAATATGAAGATATACAAAATTTAAATTTTTATACGGCCCCCGTACAAAAATATTTCCAAAGAGTAAAATATGGCCCATATACTAATAAAGTGATGTACACAATTTCAGCATTTTATCATAAAAAGTTCCAGAGATGTGTTTAAACAAAGTTGGTGAGGGATTAATCACAAATTAAAATGTAAATGTTTACAGCAAGAGTGCAAATGACGCAACACAGAAATGCATCATTGGCAAATAATATCTGCATCTTATATTTGATGGATCTTTTGCAAGGATGGAAGACAGTTTGAACAAGCTTTGTAATATTTGTGTAAAGTTATTATTTCTACACAGTGTTGATACTTTTGTAATAATAAATAGCAAAATTATTATTTATTTCTGTATATATTGTTTACTTTCGTAATATGTGTATGACCCGTGAAACGCGATCTACCGACATGATTTCTCCCCTCTGAGTTAGCTGAGTTAGCCCCTGGTTTAAGTTAGCGATTTTGTCTTTTCATATCTCTGGGATTTTTATGATAAAATGCTGAAATTGTGTACTTCACCTTATTAGTGTATGGGGCACATTTTACTCATTGGAAATATTTTTGTACAGGAGTTGTATAAAAATTTAAATTTTGTATTTCTTAAAATTTAATTTCCTTGAAAATATTTGTCGATTTCATAAAATTATGTACCTTTTTACGCAACTTTGTCTAATATCAATATATGTCTAACATCATTATTTAAGGAACGAAAGTCCAAGACAAGGTTTTTGGGACATAACATATATATATATATATATATATATATATATATATATATCCTAAAAATAATACCTAATTCACAGCAAAGCAAAAAATGAATGTGAATAACGAAAAGTATCACAAGTGGCCGGGGGAGTTGTGACCCCCATACTCCGGTTAAGCAATGCTTTAACCCATGGCAACACTCCCGGAAGCCGATATTTATTCATATTATATATATATATATATATATATATATATATATATATATATATATATATATGTGAGGAGAAACTGGGTGCGCGAGACCAGGGATTTATTTGCCTAAAATCACATAGACCTAAATTTAATGTAGATTGGTACATACCTCTGTTTGTCACGGACAGTGAAGCCTACAATGCTAATCTGTACATTCTAGACTCTATTTGTCCACGAACGACTGTCACTCTTATTTCACTCACTAGCAGCATACCCGTTCTTCGTACGGAGTATATAATATAAAGAAACTTGAAATTCATAATCATGCCCAAATTCTTATAGTATACTAAATGACATGTTTAATCAAAATTTTCTGTTAAAATATTTAATATAATGCTCCTAAAAAGAAGTTTAAGAATCTCTGTTCTCGCTATATAAAATTATCTTCATGGACATATCTGAAGAATAAAACATCTTGGACCCCTTATGTAAGCAAATATAAAAAAAAATATGGAATTGAATCAATATATGCAAAATAAAAGAGTTAAAATTGTATGGGACCCGTATTAATTATATACGCGAATATTAGAAAATATAACCTGTATTAGTAAATTACATGTATAAATTGAAAATACCAATAAACCCGTAATCTTTAAATCTGAAGACAGTCATTTATTCCAATATATGTCAAAATTAAAGTGCTAAAATTATATGGGAAGATATACACGTACTACTTATAATGTCCGATTATTAGTAGAAGATTACCCGTTTTGCAATATGAGTCACAAATGTTTTTTGGTAAAATACAACAGACGACGTAATAAATTGAATATATAATTAATCCCCTTAATCTTCATACCAGAAGACTGCTCTTGATTCCAATATATATGCCAATATATGTCAAAATATATGCCAATATACCTGTACTACTTATATTCTCGTAGGTTAGAAGATATACCCGTGCATTCCTAGAAGATTACTCGTACAACGTACAATATGCGTGTGTCAGCAATTTTTGCCGCAATAAAACAATGGCGTATAACTTAAAAATATCAATAATCCCTGAATCAATAATTTCGGAAAATATCAATAATAATAATGTTTAAACCTGAAGAGTATAATTGATAATATCCAGTCCAAAATGAAATGGCAATGAAATTTATTTTATATACATATCTTCATTATTCAAATCGGAAAGGATTTAATAAAAATCGTCTGCCGCATAAACACATTGGATTTAAATCCGTTGCTAAGCGATATGATATCATTTGCTTCAAATAAATTGGTAGAAAAAATATCGTCTAAATAGTTATATTTCTATGGAACATTTGGCGACAGTTTCATCAAATTAGCGACATTTTAAAAAATCGCCAAATTTATCGCCAAGTGGGACTGTAGAACTGACAGTTCCACTTTGCGACAAATTGACGAAATATCATCACAATACTATCCCCTAACAAAAAACAATTAATATCATTTATGTAGCGCAATTTTATCAATTTCAAGATATTCTTATAGATTTGAAAACATTTTTATCAATTTGGTGACATTTTAAAAATTCGCTAAATGTATTACTAAGTAGGATGGTTGGTCTGACAGATAAATGCTAACCAAACATCATTTCAGTACTCTCTTCTAACAAAACAAAAAAAAAATTCATTGATATGTAGAAGACCCAAGCCACACGACCAACCCGAAGGTTTATGGCAGCTGTTTGTGTGTCGTTTATATCAATTTGGCGACATTTCCGTCAATTTGGCAAAGTTTAAGAAAAGTTGTCAAATTAGCGATATCCCTCCAAATTCGTAGCTTTGAATTTGCAGATCTGAATGAAACATTCTTATCCCGTTTCAATATACTAAATGAAAACACTACAATTGTATTAGAAGATATACCCGCTCTTCTCTTTTTCTGTTTCAACAATCGGCTATATGAATTTATTGGCTAAACACAATATATGAGTTTAGTAGCTAAATACGATATAAGCTTGAAAACTCTTTGCCAAAATAAATGAAATTGATGTACGCAGTCAGCAATTAATATAATTAAAAGAAAAATCAAACCGTCCATTCATAAGATATACTTTTATATCCATTTATCCATTTATTTATTATTTAAATCGAAAAAAAATAATAAAAACATTAACAAACACATTTAATTTAATTGCGATGCAGAGCAACATGATATATCCTCCTAAAATGTTAAAATTTATTAACCACTAACAGCACACCCGTTATTCGTACGGAGTGTATAATTTAAAGAAACTTAAAGTTCGCAATCATGTGCAAATTCTGTTAAAATATTAAATTTATTGCTCCTAAAGAGAAGTTTAAGAATATATCTTCTCACTATGCAAAATTATCTTCACGATCAGATCTGAAGAATAAAACATCCTGCCCCCTTTTGTAAGCAAATTTACAGAAGAAAAAATAGGAATTGAATGAATATATGCAACCCCGTACTAATTATATTGTCGCAGATCAGAAAATATGCCAATGTGTTAGTAGAAGATTACCCGTATTACAATATGCGTCTCAAAAATATTTGCCAAAATAAAAGAGATGACGTAATAAATTGAAAACATCAATAATATCCGTACTCTTTATACCAGAAGGTCGTAATTGATTCCAATATATGCCAATATATATCAAAACATATGTCAATATACCTGTACTACTTATATTCTCGTAGATTAAAAGATATACACGTGTATTTGTAGAAGATCCGTACAACATACAATATATGAGTTTAAACAATTTTTGTCATAATAAAATAATTGCATAATAACTTGAAAATATCAATAATCCTTGAATCAATAATCCCCGAAAATATAAATATTAATAATTTTTAAACCTGAAGACCGTAATTGATATTATCCAGTCAAAAATGCTATAAGAAAAATCAAATCGTTCTTTTCTAAAATATATTTTTATATCCATTTATTTATTATTCAAATCGAAAAAATAATTATTGAAATTAACAGACAGATTTAATTTAATTGCGTTTCTGAGTAACATGATATAAGATAGAATCTTATAACATGTTAAATATGTCATGTCTTATAACATAAACTGCGAAATTAAATAACGATTTTGATTTCTCTATACTTCTCATTGTTCCGTAAAAGCTTGTTTTAAATAAACCATGAACCATGGAGATAGATTTCCCCTTTAAATCATGTTTCAAACAATTCATGTTTTCAGAAAGTGACTAATTAACGCAAAAAATCTCCCATCAAACTCAGAGATTAAATTTTAATTCACTTTCAAACGATTTTCAAGCTTTTCGTTTGGATAAACCACGGAGTTAGGGAGTAGAACTCCTAGGAAAAAGTTCCGTTTTTCATTAATATCTCGACAACCCCAGGTCTTAGAAACTCGAAACTTGGACAAAATTTATGGGGGAATATTTCAAGGCTATTCACCAAATTTCATTAAATTCGGTTCAGCCGTTTTTCCGTGATGATGAGACAAACGAAAATTTCGTTTTTTACTAATATCTCGAGAACCACTGGTCGTAGAAACTCAAAACACGGATATAATTTTAAGTGGGGCTATTTCTGGGCTACCCACAAAATTTCATCAAATTCGGTTCAGCCGTTCTCCCGTGATGGTGTGACAAACAGACAGACAGACAGACAGACAGACAGACAGACAGACAGAGAGATTTTCATTTTTATTTATATAGATTGTAAGGCACAACCTTCTAATTGACTGTCACACCATTTCTCTATATTGACTCTTGATTGCTACACTATTTCTGAATGTCTACTGTTACACCATTTCTAAATAATTGAATAATGACTGTTAAATCACCTTATTGGCACGCATCGCCTCTCAATTCTTAAGGTAGACTGTCACACGATTTCTCTTAATATCTGACTGCATATGTCCATCTCTCAATATCGACTGTTACACAATTTCTGACTATCTGAATAATGACTGAAATCTCTTGTAGGTCCGCATCGCCTTTTAATTCTTAAAGTAGACTGCCGGTCTTGTTGAACTTTTTCTGCTTGATGCCACATCGTTTCACCTGATGTCTAGATACACCCTCCGCATCTCATTGGTTGTCCTCAGGGTGATGGAGAAATACATATTCATGGGCTTATTTATTAACCAATCTGCTTGGTTTCAGCTATGACCTCCAGTAGATTTTCAGACCCAACCACACCTGAAATTTAAGTGACTTTATTTATTGCGTTCATGACCTCCCGGACCATAACAGTCGTAAACTGGTGCCTACGAGTCTGCTCTTTTGTCTTGCTTGGTATATACCGTAAATATTCGTACATTAACACTGCCTACATATCTCCTGGTCTCTCACAGTTACATTATATAAAAATAGAAAAATAATAACAAACTGAATATTCTGAACTCGAAATTCATTAAATTGAATTATTATTATGTTGGATATATTGCATATAATAACTGAATTGTTATTTTAAATATTTTCAATCTACTTACTTCTTTCCCTAAGTCTTATATTCTAAAATATGCAGAAGTAAAATTCAAACTATCCAATCCTCTAACTGTTAGAGTCAAACATACTAGGGATCTTTGATCAATTGTGGTTGGGTAAATGCCCTATATTGCTAGCAAGCAATCTACTCGGTTGCAGTGTTTGAAATGAGGATTCAAGATTAATGCATACCTAATGCCCCGTTGTATGTCGGCTGCAGCAGCGTATTGGAATTAATGCACCGCAATACGCAAGCACATAACTGAAATCCCGTTATTTTGCAGCAAAACACTAAAAGTATATCTTTCGAATGTAAATATTTCGAGAAGAGATTATATTTGAGTCAGCAACTTTAAAGGCTGCTGGTAGTGCGGTGAATGTATCGTGACAAATAATTGTTGCAGTTTAAGGTTTGGAGAAGGCAATTTTTTACGAAAATGGCAGATATCGTATATAGAATAAAATTATCGAACAATGTGAAATCGGTTATTAAGTAATTCACTAAAATAATTTTATTATGATTTTCAGTACAGTACGGAGTATATGTAAAAGGAAATTATTGTGATAATTCAGAAACCCGAATCTCGGATTTTGATTGATTCCAGATTTTAATTGATATCAGATTTTGATTGATCTTGAGTATTCCTGAACATAGTGAGCCATACAAATCGTAATACTGAGTATATGAACTAACATTGATTTCAAATATTCTTCATTTTATTAACACTTTACAACAAAGTTGAAAAGTGTTCACGACTTTGTTCATTCTGTCTGTCTGCCCGTTAGCACGATAACTGCCGTAAAAATGACTTAATCAAAATGAAATTTTAGTATATTGTTCAGACGGTCTGTAAGACCTATGGGAATATAAATGAATAATATCACGCAATTAGTTTTGAATTGAACCCGGGTTGAAAAAATGAAATACATTGAGCCTTATGGGACCTAAATTTTCAAACATTTTAAAGCGGATTTAAAATTCACAAATTGCTTCGAAAATTTTATTTAATATTCAAATTTTCCCATAAAATATATAAAAAAAATTCAGCGAAATATATTCAGTAGTTTTTTAAATAAAAATTAAAATAATAATTACGCCTCTTATATGAAGGGATCACGTGACCATGATGTGAAAAGATCACATGACCCACTTCAAAATGATATATGGCATCCATCTTGTCTCAAAATCGTGATTTTTTAAGTTCTTTTTAATTCATATTGAGTGTTGTTGTTGAGACCCAGACCGTCCGACCAATCAGAAAGGTGTAAGATAACTGTTTGGACGGCCGAGAAGTGCCACCCAATTTAGACCGGAACCCAGTGGAGGAGGCATCCAGAGGGACCGTAACCACCTTCCCCTATCGCCAACCTCTCGGAAGGACTTACAGACCCACACTTTTAACGTGATTGTACTCCGCATGAACACGGCGGCAGTTGTGGCAGCGCGCAAACCACCGAATTACCGTGCTCGAAAGGTGCCAACAGCACGCGGTGTTCCCAGGTAGTCACCCACCCAAGTACTTATCGCGCGCGATGCTGCTTGACTTCGGTGATCTAACGAGAATCGGTGTTATCAGCTCGGTACGGCCGTTGGCATATATATCTATTGAGTGTTATATCCGTCCAAAAACCACCTTTTTTTTGCTTAATTTCTGTGCATCTACATACTGAAACAACGCAATTACAATATATTTGAGTTTAAATGCTCATCCAAATTTGATTATTTCTACAACAAAGCCTATTTTTCACCTATGTAAAATGTAAACAGCAAAATATGTAGAATTAGTTGTATTAGAATTGCTCTATTTCTTTAACACAAAATCATTTAGTTTATGGAGTCTCCGTAGCTGATATGAATGAAATATTCTTTGATTTTATAAAGAGAAGGTCGATTTTTTTCGATGGAAGTTTTACTCATAGAGTTTAATTACTTGTAGCTCCATGGTCTTAATTTTTAAATAAAATAAATTATTATAGTATTGTGATGAATGACATGAATGGGAAATTATTTATGAATGAAATGCTGCTTTTGTAGAGAAAGCCAGGCGTGTTATTTTTTCTATGACGTCCTTTGAATGAATTTCAGTTGTTTTCGATGAAGTTTTCAAATATAATAAATTATCGTAGTATTATGATAATTCTAAAATTACTACCGAGGAATGTATCACATTTTAGAGATGTTTAAACCAGGCAATTTATATTTCAGTGCCGTCATTTGAATGAAGTTCATTTTTTTTATGATGTTAAAATATAATAAATTAATGTAGTATTGTGATAAGTTTTAAAATATTACCGAGGAATGTTTTGCATTTTAGACATGTTTAAATAAAATTGCATTGAATTTGGAAAGTGTTTCATAATCTGAAGATTCTATTCGTCGAAGATTTCGTCTGAAGATTCTATTTCCTTCCTATTCTATTCCTTCTCGCTTCGATTCACTTTCGTCACACTCGGTGGCGTTAGTATATTCGGTTAGACATAATGGTTTCATGGCAGAATCCACTTCGACGATAAGATCTTGCAATTTTGTTCCAGTAGCTCAACGGTAGAGCTTCGACTGGCTAATTCGAAGATTCATGGTTCGATTCCTGCTTAGGGCAGCGAGGTACTTTACACTTAACTTAATTTGCACTACATTTTACATTGTAATTAGTTCGTGATGGATTGTATGCATGATCACATTCTTATGCTGTTAGGCTATTTTTGCAATATTAAATGTTATTCTTCTGCAATCTTGCTCTATTAAATTGATGACATGTTTTTGTATATTATTTTTGACGTGGATACATAACTGAGAAAAACATTATTTCATAAATTAAAGTAGGAGGTGAATTCCGGAGTTTGGAGGTTTTTAATACTGAGATTTCGAAATTAATTGTTGCCCGAGTGCCAGAATGATGAGATTCGCGATCCCAGAAACACCAACCATGATAAAGTGAATCTGGCTTATACAAATGCAAAGCATGTTTTAATATTGTAATCCATTAATCCATAATTAATTAAAAAAGTAATATAAATATATATTAGTGACTAGCACCATACCCGTTCTTCGTACGGTATATATAATAAAAACTTATAATTCATAACATGTGCAAATTCCTATAGTATACTAAATGACCTTATTAATCAAATTATTCTGTTAAAATATTTAATTTAATGCTCCTAAAAAGAAGTTTAATACTATCTGTTCTCGCTATACACAATTATCTTCACGGGCAGTTGTTAAGAATAAAACATCCTGGTCCCGTTTCTAAATACATTTAAAAAAAAAATATGAAATTGAATCAATAGATGCAAAAAGCTTAAAAGCGTTAAAATTGTATTGGACCCGTACTATTTTGTTCGCGATTATTAGAAGAATTAGTAAATTACACGTAAAAATTGAATATATTAGTAAGGCCGTAATCTTTAAACCTGAAGGCTGTAATTGATTCCAATATATGCCAAAATGAAAGCGTTAAAATTGTATGGGAATATATACCCGTGCTACTTATATTGTCGTAGATTAGAAGATATGCTCGTGTGTTAGTAGAAGATTACCCGTATTACAATCTGAGCCACAATAATCTTTGCCGAAATAAAACGGATGACGTAATAAATTGAAAATATCAATAATCTCCATAATATTTTTACCAGAAGACCGTAATTGATTCCAATATATGCAAATATATGTCAACATATATGCCAATATACATGTACTACTTATATTCCAGTAGATTAGAAGATATACCCGTGCATTTGTAAAAGATTACCCGTACTACATACAATATGTGAGTTTCAACAATTTTTGCCAAAATAAAACAATGGCGTAGTAACTTGAAAATACCAATAATAGTAATGTTTAATCATGAAGTCAAAGTGCAATATCAATGAAATTTATTATTTAAATCTGAAAAGTTTAATAGAAATCGTCTGCCCCATAAACACATTAGATTTAAACCAATGCTATCTCTATGGAATTTTTAATTGCGCGTTTTACATTAATATCTGGACAACCCCTGTTTCTAGAATCTCAAAACACGAACTAAATTTTGTGTGGGACTATTCCAAGTCTACTCTGAAAATTTCACCAATTTAGGTGCAGCCGTTCTCCCATGATGATGATACAAACATAAAGAAATTTAACATTCACAATTATGTGTAAATTCGTATACTATTCTAAATCACTTTGTTATTCAAAATATTCTATTGAAACATTTAATTTAATTCCTCTAAAAATATATATAAGAATCTCTGGGGTCAATATACAAAACTATCCTCACAGGCAGATCTGAAGAATAAAGCATTCTGGTCCAGTTTGTATACAAATTTAGAAAAAACATTTTTTAATTCTCACAGAATTATTATTAGAGATTATCTAGAGAATCGTACTAAATTACTCAAAATATTAAATTTTCATCAATTCGGTGTCATTTTGATGAATTTAGCATCATTTTATCAATTTAGCGACATTTTAAAACATCGCCAAATATATCTCTAAGTGAGACTGCAGAACTGACAGTCCTATATGTCGACAAATTGACGAAACACCATCACAATACTATCCCCCAAACAAAACACAATTAATTTCATTTATTTAGCGCTATTTTATCAATTTCAAGATATTTTTATGGATTTACAAACATTTTTATCAATTTGGCGATACTTTAAAAATTAGCTTTTCTAAGTAGGATGGTTGGATAGACAGACAAATGCTACAGAAATATCATTCCAGTACTCTCTAACAAAACAAAATTAATTTCATTGATTTAACGTCGTTTTTATCAATTTGGAGACATTTCTGTCAATTTGGCAACGTTTACGAAAAGTTGCCAAGTTAGCGATATCCCGTCATAATCGTAGACCTGAATTTGCAGGTCTAAAGAATAAAACATCCTGATCCCATTTGTATATACTAAATGAAAACACTAAAATTGTATTAGAAGATATATATGTTCTTATTCTCTTCTAACAATCTGCTAAATTAGTTTATTGACTAGACCCAATGTATGATTTTATTGGTTAAACACATTATATAAGTTTGAAAGCTATTTTCCAAAATAAATGGTGTACACTGCCCGTAATTAATATAACAAAATGCAAAATCAAACCTTCCATTTATAAGATATATTTTTATATCCATTTATGTATTATCCAAATGAAAAAAAATAATAAAAACTAACAAACATATTTTATTTAATTGCGTTGCTGAGCAACATGATATAAAAAAGAATCTTCCTCATAAAATGCTGATAATTAAATAACCATTTTGATTAATTACTTAATACTTTTCATTGTTGAGTAGGAGCCTGTGAAAAATAAACTATGGTGATAGAGTTTCCATTTAAATTCATGTTTCAAACTTGTGATTTTCAAAAGTGACTAACAAGCACAATAAACTTGAACCAAGCTCAGAGAAATAATTTTCGTCAAATAAATTGGCGGAAAAATTATCGTCTATCTCTATGGAAGGTTTAATTGTTCGTTTTTAATTAATATCTCGATAACCATTGGTCTTAGAAACTCGAAACATGGACTAAATATTAAGTTTGGCTATTTTAAGGCTGCCCACAGAATTTCATTAAATTCGATTCAGCCGTTCCCCCATGATGATAAGACGCACATACAGACAGACAGACACACAGACAGACACACAGACAGACACACAGACAGACAGGCAGACAGACAGACAAATTTTCAATTTTATTTATATAGATTATCACAAATAGGATAATAAGAACAAAAATTTAAGCTATAAACGCCATATAGTTTTGATCTAGTTCAGAAATGACAAAGTTTAAATGGTGTATAAAATCACGCTTCAGTTGAATAAATAAATTTAATCCAAATAAATAAATGTATATGATATCTTTTAAAATTAAATATATCTGTTATAATAAGTTTAAAGACCCCATTTTACAGATATTTTATCAAATTTAACAGACGTTTAAAATTCATAACGCCTTTTTTTGCTTCTAATGCGAAATACAGAGAACATTTTTACGACTGATCCAAAAATAAATAGCAAGTCAAAATAGAACATTACTCCAGTAGCGCATAACTGCAGAAAATATCGTAAATTTTGGCATATATTTTCTCAGTGGTATTGTGAGACCATCTGTCTTCCCACCTGATAACATGAAGACTGAAGAGTCGTTTGCACAAATTTATTGCTAAAGTATCGTTTTGAATTAGAGTTTCAAATATTCCACCAAGTATTTTTCATCAAGACTCCAAATTTGTAGTAAGTATGTCCGTTTCTGCATCATTAAAACAGTGTACGTTACAGGCTGTTTGCGTTTTATCACTGCCAGCCTTTCTTGCCATGTTCAACAACAAACATCGAATAATATTCAATATAGGCTTTGGCACCATAAATAAATATAAATAAAATAGGATTCACACATTTTATTCATGATCTTTACGTATTTATTATATATTCTGTTTTAAATAAAAATAATTATGTATTGCATTTTGAACACAAATGAAGGAAATAATATGGTATTATAAGTAAATGTAACATTATTGAAGGTTCATATTTTTTGATGATCTTTCCAAAATTTAATTCCAAAATTTAGGGTTTTCCGAACATTTGATTTCGTATAAAATCAATAGGTTTCCAGTATTCACGGGATATAATTTCCGTACCAAATTTCATTCGAAACGCCCCATTCGTTTGGGAGATATCGTCTCCACAGTCTCACGGATACATACACACACATACATACTTGCATCAATTTTACACTGAAAGATTTTACACTCTGAATATATCCATTGTATTATATAGGGGTTATATACTATCCACATAAAATTTTTTGCTTCTGTATTCACCTATGACAGTAGTAATAATTCATCTAAACGATGATTACAATTTTTTTTGTCATATGACGAAGGTGCTATGTCGTATCTTAATCATTACAGAGGCCATTATAAAAGATAAGTTTATTTAAAGGAACATAATTTGAAATATTTACAAGAATTTACATAGCACGGCACTGCATCCTAACGCGTGTGGCAACTTGGCGTCGCCGTGGTCCCGAACCAGGGACCTGTTGCATTGTAGACCGACATTATAATCACTGAGCAAAAGCTAGCTCCTCCTCTGTTCTTATAATTCGGGTTTGGCTCGTGTGGCATCTTTGATAGATGTCTTTGCTGCCGCACACTCCCCTCGCTGATGAGGAGGCCGAGAGGCGTGTCGCCTCGGCGTTACGTCAGGGCCGGGAGGCGTGTTGCCTCGGCGTGACGGTCAGGGCCGGGAGGCGTGTTGCCTCGGCGTGACGGGCAGTCGTGGTCAACCAGGAAGGGAGTGTCAAGGCTTCTGACTCTTTGTGGTGCTGCCATCTCGTGCTGAGAGGCGAAGTCGTTGGAAAGGAAGGTTGCGTTTTTCAAACGTCCAGTCATCATTGTGGCGATTTGGCGTCGCCGTGGTCCCGAACCAGGGACCTGATGCATCGTAGACCGACATTATAATCACTGAGCAAAAGCTAGCTCCTCCTCTGTTCTTATAATTCGGTTACTGGCTCGTGAGGCATCTTTGATAGATGTCTTTGCTGCCGCAACATCTATCAAAGATGTCACATGAGCCAAACCCGAATTATAAGAACAGAGGAGGAGCTAGCTTTTGCTCAGTGATTATAATGTCGGTCTACGAAGCATCAGGTCCCTGGTTCGGGACCACGGCGACGCTCAATCGCTACAATGTCTTTGCTGCCGCACACTCCCCTCGCTGATGAGGAGGCCGAGAGGCGTGTCGCCTCGGCGTGACGTCAGGGCCGGGAGGCGTGTTGCCTCGGCGTGACGGACAGTCGTGGTCAACCAGGAAGGGAGTGTCAAGGCTACTGACTCCTTGTGGTGCTGCCATCTCGTGCTGAGAGGCGAAGTCGTTGGAAAGGAAGGTTGCGCTTTTTCAAACGTCCAGTCATCATTGTGGCGATTGTGCGTCGCCGTGGTCCCGAACCAGGGACCTGATGCATCGTAGACCGACATTATAATCACTGAGCAAAAGCTAGCTCTTGCTCTGTTCTTATAATTCGGGTTTGGCTCGTGAGGCATCTTTGATAGATGTCTTTGCTGCTGCATCCTAACGCGCTTGAACGTAGTCATCTGAATACGAATATCTGTATCGCTGATGAGAATGTTCTGGGGCTGGCTTTTATGAGCCAGTGAAGAGGCGTTGCGCATGCGTCACATGCAAATCAGAGAGATCAAGAAGCTGTGCCAAGTTTTATGCTAATCACTTGATCTGGAGCAAATCGCTGGAGGAGTGTTGCCATAGTCACTATAGAGGGTACTAACCCATGTTTGCTTATTGCAAATCCCCGGTGCACACTTCGTACGCTCATTTAACCCGACTGCTATGTAGGCGAATATGCCTGTTCAAGATACCCCCGTTTTCGTTGACACTTACCAATCCCCGAAGCTCGCCTCCCGAGATTTTTCATATCGCCTGTGTAACAGTGGAAGCCCACTGTACGCTTTTCCGAAGGTGCATGTGTTCGATCCCCTTTCATAAACCTGATGACATATCAATAGCTCTAGAGCGTTTTTGACTTTCATTCTTTGTGCGTTAAGTTTAATTTTGCTTTCCCAGAATGTTATAACAATGGAAAAATAAACGAGTTAAAGCTGTATTAATAATCGGGAAAATATTCGATATTTAACTAATCTGACTAATTGCACAACGTATGCCTTTTATATATATAAAAGTATAAATTGATTTCAGTTAAACAGTGAGTCAGCATGCTAAAAGTTTTATCAATCGGGATCATAAAAAATTAGCTTTCGTGACTACTATTACTTTCCTTATATACATAATGTATAAGGAAAGTATTGTGACGGGGTCGAAAATTCGAATTCGAATTTTCGACAGGAGAGCATGTTTCAAACATCCCTGATCACGAATCAGACATTTTTCAGGTGATGTCTGTGTGTGTGTGTCAGTGAGTCTGTGGAGACGATATCTCACGAACAAATAGAGCGATTCGAATGAAATTTGGTACAAAAATCACAAACCATGGATACTAGAAGCCAATTGTTTTTAAACGTAATCGAATACCCAGAACCTACTAAATTTTCGAGTGAAATTTTGAAAAAATCATCAAAAAATCAAAACCGTTAATAAAGTTACGCAAATAGACATTTTTTATGTAACTTTTCCTTGGAAAACTATTGAGATAAACTTTAGAACGCTAGCATGAACTGTTCTCGAGATATTGTACATTTTTAAATAAATGCATCAAAAAATCCCATAAATTAAAAAAAATATATTAACTGTTGAGAAACATGTTCACTTTTCATATGTAATATCATGCTATAAATTAGGTGACATCATTATCATGGTCTAGCTCGTTCCATTCATGAGAAAAAATACTTTGAGTAATACTTTTGTATTTGAACGCCAATAGTTTTTTATCTGCTATAAGAATAACTTATTTCTTCGTCCATAACGCTTGCTGAGATTTTAGCGCCGAATTTGGCGGAATGTCGCCAACATGGCGACTTTTTTAATTGTTGTTAAATTAACAAAAATCTCGCCAAATGGATAAAAATGACACTAAATCAATGAAAATGACGCATAATTGACGCAAATTCAATATCTTGGAAAGGATATAAATATCTACTATAAGAAAAACCTATTCTTTTATTGTAAAAGTAGTAAATTCATTGCATTATATAAGGAAAGTCATGTGCCCACATCAAATATTTTGTTATGTTTTTAAGAATGAACAGCCAGACATACAATTGTTGACTGTAGTATAATTGCATTTAATCGTAATTGTTCGTAACAACAGCAGCTGCGAAACAATCCGTTTATAAGAATTAAGAAATATTATAGTTCTGGTCCATCTGTGTGATGTTTCTGCCAACAGCTGATCACAGAAAAGTTGAAAATTTGCTCGACGCGGTCCACAATATAAAATTTTGAATGCAGTAAAGCCTAAATCAGAATTCTAAAAATCACAGGAATAATTTTAAATATAGAGGTATTTTAAAGAGAGACAATTTTAATATTGGCTATATATTGTTAGACCAATTTTGACTATATCTTAACCAGTATTTGCCTATATCTCTGAAGGCAATATTGGTCCCATATAGGCATGCTACCTAAAAGTCCTATTTCTTATAAATTTATTTATTCAATTTACGTGGCAGCTACAGATGAAAGCCAATTACGGTAACTATACATACATAAAAAGAACAGGGCATACAATTTAAGAATACTAAGTAGTATACATGTCAAGTGCATTCAAGCTTTTTTGAAAATGGGCAAAAGTCAAATTAAAAATATCAATATCAGCACAATGGGTATTATGGAGATCAACAAACTTGATAGAAAAGTTCTTAATGTAATTGTGTTTAACAGTTGTATTGTGAAATAACATTTTTTTCTGGTATTATTAACAGGTATATGGAATTCCAGACAAGAAAGTAAAACAGAGCAATCAATAATATTATTTAAAACCTTAAAGTAAAACAAGAGGCAGGACCATTTTCTTCTTTTTTTTAAGAAACATTAAATTATATTTTTGTCAAAGCTCACTAGTATGCATATCATAAGGACAATAGCCGAAAATTCTGTAATCAATAGTACGTAAAAGTGTATTTTGGACGACTATGTTGAGAATGTAAATTGCAAATAGGGGTCGCAGATCATTAGACAATACACTAAATTTGGTTTAACAAGGGTATTATAACTACAGATGATAGTATCAGTCCTGGCAAAAACGTAAGATTGCCTCAAAGTAAATTATATATATTTTATCGCCTTTAACAGATGCCTGAAATTAATTAACATTTCCATAACAAGTCTCTAATGCAAAATCCAAGGGAATATGCTACGTCTCATCAACAAATAGATGATCAGATAAAATGGAATGTTAACCTTTTGCTTGCGGGCGGGACAGTGTCCATCCCAAATGAAGAACTTCTCGAAAAGACAGGTACTTGACATACCCTATCCAAAACAGTTCGATTCCCCTTTGCAGACGTTGGCGTCCATGGACGCCAACCATCCTAAACGAAGAACCTCCCAAAAAGACAGGTATTTGACACAGGTATTCGACAGAAACATTGCACCTGCTGCAGCAGGTGCAATGTTTACAGAAACATTGCACCTGTTGCAGCAGGTGCAATGTTTCTGGCGGCGATTTCCATGGACGCCAACGTCTGCAAAGGGGGATCGAACTGTTTTGGATAGGGTATGTCAAGTACCTGTGTTTTTGAGAGGTTCTTCATTTGGAATGGACGCTGCCCCACCCGCAAGCAAAAGGTTAATATGACAGCACACAAATACAGAAATTATCGAAAAACTTTCCGATTCCATTCTCATTATCTATCATCCTATTTTAAAACGTATAGAGGGAAGCGATTTATTGCTACGGTAGCAGTTTAAGGGGGGGTTTTGAGTATTCCTTTAAAATCAAATCAACTTTTTCAGAGTCTCGAATTCTTCTGGCAGACATTTTACACGCTCTTGCATCCTTAAAACAATGATCCTTCCAGGCTATTTGGATGTTACCTATGCAGGTTTCGCTTGTCAGTTACAAGATTAAAAGTTGGAGTACATCCATGAAAGTAATTGTCTTGCGCTAATTGATATTCGATAGAATATTATTCCCAAATCCGAATTTTGTGTCTTATCTCTTGAATTGTGAATTTATTCACTTGTTTATTGTCAAGAAATAGAGGAAGAAATATGTTTATTAATATTTATAAATTTCATAAGCCATTACAAAATTTCTTGAGACATTAATTGCCGAAAAGAAAAAAAAACTTGATGTGGGCAGCACATGGATTTCACTTTATAATGCAATTAATGTATTTTGTAAAGAGCCGTGCTGCCCCAACCGGTAATCGAACCCTGGATCTCCGAAATGGTCAGTTGATGCTCTATCGTTGAGCTACTGGGAAGAAATTGCAAACTCTTATATTCAAAGTGGACTCTGCATTCTCCACCCTCTAATGTCAGTTTGGCGCGCAACTGACAATCTGACTGACCATCTCCTGGTATTTTTATCTCAGGTTAGCCTCCTGATGCTATTTTTACCTCAGGTTAGCAGCCTGTTACTACTATTTTTACCCAAGTTAGTATCCTGAAAGTGCTTTGCCCTTTCAATTTGAAATCGGCGCTCAATCTTCCAGAATCCACTGACTGTGTACTAGTCGTACTAGGGTCACTTTCAGACCTATGACATGTTTTTCATGTGCCTATTTTTTTTTCTTCCATTCAAGCTCTTAACACAATAAAAAATAAATCTAATTATCTTAATTTCATTAAATCCAAAGCTCTCCTTGCCAAAAATCTTGTCACTATATCTTGGGTAAAAGCTCACAATAATATATCTGGAAATGAAATTGCTGTTCACCATGCCAAAATTGCTGCTATCTCTGGTTCCACTCTTAATATTCCCTTTCCTTACTCGCTCCACTCAAAATTTTGTAAATCTTATATCCTTACTCTTTGGCAAAATTACCGTGATGATTATATTTCCACCAGGACTGGTGATCCGGCTAGAATCCTGTTTTACCTCCCTATCATGAGTCCTAATTTACAAATTTTTAATACATACCTCATTTACTTTCTTATTGGTCATGGGACCTTTCTTGATTACTTATATTTCTTTCAAAATTAAATCCACCTCTAACTATATTTGCAATAAATTTGGTGACGCTGACCATTCTATTTTCGATTGTCCTTTTTCCAAAAACTTTCATCTCTGCAAACCCTCCCCCTCTAATAAACCAATTTGGTTCTCCAAATTTCGTTCAAATCCCTCTTCAGTAGATAAAATTAAAAACTGTATTCTTGTTGCCATGGAAATTTCTAATAAAGTGACCTAAGCTTATAAGTAGATTCTGCTCTCAATTAATTTTGACCAATGAATCTCTTTATTTCATTCCTATTAACTTATATGAACTTATTGTGTTCTCTCCTTATTTTCTTAAAAAGAGAAAAAAAAAAGCTAGGTTAACTGTTCTTATTTTCTAGCTTCATTATTTTTCTTTTGACCCTTTTTATTTGTATTTTTTCTAATTTTTCTTTTCTAAATTTTTTTCTAAATTTTTGTTTTTGTTTTTCCTGTGCCTAATTTTTTTTTTCATTTTCATATATTTCCTTTTTATATATTTTCTAAATTTTACTTTTAAAATTTTATTATTTTCTTTCATTTTAATATATTTTTCATTATGTTATTATACCTCACTTTAAATTTTATTTTTCAATGGTCTTTTTATCTATATTCGCAATAACCCTTTTCCCATTTTTGTAAAATAGACGTATTTGTCAAGTTCAAATATAATGTAAAACTGTCTCTTTAATCACACTATTTTTCATCAATTGTTATTTATTTTTAGACCTAAATAAAAGTTCGTTTGGCGGGATGGCAGACCTTGGGTACCTCCTGAGTACAGGAGGTATCCTTTCCCGACCGTGCAGCTAGCTACTTTAAACCCACTATGTGAGTCGCACGGTCTGGGATCTTCAGACCTCCGATATGTTTTTCATGTGCCTATTTTTTTTCCTTTTTATATATTTTCTCTTTATATATTTTCTAAAGTTTCCTTTTAAAATTTTATTATTTTCTTTAATTTTAGTCTATTTTTCATTATGTTACTATACCTCACTCTAAATTTCATTTCTTAATGATATTTCTATCTATATTCGCAATAACCCTTTTCCTATTTTTTTCCCACTCCTCCGACATGAACCGTCGACTCATTCTTGGATTTATTTTAGGCCTACATACGGTTGGGTGGTCGTACCGGCGCATAGCCACTGATACACGCGTAGATGTGTCCACTGTGCTAAGGATTTAGTTAAGATGCATTGAAGAAGGATATGCGAATTATCGCAATTGTACAGGACTAACCAGACGTACATCAACTTGCGTCGATCGACGCTTTCAAACGTATGCGATGAGAGCCTTACAAACGACGACTTTCGGCATTCTGCAGAATTTGCAGAGTACATTTTATTTTCCAATATCAGCGAGAACAATTTCTCGACTGTAGGTCGAAATTAGCTTGCACTTAAATCATCCTTTACAAAGACTGCCATTGACGACAAGACACCGACGTGAGAGATTGCAATGGTGTCGGACCCGAGACTCTTGGACGACTTAATGGGACACGAGCGACGAGTCTCTGTTCTGGTTGTCGAATGACAGTGCCCATGTGAGAGTCTGGAAGCAGCGTGCAAACACAGCCAATCTTGCTGCGACTGTTGAGCGCCATACTGCGTGACAACGCGGCATTATAGTTTGGGGTGCCATCGGATTTGATAGCCGGTCACATCTGATTTATCAAAGGCACAATGATGACACAACGATATGTGGATGGTGCTGTGTACTGCCATACATTCAGCGATTACAAAATGCTGTTTTCCAGAAAGATATCGCACTACTGCACACGGCAATCATTAGAAAATAAGCCTTGCAAGGTATCCAGGTGTTTCCTTGGTCTCCGCTGTCTCCAGATCTCTCACACATCGATCAAGTATGCGACGTGATTGACGCGTTGATCCCTCAGAAAACTATCCTGACGCTCATTGCATTGCTGCTTGCATCACAGCAAAAGGTGGTCCTACTGCTTATTGATCACCCTGTCTATGCTATCACTGTATTGCAGTATCCTTCTGGAATCACTTAGTTATATATATCATCTCCATCTGTGTGTCTTTTATCATCATCCTCTATTATCTTTTTCATGATGTTACATTTTCAGTGTGGGGTACTGTAGCTCAGTACTAAATCAACTGCAGAAAAACATTTAAAAGTACATTGAAAATATATTCACAGAAAAACTGCTAAATGAAACAAATTGAGTAAAACATACGCTTTACATGCACTATAAACATAATTATACGAATATATTTATCACATTAAGAACCTATTGGAAATATTCACAGTTTTCATCTGTAAAGAAATACTATCAAAAATATCTTTCCTAAATAAATAAATAGAAAACACTAAGAAACAATACTCAATAGCTAGGAAATATAAAAACAGCCATAAAATTCTGCAACTTCTTTCTCAGCATCGTCATCAGCTGTCCACCCCTCCCTTAACATAAAGAGGAGAGCGTCACTTGAAAATTTATTGCAACGGTAGCAGTTCGAGTAAGCATCTCGAGTATTCCCCAAAGTACTCTTCGTCTTTTACCAAGCCTGGAAGTTTGTTGCAGACATTTTACACGTTCCTGCATCATTAAAGCAGTGTCTATTCCAGATTGTTTTGTTTCCACCCATGCACGCCCTTTTTTCTTGATCAAGAGCACATGGTGCTTGAAGTTTCGATGTGTTGTACGAATGGGGAAGGTGGATAAAATATGACTCACGAATTAATATTTGTTGTTTTGGTTATATGTGCATGTTTTTGAGTTTATTATTTCAATAAGTAATAGGAGTAATAATACTATGTATTGCTACAGTAGATATTTAAGACTGTTCCATATTGTTTTGTTTTCATCCATGCACGCCCATATTTCTTGATCGAGAGCACATGGTGCTTGAAGTTTCGATGTGTCTTACGGAAGAGAAAAGTGAAATAAATATGATTCATAGATTACTACTTATTGCTTTTGTTGTAGGTGAATATTTTTGAATTTATTATTTTGTTAAAGAATAAGCGTAATAATACTGTGTTTTTCTACAGTAGATATTTAAGTGGTATCAGGAGACCCCTTAAAAACCAGTACCATAAACAGAGTGAATTCTCATGTTTTACATTTTATTTTGTACCTTTTCTCTGATACATGAATAATACCTAAACATTGTATGGATAATAAGTGAATACTTGGAGCATATAGGAATTTATTGAAATTATGAATTTATTGAAATTATGAATTTATTGAAATTATGAATTTATTGATATTATGAATTTATTGAAATTAAGAATTTATTGAAATTATGAATTTATTGAAATTTTATTTTGATATATGCTGCTTGCACATGATTAGAACAAAGCGGTTGCTTCCAGAAACAAAATTATTGTTGTTTATGATGCAAAAGTATCCATTTCAGAAGTTATACCATAAAATGAAAACATTTGCATGATTAAAATGTTTAAAAATTAAATTAAATAATACCATTTAAAACTTAATTAAATTAAAATTAAATTCTAAAAACTTTAATTAAGCAATTATTTTTATTTTGAGGTATAATTTCTTGAAATGGTATTGGGACATTCAAACGTAAGAAATTGTCTTCCCGTTAGTACAACTGTATTTCTAAACTAATAAAAGTGGTTTATAAAACCTCTAAGAGAGTAATCCTTACAGACTATTGTTGTTGAGGAAATGTAGATAATCTTGATTAATGAATTACGAGTTCATTTCGACTAATCGAAGGCAAAAGATATACAGATATCTTTCATATTACTTTTCTTATATACATAGTATAATGTATAAGGAAAGTATTGTGACGGGGTCGAAAATTCGAATTCGAGTTTTCAACGGGAGATCACATATTTCAATCATCCCTGATCACAAATAGAACATTTTTGAGTATGTGTGTGTGTGTGTCAGTGAGTCTGTGGAGACGATATCTCAGGAACAAATGATGCAATTCGAATTAAATTTGGTACAGACATAACAATCCTTGAATACTGGAAGCCGAGTGTTTTTAAACACAATCGGATGTTCAAAACCTCCTAAGTTTTCGAGTGAAATATTTTAAAAAATCATCAAAAAATCAAAACTTTTAATAAAGTTACGTAAATAGATATTTATTATGTAATTTTTCTTTAGAAAATGATTGACATAAACTTTAGAACGCTAGCATATACCGTTCTCGAGGCATTGCACGTTTATCAAATACATTTATCAAAAAATCCCATAAATAAAAAAATATATATTAACTGCTGAGAAATATGTTCACTTTTCATATGTAATATCATGCGAAAAATTGGGTGAAATCATTCTCGTGGATCTAGTTCGTTCCATTCATGAGAAATGATACTTTGAGTAATACTTTGTATTTCAACGTCAATAGTCATTTATCTGCAATAATAATAAGTTATTTATCCGTCCATAACGCTCGGCTAGATGTTAGCGACTAATTTAGCGGAATGTCGCCAACTTGGCGACTTTTTAAAATGTTGCCAAATTAACGAAAATGTCGCCAAATGGGAAAAAAAAAGACTGAACCAATGAAAAAAACGATTAGATGATGAAGTAATTATTAAAGTATTTTAATATATGGACTATATCGCTTATTGAGGATGCTATCAATATTGATGATTGTTTAGAGTTGCGCGAAGTATAAGTAAATTGAGTATTTTGAAATAGTTTTACTTATTGTCACCCTGAAAATCGCCCAATGTACACTTAATTCAATCATAAAAACACAGCGCCGTTGATCTTATATATTATTTTTTTTATTGTAAAACTAGTAATTCAATTGCATTCAATAAGGAAAGTCATGTGCTGCCCACATCAGATTTTTTTCTTAGATGCTTAAACAGTGTTTGTTATTACTTTCCCTACAATACATGGTAATGTATAGGGAAACTATTGGTATCGTGTTAAAAATCGCAACTCGAGTTTCGACGGATGTATACGCCTCGAGCACTATTGAATTCGAAATATTTATTTTTATCGTGACGTCTGTGCGTGCAACTGTTTTTTTTATTTGTCTCCCTCTCTGTGTATGTGTTTATCTAGGCAATGAATTTATTCACTCTAGCTGGAAAACTAATTGATCAAATTTTGCAAAATTTCAAAATCTCTTCTTGTGGATTACCCTTGTTGTACTGATTAGATTTTGGTGCGACTCCGAAAAAAAAAAAGAAACTCCCTTTTTTGCGAAATGGCTAGCAAAATTTTCCAAAATTAAAATAAAAGACTGTATATGCTTAAACGCATTAATGGCATGCTTGTTTAATGCTTGTTAAATGCTTGTTTTGCACGTAACTTTTGATTGCGATAAAAATAAGACCAACCCATAAATGTAGATCTAATCTTTCTCGAGGTATTTTAGTTTTTCTGTCTTTTCACCACGTAGTCTTTAAAAATGCGTCCAACTGCCAAATAAAACGATAATTGAAATAAAATTGCAAATTCTGTGTCATTTCAAATACTTATCCGTGTTAATTTGTGCAATTAAACTCAATTTAATGAATTATAAAATGAATTTGTGGTTGTAGAGAAAGTAATGGATTGCCCACATCAGATGTTTTGTAATTTTAATCAAAACTATTTTTAATCTAGAAACTATTTATATTTGATATTTGAAAATTATTTTTGATACGCGTTTTCATTGCAGAATACTTGGAGAATACATAAAAGACATCTCAGCTGAATTTTATGGTGAATTATAATGGATAAATATTTTTATCTCTCAATAACTTTGTTTCTTTCAAACCAACACCAGTAAAATCAATTTAATAATACAATAATCCATTTTATACTGTGTGAAACAGTGGTAATAAAAGGCATTACAGGTTCTACAGTAAGCAAAAATGACAATATGGCACCAGCCCCAGACACGAAGACTCCAGTTTTTATGATAGGGAGGTCAGCCATTTATGACCAAGAAATTTAATTATGACCTCATAGCACGTGAGTTTCATGGACGTAAGCTAGGCCGCAGAGGCTATAGGAGATTCTACAATGAAGCTCGGCCTAAGCTCCACCCACATGACTGGAACCACTCGAAAAAGGATCACGGAGAGCCAATGTGAAAACGGAGGTATTCTACAGTGTTTTAAAAAATTAGGTCCTATAGGGTTCAATGTATTTCATATTTTCAACCCGCGTTCAATCCAAAACTAATTGGGTTATATTATTCATTTATATTCCCATATGTCCCACAGATCGTCTCAATAACATACTAAAATTTCATTTTGATAAAGTGATTTTTAAGGCAGTTCTCGTGCGAAAGGACAGACATACAGACAGACAGAGTGAACAAAGTCATAAACACTTTTCAACTATGTTGTAAAGTGTTAAAAATTAATTTTGCTATGACAAAGTGGAATTGAGCCACTCTGCAGTTTTTTATTGTTATTGCAGCAACAATTAAAAATCTGATGTGGGCAGCACATGTCTTTCCTTATATAATGCAATAAATTTACTACTTTTACAGTTAAAAAAATGGTATTCTTATAGTAGATACTTATATTCTTCCCAGGACACTGAATTTTCTTCAATTAGTCGTCATTCTCATTAATGTAGCGTCACTTTTATTCATTTGGCGAGATTTTAGTTAATTTGGCAACATTTAAAAAAGTCGCCAAGTTGGCGACATTCCGCCCAATTCGGCGCCAAAATCTCGCCCAGCGTTATGGACGGAGAAATAAGTTATTGTTATAGCAGATAAATAACTATTGGCGTTCAAATACAAAAGTGTTTCTCAAAGTATCTTTTCTCGTGAATGGAACGAGTTAGATCCACGAGAATGATATCACCCAATTTATCGCATGATATTACATATGAAAAGTGAACATGTTTCTTAAGCGTTAATATTTTTATTTTACTTGATTTTTTGATAAATTTATTTGAAAAGTGAGCAATATCTGGAGAACGATTTATGCTAGCTTCCTACAGTTTATGTCAATCGTTTTCTAAGGAAAAATTACATAAGAAATGTCTATTTGCGTAACTTTATTAAAGGTTTTCATTTTTTGATGATTTTTTTAAAATTTCACTCGAAAATTTAAGGGGGTTTTGAACATTCGATTGTGATTAAAAACAATAGGCTTCCAGTATTCACGGATTGTGATTTTTGTACCAAATTTTATTCGAATCGCTTCATTTGTTCGTGAGATGTCGTTTCCACAGACTCACTGAGCCATACACACACATACTTTCTCACACACACACACACACACATACTTTCTCACACACACACAGACATCACCTTAAAAATGTTCGATTCGTGATCAGGGATGCTTGAAACGTGCTCTCCCGTTGAAAACTCGAATTCGAATTTTCGACCTAATCACAATACTTTCCTCATACATTATGTATATAAGGAAAGTAAAAATTTGCTGTGATATTGAGTACATTTTATCATGATTTGAATTAATAAATAAAACAAGTTTACTGTAACATTTGATTATAATATTTTAGGTTACCTTTATAAGTTTTGCATCAACTTTCGTTTTTCTTAGTAGAACAATCAAACTCACAACTATATTACCGGCCATTCAATCCCTACTAAATTATGGTCTTGTTAACAACAGATTTTAGTGACACAAGAATTTTAAATTAAATATTATTCAGCCGCGAAAGAGTTGCGTGAAATATATGTTGATGGGGTACTTCGCAATAGTTTTACGATTGCAATATTACAATTGAAATATTCTTCTTCTTTATTTTTGCGAGAATTGCATACGCATTAAGGAATGTAAAAATTAACAATCAACAATTTTTGTACTTTCAGCGCATTTCATCGCAATCTAGCAATGTTCACACACGGTATCTTCTCTACTTGTAGTGACAACGCTTTAATCTAAATAACTTAAAAGAAGTCTTGTTTCTCTGTGTGTGCCTTAAATTAAATTTTCCAGTGAGTGATGTTGAAAGTAACTTGTCCATTTTAATGAGTTTTTAACTCCTCATGAATTCACGGGTTTTGAGTTAAGTGGAATTTAATGATTATACGCCTTTCATGTGGAATGCAATTACATCGTGTTATTTTGTTACACAGGGTAATAGTATTCAAGATGGCGCAAAGGAACTTCTAGGCTTTGTGGCCTAAGTAACCCTTAAATTCTGTAATCTGCATGTGACGGTCAAGTGTTTTATTAGCGCTAATGAACGGTGGATATAAATTTGGTGTGTACTTTTGTGAATATGTAAAATGCCGTCATTATGCTTTGCCTGATTACACTGCAGAGCCCAATTCGACGATAAGAGCTTGCAATTTCGTCCCAGTAGCTCAACAGTAGAGCGTCGGTTGGTCAATTTGGAGATCCAGGGTCCGATTCCTAGTTGGGGCTGCAAGAATCTTTAGAAATCAGTTAAACAAACTTTACAGGCAGTCATTCCTATTCCGTGAAAGGAAAAGTTGCCATCTTTTGACTTTCTGGTCGGGTTTGCAATATTTGGCGATTTATCACCAACTTAGTGACTTTTCGAATGTACTAGAACTTTCTCAAAATATCGAATATTCTAGGAGATACGAGTCCTTCCTAGAGAGTTGTACAAAGTGTATATAAAAGAGTCATCACTCAGTTGGAGAGTAATTAACGTGACACTATTTAAATTGATTTGTGATATGCGTCAGTGCTTTGAATATAGGCCATTTTCTGAATTAGTTGAGCATTTAATTCATGTTTTATTATATCTGAGAGTTGTCTAGTGATCTTGCTGGATAGCTATTGATCGATTCTCTGCATAGTGTTTCCGCTTATAACTACTTGTAAAAAACCTTGCCGCCCAAATCGGAAATCGAACCCCTGATCTCTGAAATGGCCAGCTGACTCTCTACCGTTAAGCTACTGGGACTTTATTGAAAGCTTTTATCGTCAAAGTGGGTTTGCATGTTTTCATATAAAAGTGTGAGTTTAGTTGCATGTAGACTCATTCTTGTATCCTGAGAGTACACCCACGATTCCAGATGATACATCGTAACAGTATTATACCCAACTGGCAACGCACAACAGGCTTCTTTTTCTTCAGAAGCCAGTAAACACAAACACGGGGCGAAATTACACATTAAAAAGACACTTTAGATAAAATTGTATAAAAAATGTGGTTTTAAGTGGTATTATTTCGTGATACCTGTAAATATGCTATGCAATAAAACTTTTTGGAACTGCTTCTAACTGGTAAATACAAACTGCGCAGACCAATATTTCCAGTGAAATAACTTATAATAAATACCGGAATCTTATTGAATTTGAGAAGTATATTTAATTTTAATTTTAAATAAAATAAAATAAAATAAAATAAACCCATATTTATCAACGCATATATTTAAACTTACATATTTTCCATCGTATTTTCAGTTTCCTTTTCTCAATATATATATATATATATATACACACATATATATATATATATATATATATATATATATTGAAATTCTTCTATGTTAAAAATGGTAAAAAAAACATTTTTCAATGTCAAAATAATTTCAAATTAAAAAAAACAAGAAAGATCAATCATGCTTAAAGCATTGATTATGAAACACTTTCCAACTTCAAAGCAATTTTATTTAACCAAGTATAAAATGCAATACATTCCTCGGTAATATTTTGAAACTTATCACAATACTGCATTAATTTATTATATTTGAAAACTTAAACCTTCATCGAAAAAAATGAACCTCATTCAAATGACGGCATTGAAATATAAATTGCCTGGTTTAAACATCTCTAAAATGTGATACATTCCTCGGTAATAATTTTAGAATTATCATAATACTACGATAATTTATTATATTTGAAAACTTCATCGAAAACAACTGAAATTAATTCAAATGACATCATAGAAAAAATAACACGCCTAGATCTCTCTATAAAAACAGGATTTCATTCATACTTTCTCCCATTCATTTCATTCATCACAATACTATAATAATTTATTTTATTTAAACATTTTGTTTAAGATCATGAAGCTACAAAATATTAAACTCTATGCTTGAAACTTCATCGAAAAAAGTCGTCCTTCTCTTTATAAAATCAATTAATATTTCATTCATATCAGCCATGCAGATTCCATGGACTAAATTATTTTGTGTTAAAAAAATACAGGAATTCTAATACAACTCATTCTATATATTTTGCTGTTTACATTTTACATAGGTGAAAAATAGGCTTAGTTGTAGAAATAATCAAATTTAGATGAGCATTTAAACTCAAATATAGTGTCATTGCGTTCTTTCAGTATGTAGATGCACAGAATTTAAGCAAAAATAAAGCAGTTTTAGGACGGATACAACACTCAATATGAATTAAAAAGAACTTAAAAAAATCACGAAAACAAGATGGATGCCATATATCATTTTGAAGTGGGTCATGTGATCGTTTCATATCATGGTCACGTGATCGTTTCATATAAGAGGTGTAATTATTATTTTAATTTTTATTTAAAAAACTACTGAATATATTTCGCTGAATTTTTTTTTATATATTTTATATATTTTATTGAACAATTTGAATATTACCTAAAATTTTCGAAGCAATTTGTGAATTTTAAATCCGCTTAAAAAATGTTTGAAAAATTAGGTCCCACAGGGCTCAATGTATTTCATTTTTTCGACCCGGGTTCAATCCAAAACTAATTGGGTAATATTATTCATTTATATTCCCATAGGTTCTACAGACCGTCTGAACAACATGCTAAAATTTCATTTTGATTAAGTCATTTGTACGGCAGTTATCGTGCTAACGGACCGACAGACAGACAGAATGAACAAAGTCATAAACACTTTTCAACTTTGTTGTAAAGTGTTAAAAATGAACGAAAACACTATCCGCTTATCCATAATTTAGGGAAATTACAAAAACTTAGACGGTAGCATTTTAAGGGGACGGTGGACATTGAATTTTTTTTATTTATTTATTGACTTAGAAACATGAAAATTTGTATAAATATTCCTCTTAACATTATTATATACAATAACATTAATTTTTTTTTTCAATTTTGTTATAATTTTGTATTTTTTTTAATTTAATTTTTTTAACGAAAATTCGAAAATGCTCCTTGTCTGTCATTTGTTCACATTTTTTATTCATTTTACATTATGATCACCCAAAGACACATTATAAACAAATTTGGGTATTCATTTTTAAATCCCTTAGAAAGTCAATTTTTTAAAACTATTTTTCTGCATTAAAACTTAATTTTCATCATTTAACTAGGTTCATATTCACTTTTAATGACCTTAATAAAGTCCAATTATAAAATGCATACCCAGTTTCATTAAAAAGTATGAAAGGTGTCTTCTTGCCAAATTTCATGCATCTCAGACAAAAATTAAGACGCATGGAGCATTTTAAAATGTAAAACCTTTGATAATTCCGTTTCGAAAAAAATGCATTCAACTTTTCGCTTACGGGTGGGACAGCGTCTATCCCAAACGAAGGACCTCCCAAAAAGACAGATATCTGACATACCCTGTCCTAAACAGTTCGATCCAACTTGGCAGGCATTGGCGTCCATGGAAACCGCTAACAGAAACATTGCACCTTCTGCAGCAGTTGCAATGTTTCTGTCAGCGATTTCCATGGACGCCAATGCCTGCAAGGGGGGGGGGGGGTCGAACTGTTTGGGACAGGGTATGTCAAATACCTGTCTTTTTGAGACCACAAAGGGTACAGAAGTGGAATGCGTATGGTCGTTCGTGAGCATATTATCGTCATTCATGGGCGTACCGTCTGAAGAATATGCTCCTATGGATGCAGATGTGATGATAGAAGAAAACAAAAGAGAAATATCCGATATCGTCAGGGAATTTGCAACAGAATCATCCGAAGAATAAGAAAGTGAGGAAGACGTCGAGTGTGAAGAGCAAGGAATCAGCATCCGAAATTACTCTGAAGTTTTTAAAGTGTTAGACGGACTAAAGACATTTTCCTGTAAGCATAATGATGGAAAGGCATTAAATTTAGTCTCACAACTTAAAATAAACTTCAAAGGAGAAAGACTGGTAGCTAAAACCCACCAAACGTCAATTGATCAGTTCTTTCCCCGAAGGTAAATAAATTCAATGTATACTATTGTACGTTTTTTGCATATGAACTTACATGTTGTGAATTTAATGAATTTAATTGTTTTTATGAAACAAATATGCACGTTCGTCACCAAGATCGCAGCTAGGGGGGGAGTTAACCCCCCCCCGCGATCCGATGGAAGAAATATTTAACACTGAAAAGGTACAAGGTAGAGATCTAATCAGGTATAGTATCAAAAACAATGTTCAACCACGCTCTCCCCCCCCAAAAAAAAATCAAATTTCGGCTACGTGTTTGTCAGTTATGTTTTCAAATTGTTTTATATTCTCAAAAATAGGTATGTTTCAATATGAGGTTTTTCAAAACGATTAATGTCGAAAACCCAGACAACCCGACTCGCCCTAGGGCACGAGCAGCAATTTGAATGGCCGGAATAAAGAAGAGGGGGCACCCTCTTAAAAACGATTAATGTGTAATATTTGATCTAATTTAGAACGATCCTCTCCTTTACGGTCACCCCTCGTTTACGGACAAATTTTTCTGTCCGAAAAGTGACCGTAAATGGGAGGTTCCACTGTATATGCACGTTGATGAGCTACTCAGCATGGAATTTTTAAGCCTTAGTTAATTAAATACAAATGTATAAAATTTAGCATTGGCTGTATAGGCAAAGATTTAATAGATAGAGCCGACTTTCATATTTGTCGCGATTAGGTGCTGTCAGAAACTTTAATTTTATTTATCAATAAAATTAAACAAAATAAATCCTTACTTTCAAATATTTTTTTTTAATTTAAACTTCTGTCTAAGCTAGACAAAAATACGAATATTTTCACGAAATAACTTTAAAATTACATGTTTTCTATTCTAATTTCATTCTTCATGTCTCAAAAAATAAATTAAAAATAATATCATATTACAATTAGCATCTATTAAAATTAGACTTCGTTGTAGAAATAATCAAAGTTGGCTGATCATTTAAACTCAAAAATATTGTGATTGCGTTGCCGCAGAATATAGATGCACAGAAAATAAGCAAAAATAAAGCGGTTTCATGACGAATGCAACACTAAATATGCATTCAAAAGAACATTAAAAATCACGATTTCAATTCTGGGGGGGAAAATGGATGTCATATTTTATTTTGAAGTGGGTCACGTGATCTCTTCATATTATATGGATGTAATTATAATTATAATTTTTTTTTAAAATTACCGAACATACTTTTCCGAAATTTCTTTATATATTTTTATGGGGCAATTTGAATATTTCCTAAAATTTTCGAAGCAATTTTTAAATTTTAACTTTGCTTAAAAATGTTTGAAAAATTAGGTCCTATAGGGTTCAATATATTTTATTTTTTCAACCCGGGTTCAATCCATAACTAATTAGATAATATTGTTCATTTATATTCCCGTATGTCCCACAGACCGTCTCAACAACATACAAAAATTTCATTTTGATAAAGTCATTTTTACGGCAGTTATCGTACGAACGGACAGACAGACAGAATGAAGAAAGTCATAAACATTTTTCAACTATATTGCAAAGTTGTAAAAAAAGAAAAATGGACTAAAATACTGCCTGTCTAACTCTAATTTAGGGAAATTACCAATACTTTGACGGTAGCATTATAAGTAACTTCAAATACAAAGACGCACGCATGTCAATACAAATATATTTTATTCGATGCAACGAATGATTTTATCCTACGCTAAATGCCAACTTTTATTTCAGGCATTCTCATTAAGTGCAAACATATTGTCAGCAAATTGGCATGGAGAGGAGCAAAATGACTAATCGTTTGAATTTTGTTAATTTCTTCACAAAGATGGAACTACGAACGAGTAGTCGATTAATTATGGTGTTAATACTTTTTAGTTCTAACGAACTGAAACTAAACTTTTGCAGAATTCTTAAAATTTACATTGCGCTCTAATTAGGTATTCAAGAACGCCCCGCATTAAAGTTAGCTATGTAAATAGCGAGTTTATATAGAGAAGGTTTTAAATTAGTATTTAAATTTCAGTCATCATATGAACCTTGTATTACTTACAGTACAAGGGTTTTAAGAGATGTATACTGAGATACTGATTTAGAGGAAATACTCATAAAATGTTGTTAATTGTATGAGGAAGGGCAAGAATATATTTTAATGATCTTTCTTGCATTGTCAGATTTGAAAGCCGATAAGTTTTCGTATATTTTATATTGCATTACGGACAGACAGCGAAACACATAATTATGAAGTTTTACATATAATATGGACCTGCTATATATACTAATTATATACTAATATGGACCTGCAAATGTATAAGACGGCCTGGAATTTTTTTAAGTCTTAGGTAATTAAATATTAATTAATAAATTTAGCAACTAGTATAGGCAAACATTTAACAGATCGAGCCGACTTTCAACTTCTATTTGATTAGGTTCGTTAGTCTTATTTTATCAATAAAATAAAATGAACTAAAATAAACCCATACTTATCAAACACTTTTTTTTATATTTCAACTTCTATCTAAACTGCACACAAAAAAGTAATAATTACATTTTCAAAACAACAAATGTCTTGAAAATTGCATCTTTTCCATCCTATTTTCAGCCTTCAATCCTAAAAAAATTCTATAAAAAAGTCTAAAAATAATAATAATAATAATAACAATAATAATAATACATTGAAATTATTCTTCTGTGTTGGAAATGTTAAAAAATAACCATTTCTAATGTAAAAGGCCTTTCAAATTAAAAATTAAACAAGTAAGATCAATCACGCATATAGCATTGATTATGAAACACTTTCCAACTTCAATGCAATTTTATATAAACATCTCTAAAATGCGATACATTTCTCGGTAATATTTTTAAAATTATCACAATACTACATTAATTTATTATATTTTAAAACTTAAAATATCATCGAAAAAAATGAACTTCATTCAAATGACGGCATTGAAATATAAATTGCCTGGTTTAAACATCTCTAAAATGCGATACGTTCCCCTGGTTTTTTTAATTATCGTAATATTACATTAATTCATTATATTTGAAAACTTCATCGAAAACAAATTAACTTTATTCAAATTACGTCATCGAAATATAAATCGCCTCTATATAAAAGCAGCATTTCATTCATAAACATATTTCCATTCCTTTCATTCATCACAATACTATAATAATTTATTTTATTTAAAACTTAAAACCATGGAGGTGCAAGGAATTTAACTCTTTGCTTAAAACTTCATCGAAAAAATCGTTTAATTCACTGTGTAAAATCAATGAATGTTTCATTCATATCAGGTATATTGCAGACTCCTTGAACTAAATAATGTTGCGTTAAAGAAATGCAGCAATTCTTACATAACTAATTCTACATCTTTTGGTGTTTACATTCTCCATAAGTTAAAATTAGGCTTCGTTGTAGAAATAATCAAAGTTTGATACTCATTTAAACTCAAATATATTGCAATTGCGTTGTTTCAGTATGTAGATGCACAGAATTTAAGAAAAACTAAAGCGGGTTTAGGACGGATACAACACTCCATATGAAATAAAACGAACTTTAAAAATCACGATTTTGAAACAAGATGGATGCTATATTTTACTTTGAAATGGTTCACGTGATCTCTTCATATAATGGTCACGTGAGCGCTTAATATAAAGGGTGCAAATATTATTTTAAATGTTGTTTAAAAAACTACTTAATATATTTTGCTGATATTTTTTTTATATATTTTACGGGATAATTTGAATATTTTCTAAAACTTTCGAAGCAATTAGTGAATTCTAAATTCACTTAAAATTTTTTTGAAGAATTAGGTCCCATAGGGTTCAATGAATTTCATTTTTCCAACCCGGGTGCAATCCAAAACTAATTGGATGATATTATTCATTTATATTGCCATAGATTCCACAGACCGTCTGAACAACATACAAAAATTTCATTTTGATAAAGTCATTTTTACGCCAGTAATCGTTCTAACGGACAGACAGACAGAATGAACAAAGTTATAAACACTTTTCAACTATGTTGTAAAGTGTTGAAAAGAAAGAAAATGAACTAAAATACCTCCTACTTATCTCTAATTTAGGGAAATTACTAATACTTAGTCAGTAGCATTCTAAATAACTCTAAATTCGAAGCCGCACGCAATGTGGCGTGTCTATACAAAGATATTTTATTCGAAGTAACGAATTATTTTATTCTATGCTAATCCCTTCTTTTATTTCAGGCATTTTCATTATGTGCGGACATATTGTCAGCAAGTAGTGAAGGAGAGGGGCAAAATGACTAATTGTTTGTCTTCTGTTACTTTCTTCTCTATAATAGTACATACTAGTGGAAAGTAGTCGATTAATTATGGTGTTAAAACTTTTTAGTTCTAACGAACCGAAATTAAACTTTTGCAGAATTCTAAAAATTTGCATATCATTTCAATTAGACGTTCATGGTCAACCCAGAAACGCCCAGAATAAAACTTAGTTATGTAAATAAAGAGTTCATATCGAGTAGATTTTAAATTAGTAGTTAAATTTCAAGTAATATTCGAACCGTGAATTTCTTTCCAGACGAGGATTTTAAAAGATTAATGGTTTTAAATGTACTGAAATACTGCTTTTGAGGATAGATACATCAAAATTTGTTAAATGTATGAGGACGTATGAATTTTTTTTAAAGATCTTTCTGGGAAAAATGCATTGTCAGATTTGAAAACCGACGATTTGTCATATTTAACTTTCCCTGCAATACATGATAATGTATAGGGAAAGTACTGAAATCATGCCGAAATTCGCAACACGAGTTTCCGACGGATATGTACGTTTTGGAACCTCTGGAATACGAAAAAACTATTTTTAGCGCAGAACATTTTCGGGAAATTCGAATTTTCCAGGGGTGTTTATTGAACGATCGACCCGTGTACCAAATTGCAAGACTATTCGGGAAGTGCCTAAAAAAGCGTGACAGACAGATAGGCAGACAGACAGACGGACACTTGGCAATTAGTATATACAGATAGATTTCTCTTAGAGGCAAATCATTCCAGGAGAAATTGTTCGGTAGATCTGAAATAGGTGGCGCTGTCTTTATTTCGACTTTTCTACGCGCGCCATCTTTTGCGCGGTTTCAGTACTACTTCTTTAAGAGGCAATTTTTTTTAAGAGAAACAGTTGATGACTTTGACTTTTCCACGCCCGCCATATTTTCTTAATTTCTTGACCTATTTTTCTTAGAAGCACATCTTTCATTTACCTAGGATAAATTGTTCAAGTTGGACACACTTTTTAAGTACCGACCATCAAAATAGCTGCTCAAGTTTTCAGACGAGTCGGTCTGCCTGGGTCTTCAACATTTTTTAAGTAGGATAAATTATGTAGGATAAATCAATTAATTAAGATAAAAGGTGTTTGTGTGCGTGTGCCCATGTGCTTATGTAGACAATATCTCATGAACGTATCGAGCAATTCGAACGAAATTCTCTGTAAACTTTACAATCAGTGAATATAACAAGCCATCATACATCCGTGAATACACTACATTTTGTGATACATTTGTTAACATCATTCTCATGGATTTAACTTGTTCCATTCAGGAGAAAAGTTACTTTGGGTAATAGTTTTGTATCTTGATGCTTTACAATTAACTACTAGTTATTTATCTACTATAAGAATAACCTATTTTTCGGGCCGTGACGTTTGGCGAGATTTTAGTATCTAATTCCGCGGAATATCGGCAACTTGGCCCCTTTTTTTTAAATTGTCAAATTAATGAAAATGTCGCCAAATTAATAAAAAAAGGCGCTAGATCAATGAAAATGATTACAAATTGATGAAAATTTAATATCTTAGAAATAATGCAAGAATCTACTATAAAAATAAACCTATTTCTCCATCCGTAGCGCCTGGCGAAATTTGTGCGTCAAACTTGTCAAAATATCGCTAACTTGGCGAGTTTTTTAATTTTGTAAAATTGCCGAATATATCGCCAATTACATAAAAATGACGTTAAATCAATGAAATTACGACTAATTGACAAAAATTCAATATCTTGCAAAGAATATAAGAATTTAATATAAGCATAACCCATTTATAGGTTGCAGTCCGTCCTTAAAGCTTGACGAAACATTTTGCGGCACATTTAACGGAATGTCGCCAAATTGACGAAAATGTCGTAAATGGGATAACAATGTAGCCAAATGGGTAATAATAACATTAAATGGAGGCAATATTTTGGTAATTTTGAATCCCGTTAAACAACGGACACATCATCAGGAAATACACTTATGCCTTTTTGTGTGTAACACTTGGCTATACATTTGGTGAACTTGGTAAATAATCTAGCGAAATATAGCCAACTTTGCAATATTTCGCACCAGATTGACGAAATTTTCTTCAAAACTGCAAAAAGGATGCCAAGTTATCGAAAATGACGCCAAATTGATGGATTAATTATTAAAATATATATTTGTATATGGAGTATATTAATTATTGAGGATGCTATCAATGTTGATAATTGTCAATTTAAAGCTGCGTTAAATATATTTCATTTGGATGTTTTGAAATTGTTTTACATATTGCCATCGAAAAAGCGCCAGTGCACAATTGAACGTGAAAAAACGCTGTGCCATGGATCTTATACATGATTATTTAGTTGTGAAATAAGAAAATCCATTGCATAACATAAAGAAAATCCTGTACTTCCAAAATCAGATTGTTATTTTACTGATAAATCTACTTCCTAGAATTCCCAATTATGATAATCGTCCCTATATTTTTATACATAATTTGCGAAACACTCATACAATAAGCCGAGGGACGAACTCATAAAGTGAAACTAATAAAACCGGTATATAATGCCCTTGAAAGAATTGTTGTCACCTAATTTTACTTTCCCAGCAATACATGGTAATGTATAGGGAAAGTATTGGAATCATGTCGAAAATCGCAACTGGAGTTTTCGGCGGATCTACACGTTTCGAGACCGTTAGAATACGAAAAAACTATTTTTAGCGTGACGTCTGTGTGTGTGTCTGTCTGTCTGTGTGTCTGTGTGTCTGTCTGTCTGTGTCTCTGCCTGTCTGTGTGTCTGTCTGTGCAGATATTGTATCCACTCTAACTAAAAAAGTAATTGAGCGAATTTCATAAAATTTGGTAGGTAAGTCACTTGTGGGCGAATCTGGTGCTGATTAGTTTTGGGTACGATTCGAGATAAAAGAACCCGCCTTTTTTTGCGAAATGGCCCGCAAAAGTTTGTATCCACTTTAGCAGAAAAACTAATGGACGGAATTCCACAAAATTCGGTAGGTAAGTCACTTGTGGGACACTCTGGTCTGATTAGATTTTGGTATGATTTGGAAAAAAAATAACCTGCCTTTTTTTGCAAAATGGCCCGCAAAAATCGCCAAAATCTAAAATAAAAAACTATGTATGCTCAAATATATCCATAAAATGCTTGTTTAATACGTAATTTTTAACGAAGAAAAGAATAAGACCAACTCCATTACACTAGAACTAGCCGTTCTCGAGATATTTTAGTTTTTTCGTATTTTCTCTACGCCACCTTTGAAAAGAAGTCCAGTTATCAAATGAGAACGAATATTGAATTAAAAGTGAATTAAATGTAATAAAAGTAAAGAGAACGTGAATATAAGTCTGCAGGGAAAGTCATGTGCTGCCCACATCAGATTTTTTATTGAAGAAGTTTAATAGTGCGTTATTAACTTATTAAACAGTTATCGAACAAGCTAGTATATCTTCTTGTATTTTTCGAACCAAAATAAATGGCTCTCCATTTGAACCTCATGACATTATAACACACTCTACAAACATTTGAAATGACAATACAAAATACAATTTTATCTTATAACGGCGTGTAATACAACACATTTAAATGATTTTGCTGCTATTCTCAATACTGTTAATTATTATACTTAATATACTTAATACTATTATTACTTTCCCTGCAATACATGGTAATGTATAGGGAAAGTATTGGAATCATGCCGAAAACCACAACTCAAGTTTTCGACCGATCTACATGTCTTGAGACCTCTAGAATACGAAAAACTATTTTAAGCGTGACGTCTGTGTGTGTGTCGGTCTGTGTGTCTGTCTGTCTGTCTGTCTGTCTGTGTGTCTGTGTGTCTGTGCAATGCATGTATCCACTCTAACTCAAAAACTTATGGACCGAATTTCATAAAATTTGGTAGGTAAGTCACTAGTGTATGACCCTGGTGCTGATTAGTTTATGGTACGATTCGTGAAAATAGAACCCGCCTTTTTTTGCGAAAAGGCCAGTAAAAATTTCATGCATCCACTCTAGCTAAAATACTAATTGACGAAATTTCACAAAATTTTGTAGATAAGTTACTTGTACAATACTCTGGTACTGATTAGATTTTGGTATTAATCGGAAAAGAACAGCCTGCTTCTTTTACGAAATGGCCCACAAAAATGTCATGTATCCACTCTAGCTAAAATACTAATTGATCAAACTTCGCAAAATATGGTAGATAAGTTACTTGTGGGATACTCTGGTGCTGATTAGGTTTTGGTATTATTCGAAAAGAACAACCTGCCTTTTCTTACGAAACGGCCCTCAAAAATCGCCAAAATCTACAAAAATGCTACGTATGTTCAAATATATCTATTAAATACTTGTTTTATACGTAATTTTTGATGAGGAAAAGAATAAGAATAACTCTAGGACAAACCGTTCTCGAGATATTTGAGATTTTTCGCATTTAGTTATACCACTTTTGGAAAAATGTCCAATTACCAAATAAGAAAAAATTGAATTAAAAATGCAAATTTAGTGTTATTTGGTTCAATTATACTCAATCTAATAAATTATTAAAGAAATAAAGAACATATGAATTTGAGTCTGCAGGACAAGTCATGTGTAGCTCACATCAGATTTTTACTTTCCCTGCAATATATGGCAATGTATATGGACAGTATTGGAATCATGTCTAAAATCACAAGTCGAGTTTTCGACGGATATACACGTTTCGAGACCTCTAGAACACGAAAAATCTATTTGTAGCGTGACGTCTGTGTGTGTGTCTGTGTGTGTGTCTGTGTGTGTGTCTGTGTGTGTGTCTGTGTGTCTGTCTGTCTGTCTGTTGGTCTGTCAGATTTTGTATCCACTCTAACTAAAAAACTATAATAGACCGAATTTCATAAAATTTGGTAGGTAAGTCACTTGTGGGCGAATCTGGTGCTGATTAGTTTTGGGTACGATTCGGGATAAAAGAACCTGCCTTTTTTGTGAAATTTTTATCCAATCTGAAATTTTTACCAAAAGCTTTTATCCAATCTAGCTAAAAAAGTAATTTAATAAATTTCACAAAATTCGGTAGATAAGTCCATTGTGAGTCACCCTGGTGCTGATTATTTTTTCCGAATCGTACCAAAATCTAATCTGCCTTTTCTAGCACAATGTCCCTCAAATGTTGACAAAATCTAAAATAAGAAACTACGTATGCTCAAATATATCCATTAAATGCTTGTTTAATATGTAATATTTAACGAAGAAGAGAATAAGAGCAATCCGATTACACTAGGACTAGCCTTTCTTGAGATATTTCATTTTTTTTTATTTTCTCTACGCCACCTTTGAAAATAAGTCCAGTTACCAAATGAGAACGAAAGTTGAATTAAAAGTGAATTAAATTTAATTAAAATAAAGAGAACGTGAATATAAGTCTGTAGAGAAAGTCATGTGCTTCCCACATCAGATACTTTCCCTGCAATACACGGTAACGTATAGGGAAAGTATTGGAATTATGCTGAAAATCACAACTTGAGTTTTCGACGGGTCTACATGTTGCGAGACCTCTAGAATACGAAAAAAAAATTTTATCGGGACGTCTGTGTGTGTGTGTGTGTCTGTGTGTCTGTCTGTGTATCTGTGTGTCTGTGTAATGCATTTATCCACTCTAACTCAAAAACTAATGGACCGAATTTCATAAAATTTGGTAGGTAAGTCACTTGGATGTGACCCTGGTGCTGATTAGTTTTGGGTAGGATTCGTAGAAACAGAACCGGCCTTCTTTTGCGAGATGGCCCGTAAAAATTTCATTTATACGCTCTAGCTAAAATACTAATTGACCAAATTTCACAAAATTTGGTAGATAAGTTACTTGTCGGATAGATACTCTGGTGTTAATTAGAATTTGGTACGATTCGGGAAAGAACAACCTGCCTTTTTTACGAAATTGTCCGCCAAAATCTAGAAAAAAAAAGACTAAGTAGTATATTCTCAAATGTATCAATTAAATTACTGTTTTATAAGCAATTTTTGAAGAGCAAAATAATATAACACACTCCATTGTACTTTAGGATTAACTGTTCTCAAGATATTTGGGATTTCTTGCATTCTTGTAACGCCGATTTCGGAAAAAAATATCCAATTACCAAATAAAAACAAAAATTGAATTAAAGATGCAAATTTAGTGTTATCTTGTTCAATTAAACTCAATCTAATGAATTATTAAAGAAATAAAGAAAATATGAATTTAAGTCTGCAGGGAAAGTCATGTGCTGCCCACATCAGATATTTACTTTCCTTGCCATACGTGGTAATGTATAGGGAAAATATTGGAATCATACCGAAAATCGCAACTCGAGTTTTCGACTGATCGACACGTTTTGGGACCTTTTTGAACACGAAAAATATATTTCTAGCGTGACGTCTATGTGTGTGTCTATCTGCCTATCTGTCTGTCTGTCTGTCTGTGGAATGTATTCATCCACTCTAACTCAAAAACTAATGGACCAAATTCCATAAAACTTTGGTAGGTAAGTCACTTTTGGGTGACCCTGGTGCCGATTAAATTTTGGGACGATTCGCGAAAAAATAACCTGCCTTTTTTTGCGAAATGGCCCGCAAAAATCGTCAAAATCTGAAACAAAAAACTACCTATTCTCACATATATCATTTAAATGCTTGGTTTATACGTAATATTTAATGATAAAAATAATAAGACCAACCCCATTACACTAGAACTAGCCGCTGTCGAGATATTTTTGTGTTTTCGTATTTTCGCTACGCCACCTTTGAAAATAAGTCCAGTTACCAAATTAGAACGAACACTGAATTAAAAGTGAATTAAATTGAATTAAAATAAAGAGAACGTAGATATAAGTCTGCAGGGAAAGTCATGTGCTGGTCACATCAGACTTTTATGTATGTTTTTCTTAAGAAATTAATCCGTACAAACAATGAAGGAAAAAATCGAAGGAAAAGTACAAGGAAACGTAGGTAATCTTGTCTAATGAATTCCGAGTTGGTTGCAAACTCATTTTTTTACTAATCCTATGACGATAAGTTGAATATCAATTATATATAAATATTTTTTCATCTTTCGGTTTTCTTTCCTCACAAACGAATACTCACTGGAGGAATAGTTAACACCTTACCACTTATGTTTATGTAAGCGTGGTTGAGGCCCCAAATATAAGATGGGCATCTAGGAAGGAATATGAGTAGTACGAAATATATAATTGATGGTTTAGTAAAGAAAATAAAATTCTCAATAAAACATGATAGAATGATAAAATGATGCTACGTTCTTCACAAATATATATAATGCTTTAATAATAACACCAGCCACAATCATTGTATTGGTAATCGTTAAAATAGGATATAAAAAGCTAAAGCATACACATTAAAAAGACACAAATGGGGAATTTATGATTGATATTTTATCAACAACCATTAAGAAAAGAACATCATCCACATTAATCTCATCAGGCATTAACAAACTTCCATTATCTTTCCTGTTAGCAGGATGAGTAAGCAAGAAAAGCAAAACAAAGTAAAGCAAGCATTGTTTTAATGAAACAAGAACGTGCTAAATGTCTGCTATAAAGTACCACACTCAGAAAGAAAAGGAGTATTATTAGAGAAATACTTATATGAACTGCTATCGTAGCAATAAATTCACAAGAAGCACTCCTGTCTTTGCGTTAAGGGATAGGCGGACAGCTGGTCACACCACTGACAATGGATTTGTGGAGATTTACGGCAGTTTCCGTATTTCTGGCATATTGAATGAATGTTCCATTTTGTCTCCTCATTTACTTCATTGATCAGACGTTGAAACTTTTGTTGGCTAATTTCCGTAAAATCGAGTAAACTTTGGAAATTTAAGCAGTCTTTAAATATGTTAAAAATGTGGGCTTTGATGTAAAATATGATATGTCATATTTGTCGAATTTCTTATTGAAATAATTATGTTAATAGTAATTTTTGTAATTTTAGTAATATATTTAAATTTGTGTAATATCGTTATTGTTTTATATGTTTATACTATGTTTGTTGTTACTTTCCCTACAATGCATGATAATACACAGTGAATGTGTTGGAATCGTGTCGAAAGTCACAACTACAGTTTCGACGGATCTACATGTGTCGAGCACTTTAGAACTTTTTACGTCACGTCTGTGTATGCATCTGTCTGTCTGTCTATCCTTCTCTCTGTGTGTATGTCTATTCAATGAATGCATTCACTCTAGTTGAAAAACTATTTGACCAAATTTCACAAAATTTGATAGATTACCTTTAGATTATCTAATCAGTACTAAGGTAACACTTGTGTGTTACTGTGTTACCTTAGTACTGATTAGATTTTGCTATGATTTCGAAAAAAAGAAAGTTCCTCCTTTAGAAAAATGGTTTGCATTAATTGTATGTATCATTTCAAGTTGAAAAACTGATAGACAGCATTTCACAAAATTTGATAGATAAGCCAAGTCACCTGTGGGATATACTGGTGGTGATCAGACTTGGGTATAATTTGGAAATAATGAACCTACTTTTTGCGAAATGGCTGGCAAAATTGTTTTAATCAAAAATAAAAGACAATATATGCATAAGCGTATCTATTAAATACGTATTGTATCTTCAAATGCTTGTCTAAGACGACAAACAAAAGTATGCACAAATCTGCAGTTAATATTTGGTCAGAATTATGATTTTGAGCAAATATAAAACTCCTGGTCTCACACGTACAGGTTCTCCTCCTTAAGAGTATATTTATATATATATATATATGTATATATATATATATATATATATAATTACTGTAAGTTCATTGTAATTATAATATGTGTAGTAAATAATGTTTATTTTAAAATTTAAAATTGTGAAATTTAATTGTGTTGTATGTTAATTAATGCTCATAATTTAGGAACTCGTACAAAGAATTGACGGTGGGTTTTTGCTGCCAAATTAAATTATGCGCTTAATGTATAGCTTCACTTTAACTATTTTTGTGAACCACAGATATATATCCGCAAATTACGTTACATATAAATTCATATAAATTTCCTATCATTATAAAACAAAATAAAAAGCAAAAACAAATATTTTATTGTCATTAAAAGTGCCATTGCTAACAGAACTTGCCGGTATTCAGTAACATCCAAAACGATCCGCATTCAATAGCATGGGAGTATTTCAATCAGGAGCTATTCTGGAAATAAAAGGTCAGACCTGAACCACTCCCATAGCTCCCACGGGAATCCCAATTCAAGATGTAATAGGGCAAGGAAAAGAAATCTCTGCTATAAAACAACTGTGATTGAAAATAAGGCGGTTTATGGGGCCAGAGAAGTGCTTAACTAAAATGTGGTGAAGGAAAAAGTTTCTCGAAGCGATTTTGGGTGCAGTAAGAAATATTCCGGGAAAGTTACGTCTGCCTTTGCTGTCATGTGCTGCAACCCTGATCTTATCTGTTTTACGAATAAATATAATTTGACTTGTAAAATATATGATGTGGGCATCACATGACGTTCTCTACAGGATCAAAATCATTTTCTCTTTATTTCTTTTATGATTTATTAAATTGAGTCTAATTGTGCATGGACATATAAAAGGGCACTGACATATAAAAGTACATGGACGTATAAAAGTGTATGGATCTATAAAAGTGCATGGAAATATAAAAGTTAATGGACAGTTTTTGTTGATTGTTAGCGGTTTAGTGACTTCGCTATGAAGTATATCTGTATGCATGGAGGTAAACGCAAGGAGTTAAATCTTCTTATTAAGGAAACGCCTATATCGTTTGAGACAATAATTCAGGTGGCGCTGGGATAAGATAAGTAGTCCTGTATTGTATGCATTTCTATGGCGAAAGACCAAAAATATTTATTTAAACTGTCAATTTTGTAAAAAATAATTATTAGTACAACGCAAAAAATAACTGAAGCAATAAAGAATATTCCTACGTATTCAAAATTATTTTACTTTCCAATTCATTTTTATCTCCACATATTCTGTACTCTATCCTACAACTATGAAAAAGTACTGGTTAATTATACTCATAATTAAGGAATCCTTAATTTAAAAATTATTAAAAATATATATACTAAACACTACGCCTTTCTATAGTGTCAACTAACAATAGCAACTACTTTACAAACACTAGCGACACCTATTTAATTCTCAAAGCATTATGGCATTTTCAAGCGTTTCATCCATAGGAGTTTTATCTCCTCCTTTCTAACTCCATGTCTGTATGTTTAGTAACTCCATTTAATTCAGCTGTTCACTTAGTTTGATGTCTGGGTTTTTATTGAATGTGTATATGTAAGAATCAGCTCGCAAATCTCTTTGAAACGCAGCCCAGCCTCTACATTAAATATTCATAAATCATTTTATTGGCTTTTTTAATACAAAAAAATATCTGACACGGGCAGTCTATGACTTTTCCTACATACTCAAATTCATTTTCTCCTTAGTTCTTTAATAATTCATTGAGTTTAATTCTGCAAGATAATGCATAATTATATCACGCATAATTATATACGCATAAATATATTAAGAAATGACACTAAATTTGCACTTTTAACTCGAATTTCGTTTCCATTTGGTAATTGGACGTATTTTCAAAGGTGGCGTAGCAAAAATGCAAAAAAAAAAAATCTCGAGAACGGTTATGCCTGGAGTAAGGGTTTATTCTTTCTATCGCCAAAAATTACGTATAAAACAAGCATTCAAGTAATACATTTGAGCATACGTAGTCTTTTATTTTAGATTTTGAAAATTTTTGCAGTTCATTTCATGAAAAAGGTAGCTTCAATTTTTACGCATCGTACCAAAATCGAATCAGCACCAGGATAACCTACGAGTGACTTATCTACTAAATTTTGTGAAATTTGGTAAATTATTTCTTTAGTTAGAGTGGATGCATGAGATGTGTTCGGAACATTTCGCAAAAGAAAGGAATGTTCTTTCATTCCGAATCGTACCAAAATCTATTCATCACAAGAATCACCACAAGAGACGTGTCTTTAAAATTTTATGAAATGTGTCTAAATAGTTTTTGATTTAGAGTGGATTAACACATTGCACAGATAGACAGATATACGCACAGACTTCACGTTAAAAATAGTTTGTTCATGTTCTCGACGTTTCAAAACGTGTAGTTCCGTCTAAAACTCACCTTCCAATTTTTGACACGATTCTAATGCTATCCCTATACGTTACCACATATTATGGGGAAAGTGGAAATATGATTTTCTTTAGAAATGTGTAAGGATTCTATTATTTATTATCATTTTATTCTAATATTACTCTCCTGATTTTCATTTATGTCCTAAACTTCTCAACTTTTATTCCGAAGAATCGCATATTTACGATTGGCTAGATCTATAAAAAGGGCAGACTTTAAAATAACGACTTTGCCATTCTGCCGAGTTCGCCTGCGTGTGTGTTCTGATCGTCCATGGATGGTAGCATCGACAGTTACAGCCTGTAATCTTGTGAGTATATGTATCATGTCGTAGTTTGATCATCATAGGTTCAGATTGAAAGTCAGTTTAGTAATAAATTAGGTTTAAATTTCATTGTAGATTAGGATGTCTCGGGTAGAATTTGTAATGCTAGAGGTGTAAAAGTTTTGTATATAGATTTGTAAGTTATATATACAGGGTGTTCCAAAAACATTGACCTCGACTTTTATTCCTTAAATAATCTTAGACATATATAATAAATTACAAAGTTGCGTAAAAGAAGGTACATAATTTTATGAAATCGATAATAATTTTCAGGGGATTAAATTTGAAGAAATACAAAATTTAAATTTTTATACGGCCCCGTACAAAAACATTTCCAATGAGTAAAATGTGCCCCATACACTAATAAGGTGATGTACAAAATTTCAACATTTTATCATAAAAAGTCCCAGAAATAAATTTAAACAAAATTGGTGAGGGATTAATCACAAATTAAAATGTAAAAGTTTACAGCGAGAGTGCAAATGACTCAACGCAGAAATGTATCATAGGCAAATAATATATGCCTCTTATTTTTAATGGATCTTTGGCATGGATGGAAAACAGTTTGAAAAACTTTGTAATCTTTGTGTAAAGTTATTATTTCTAGACAGTGTAGATACTTTTGTATTAATAAATAGCAAAATTGTTATTTATTTATGTAATCATTGTTTTATGATCCCTGAAACACTATCTGCCGACATGATTTTTCCCCTCTGAGAACCCATGTTGATGCATCGAAAAGTGGTTTAAGTCAGAATTTTTGTCTTTTCATACATATATATATATGTGTGTGTGTGTGTGTATGTGTGTGTGTGTTTTGAGTTCCCATCGAAGCTAGCTGTAAATAAAGTTGTTTATTTGTTAAAAGACGTGATTCCTTCGTTGAATTCTAATCATTAGGTTATTGGAATTTTAAGTTAGAGTGAAGTAAATTGTAATGGTTCAACAGAAGTCGTGATCTTAGAGGTAGAAAATAGAATAGTACTTTATAAATGTCTATTAAAAACAATTCTAGACACCAGGACAGCTGACAATATAGCTTTGAAAGTAATTATAATTGTAAATTAAGTTTATTCTTTGCTATAGTGCTATGTAGCCCTTTGCTCGATCAGTTTGATGTTGCATAACTATCGAGTGATATATTTTGCACACGAGGTACAAAATGTATAATCGATTAATGTTACAAATTAATACAATCCAATAAATTATGAGAGCATACATATTGAATGCAAATAAATACGCCGTGATGAGTTCAGCCTTATAAAAATATTATAACGTCTTTTTAACGTGAATACAGACTTTTGTTTTCAAATTGCTTTATATTTAAATTTTAAGTGTGCTGCCTTAATGCAATTATACATGTGCAGAGTATACTTCGATAAGAGTTTGCAATTTCGTCTCAGTAGCTCGACGGTAGAGCGTCGACTGGCCAGTTCGGAGATCCAGGATTCGATTCCTGGTTGGGATAGAAAGGCTCTTAACATATGTACACGAGTAGAATTATGATAAAACCTTTATATCGTGGCAAGTAGTGTTGAAGACCCAGACCGTCCGACTCGTCCAGAGGACTAAGAGCACCTATTTGGACGGCCGGGAGTGGCAAGTAGTGTATAAACTTTATTTTTAATTAAACTATTTCAGCAGTTTTCTTTTGCTTTTGCACACCTATTTCGTACAATCATACGAAGTTTTTTAAAAATTGAATGGGACATCTCCAGAACCGGGAAATTGAAATCTTTAGTTAACCCATCTATCCCCTCTGAAATTCGGTTCTGAAACCACACCATGCATCATCTAAGCTCTGTGTATAACCAACCCAGAGACGTGGATGTTTTAAGACATTTTTTTATCTGTAAGTAGAAAAAAAAAAGAAGTGGAAACCCTTTTGTAAACCGCGTTCAGGATTTGTTGATGCATTCATGCCAGCTATCATCTAAGCTCTATCTGTAGCAAATCTTGAGAAATTAAAAGAAATATTCAATAATTGCTCGCTTTATAATATAGGATATATGCCCACAAATGTGAATTTCACATTTGTGGTCATTTCATTTGTGTTGTTAACATGCAGTGTAAATGACACTAGGTCTCAAAACGAATAAACTATTAAACTTTACTAGAGTTTTATTTTACAAGACATTTCATGTAAAATACTTCCGACTCCATCGGAGTGGAGCCATCGCCAATTTTTGTAGTCATATACTATTATTTGCACATTTTGTTCAAAATATTTATGCTAAATGAAGATTTGGCTCCTTCTTTTTATTCCAAACTTTGCTCTTATTGTATAAAAATGTCGGAATGAACACGCAAGCATCTTTTGACAAAATAAGTTTATAAGTTTATTCTTAAACTGTAGAAATTATAAAATAAACTCCAGTAACGTAATTTACAAATAATAAATCAGAATGTACACGGTCCACATTTTCTATTATTGGATGCAGCCACACTCCACTTGCCAACTCCTATCATCTCGGTGCCATGTAGTATCCTCTCCAACCTTGTATCCTATGTCGTGCTTCGCACTTCGCCTTTCTATAACCTGGTTGCCACCTCCTTCTTCTTTCCGCAATCTGCGCGGCTGCTATTTAAACTTGGGTCCTTCTTTCCCCGGGGTAGATACTGCTTGAAAAATAAGGAGTCGAAAATAGAAAATGTTAATCCTTACAATAATACCGACATTGTTGCAGCATAGCGGTACCGTTTTTTGCACTGAGAACGCAATTTCCTTTTGGAAAATATGACGCTGAAAAACGTTCTATACAATCATTTACGAACGAGATCCATGAAGGGGATATTCATTTACGAACGAGATTCATGTGATCATCCCCGAAATGCGTTAGTAAGAAGTATTTGACACTACTCATCCATTGATTTATTAACAATATTAGAGTTTATTTATTATGATATTAGTGTATGAAATGCGATTTATCTTGACATCGTTAAATAAATACTTATCTCATTCGAAACACAGGCTTGACGAACCGGAAAGCTTTATGAGTTATAAATTTTAAGCCTTTCTTCCATGACATTTTCAAATTATGTTCAATAAGTCATGTGTATAGTTGGGGGAGAGCGATAAACATGAGGATTTCTCCTTGCACCTTTCAAGTAAATATATAACATTTATTTTGGTGCAGTTGTTAACACGATATATTTAAACAATTGCAGAGTCCACTTCGACGATAAGAACTTGCAATTTCGTCCCAGTAGCTCAACGGTAGAGCGTCGACTGGCCAGTACGGAGATCCAGGGTTCGATTCCCGGTTGGGACAGCAAGGCTCTTTACAATGGCGTCCTAACAAATCAACCCTGTAGGTTAGTGCGAAGGTGTCGGAGGTCTGAAGACCCCAGACCGTGCGACTCACATAGTGGGTTTAGAGTAGCTAGCTGCAAGGCCGGGAAGGGATACCTCCTGCACTCAGGAGGCACCCAAGGTCTACCATCCCGCCAAACGAACATTTATTTAGGTCTAAAAATATAACAATTGATGAAATATATTGTGATTAAACAGACAGTTTTGCATTATATTTGAACTTGACAAGTAAGTCCATTTTACAAAAATGGGAAAAGGGTTATTGCGAATATAGATAAAAAGATCATTAAAAAATAAAATTTAAAGTGAGGTATATTAACAGAATGAAAAATCTGATGTGGGCAGCACATGACTTTCCCTGCAGACTTATATACACCTTCTCTTTATTTTAATGCAATTTAATTCACTATTAATTCAATTTTCGTTCTCATTTGGTAACTGGACTCATTTTCAAAGGTGGCTTAGAGAAAAACGAAAAAACAAAAATATCTCGAGAACGGCTAGTCCTAGTGTAATGGGGTTGGTCTTATTCTTCTCTTCGTTAAACATTACGTATAAAACAAGCATTTAATAGATATATTTCAGCATACGTAGTTTTTATTTTAGATTTTGTCGATTTTTGATACCTAATTCTATTTACCAATGGAGAAAATTGTACTTATAAAAACTATTTATCACCATATACAAGAACAAGCCTTTGTTTTGGTTTATTTGGAATAAATGTTCAGCCTTTATAAAGAATTTATGCTAAATTAAGACTCAACTTAAGCCTAGCTCTAATCCTCGTTTTTGACATGATAGCCACGTTTTACTAAAAATTATTTAATAAAAAGTGACTACCATACGAATTATGATTAACTTTTGGACATGCGTATATACTCACAAGACTGCAGGCTAAAACTCTCGATGCTACTTTCCATGGACGATCAGAACACACACACGCGAACTCGGCAGAATGGCAGAGACGTCATTCTACAGTCTGTCTTTCTTACAGATCTGGCCAATTGTGAATATGCGGTTCTTCGGAATGAAAGTTGAGAAGTTTAGGACATAAATTAAAATCAGGATAAAGTAGAATCAGAATAAAATGATAATAAATAATAGAATCTTTAATAACACTATCGACACCTAGATATAATTCTCAAAGCATCAAGGTATCTTCAATAACACTTACATTGTAACATTCCATTATTTATTCGTTAAAATCCACTCCTAATGTATTATTAACTATTTTCGAAACTATTTACTTTATTGCGGGAGAGGTTGGTGCAATTGGACAATGCCATAAATCTTACAGCGAATCACGGCGTCGCAAATCTTCTGTAATACGTCTGAGATATTATAGAAGGTCGGAATTGGGGTTCGAAATTTATTTCTGCGTCAGCTGTTGAAGTAAGTGTAGAAAATCTGGGAGAAAGATACTTTAACCTCCGTTTCTTCCGCTTGCAGAATATTTCTTCTGTGAAACCGAGTCTACCATTTTTATTAAATCACTCTCGATCCGCGGTCGGTTTATTCCTGGAAAAATTTATAGAGTTTACTTTTCTGTCAGAGTGATTGAGGGTAAAGACGGCGAATTCCGACTAAGATCCAGATCCAGGAATTTAATTCCGTAAACGCTCGGATTTTTGACAACAAATATATACTGCATACTTGTATTTAAGCCTGCCAAACACAGCGAACTAACACACTTAAAAGAGTTAAGCTACAACATATAAAAAATTAGAGAAAGAAAAAGAAAAATCTGATGTGGGTATCCCATGAGTTTCCCTGCAGACGCGAATTCATTCTTTCCATATTTGTTTAAGAACGCAGTAAATTGAGTTTAATTATACAACATAACACAAAAATTTCATTTTTATTTCAATTTCTGCTTTTATTTGGTAATTGGACATTTTTCCAAAGACGGCAAAACAAAAAATGCAAAAAATATCAAATATCTCGATAACGGTTAGTCTTAGAGTAATAGAGATGTTCTTATTCTTTTCCTCGTCAAAAATTACGTATAAAAAAACCATTTAATTGATACATTTGAACATACGTAGTCTTTTTTTTTTCAGATATTAGCGATTTTTACGGCCTATTTCGTAAAAAAGGGTAGGTTGCTCTTTTCCGAATCGTACCAAAATCTAATCACCACCAGAGTATCCCACAAATGATTTATCTACCAAATTTTGTGAAATTTGGTCAATTAGTATTTCAGCTAGAGTGGATGTATGAGATTTTTGCGGGTCATTTCGCAAAAAAGGCGGGTTTTTTTCTTCCGAATTATAATAAAAACTAATCAGCACCAGGGTCACGTCCAAGAGTTTTATCTACCAAATTTGATGAAATTCGGTCCATTAGGTTTTGAGTTAGAGTGGGTACATACATTTCACAGACACACAGACAGACACACACACACACACAGACGTCACGCTAAAAATGTTTTTTTTTTATTCTACAGGTCTAAACGTGCAGATCCGTCGAAAGCGCGAGTTGCGATTTTCGGCATGATTCCAATACTTTCCCTATGCATTACCATGTATTGCAGGGAGAGTAAAATTAAATGAAAAAAAAAAGAAAAATTAAAAGTACTGTTCTAGGAAAAAGAAAACTTGAGCAATGTATATAAGCACAAATAAAATGATAATATAGAGTAAAACAACTTGCAGAGTCTACTTCAAAGGTAAGAACTTGCAATTTCGTCCCAGTAGCTCCAGAATAAAGCGTCGATTGGGGGGGGGGGCGACAGCCCAGTGGTTAGCGCGTGGGAATTGCATTCCGTCAGCCCGGGTTCGATTCCCGCCACTGCCAGAGCTTCCGCTGTGTTCAAGCGGAGTACGATCACGTTAAACATGTGGTTCCGTAAGTCCTTCCGCGAGCTTCGTGGAAGGGAATTATTGTACGTTCCCTGTGGATGCCTCCTCCACTGAATTCTGGTCTAAATTGGGTGGCAGTTCGCGGTCTAAGCGGATACCTTATACCTTTCTGGTAGGTCGGACGGTCTGTGTCGAAGAAGAAGAAGGCGTCGGCTGGACAATTTGGAGATCTAGGATTCGATTCCCGGTTGGTGCAGCAAGGCAATTTACAAGCTATTTCGAGGATATGCTGGATACCCTTCGTCAGTGCACGAGAACCATCTTTGCACATACTGGCAATAGTAAATTGTATAATTGCTTAATTTACTGAGACTTAATTAAAAATAAAGTTTTACATTGTTACGATTATCCTCTTAAATCGTGTGTATGGTGTCATTGAAAACATAAATAGACGTCAAAGGTGACAATATACAGCGAATATCGTATAAGATCACTAAACTGTCAGGTACTATAAAAAAGCAATTAAAGACTCTCTCATTCGCAAAATAGTCGATATCAAAACACTAACGTACATTACAATGCGTTTTGACTCATATTACGTCAACTCCCCTAACAGAGAGGTGCCTTTTTACTTTCCTTATATACATAATGTATAAGGAAAGTATTGTGACGGGGTCGAAAATTCGAATTCGAGTTTTCGACGAGAGAGCACGTTTCAAGCATCCCTGATCACGAATCGAACATTTTTGAAGTGATGTCTGTATGTGAAAGTGTGTGTGTGTGTGTGTTTGAAAGTATGTCTGTGTGTGTGTCAGTGAGTCTGTGGAGACGATAATTGACGAACGAATGGACCGATTCGAATGAAATTTGGTACAAAAATCATAATCTGTAAACACTGGAGGCCTATTGATTCTATACGCAATCGAATGTACAGAACCCCCCTAACTTTACGAGTGAAATTTTGAAAAAATCGTCAAAAAATCAAAACTTCTAATAAAGTTACGCAAGTAGACATTTCTTATGAAACTTTTCATTAGGAAACGATTGACATAAACTTTAGAATGCTAACATGAACTGTTCTCGAGATATTGCACATTTTAAAAAAAAAATTATCAACAAGTTATATAAAATAAAAAAAAATATTTCCTATTAAGAAACATGTTCACTTTTCATATGTAATACCATGCGATAAATTGGATGACATCATTCTCGTGGATCTAGCTCGTCCCATTCATGAAAAAGATAGTATGAGTGATACTTTTGTATTTGAACGCCAATAGTCATTTATCTGTTGTAAGAATAACTTATTTCTCCATAACGCTTGGCGACGAATTTGGCAGAATGTCGCCAACTTGGCGACATTTTTAATTGTTGCCAAATTAACAAAAACTCGCCAAATTGATACAAGTGACGCTAAATTGAAAATGACGACTAATTAAAGAAAATTCAATATCTTGGATAGAATATGAGTATCTACTATAAGAATACCATTTTTTTAACTGTAGAAGTGGTAAATTCATTGCATTATATAAGGAAAGTCATGTGTTGCCCACGTCAGATTTTTTATATATATTCTCCATAGAAATTTCCCGGTATTGCACATATCTCCTAAACCCATAAATATTTCGAAAAAGTTCTAGCGTATTGGAAAACTCGCCATAAGACACCAATTTTTGGATATTTTGCCAACTCTTTCACCCATGTCGGGAAAAGTCACCAGTCTCTAGCAACTTTTACATTTAAGCAATGTATGACAAGGGTTGCTTGTAAAATCGTTTTGAGGAGGCAAAGCACAATGAAATATTTGGCGTATGCGTAGCAAAATATGTACATAAGAATTTAGAATTATACGTTACGTTGTCTGCTTGTAATGCTGTATCAAAAATTCGGCAAATAGTTGGCTTTCGAATGTTACAATGCATTTGTGCAACAAAAATCATTAGATTAAGTACGTCCTTCCTCATGCATTTAAATCTACGTCCTCATACAATATACATCTCTTAAGGGGACGGTGGACGTTGAAATGAGCAAAAACCGACTAAAAAAAGTTGTTTTTTTAATATATAACATTATTTTACACATTTAACCTTTTGCTTGCGGGTGGGACAGCGTCCATCCCAAACGAAGAACCGTTTGGGATGGACGCTTTCCCACCCGTAAGCAAAAGGTTAAATGCATTTTTTTTTCGAAACTGAATTTTCAAAGGTTTTACATTTTTAAAATGCTCCGTGCGTCTTAATTTTTGTTTGAGATGCATGAAATTTGGCAAGAAGACACCTTTCATAGTTTTTAATGAAACTGGGTATGCATTTTATAATTGGACTTCATTAAGGTTATTAAAAGTGAATAAGAACCTAATTAAATGAAGCATATTAAGTTTCAATGCAGAAAAATATTTTTTAAAAACGGACTTTCTAAAGGATTTAAAAATAAATACCCAAATTGGTTCATAATGTAGTTTTGAGTGATCATAATGAAAAATGAATCAAAAATGTGAACAAATGGCACGCAAGGAGCATTTTCAAATTTTTGTTAAAAAAATTAAATAAAAATCAAATACAAAATCATAACAAAATTGAAAAAATTTAATGGTATTTTATATAGTAATGTTAAGAGGAATATTTTTACAAATTTTCATGTTTGAAAGTCAATAAATAAAAAAAAATTTCCACGTCTGCCGTCTCCTTAAAACCCTTGTTTGTTAAGAAACCCAAGGATCGTATAATGAATGAAATTTAAATACCAGTTTAAAGTCCTCCTCAGTGTAAACTCTCTATTTGCATAGCTAACTTTTATTTTGTGCTTTTCTTGGTCGTCCTTGAACGTTTAATTAAAGTGAAATGCAAATTCTGAAAATTCTACAAATTTAATTTCAGTTCGTTAGAACTAAAAAGTTTTAACACCATTATTAATCGTCTGCCATTTCGTAGTGTATTCTAGTTTCGTTTGCATTCTAGTCAAGAAACTAACAAAGGGCAAACAATTAGTCTTTTTGCCCCTCTCCTTCTCAACTTGCTGACAATGTGTCCGCACTTAATCAAAATGCCTGAAATAAAAGTAGGGATTAGCATAGAATAAGAGAATTCGTTACGTCGAATAAAATATCTTTGTATTGATATGTCACATTGCGTGCGCCTTCCAAGTTGGAGTTAATTAGAATGCTACTGACTAAGTATTAGTAATTTTCCTAAATTAGGGATAACCAGGCAGTATTTTAGTTCATTTTCTTTCTTTTTCAATTTTTAATTTGAAACGACTTTTACATTGGAAATGGTTATTTTTTAACATTTCCAACGTAAAATAATTTCAATGTAATATTATTATTATTATTATTATTATTATTATTATTATTATTATTTTAGAATTGAAGGCCGAAAATAGGGTAGAAATAATTATATGAATAAAATATTCAGTGATTTTACATAGAGAGCCAGATGATTCATATTTCGATGACGTCATTTTATAATGTTCATTTTTTTTCGATGAAGTTTTAAATTTTCTATTATAATAAATTGTTGTGGTACTGTGATAATTTAAAATGTATCAGCGCTGTATCGCACTTTAGATATTTTTAAATAAAATTGCATTTCAGTTGGAAAGTGTTTCGTGCATGATTAGTGCTTTATGCATGATTGATCTTTTTTTTTTTGGTTTATAATTAAATGTATTGTGAGATTTAAAATGGTTATTTTTGAACATTTTCAATAAGAATGTAAATGTGATATTATTTTGGAATGATCATTTTAAAAATGAAGACTGAAAATGGAATGGAAATGTAGTGATTCTAAAGTCATTTAGTGTTTTTAAAATGAAAATATTTCTTTTTTTGTGCAGTTTAGACTGAATTTTAAATTATTTTTTTAATAAGTATAGATTTATTTTATTTCATCGATAAATAATATTGAAGTTTCTGACAGTACCTACTCACGGAGAAATTGTTCGATCCATTATATCCTTGCCCATACTGACAATGCTACACTTTATTTTTAACACTTACCAACGTAGTTGTAAAGTGTTTATGACTTTGGTCATACTGTCAGTCTGTCCGGTCGCATTATAACTGTCGTAAAAATAACTTTATCAAAATGAAATTTTGGTATGTTGTTCAGACGGTCTGTGAGACATACGGAAAGGAAATTGAATAATACTACCCAATTTGTTTTGGATTTAACCGGGGTTGAAAAAATGAAATACACTAAATCCTATGAGACTTAATGCTCCAAACACTTTTAAGCTAAGTAAAATTCACAGATTGATTCGAAAATTTTAGGACATATTCAAATTATCACGTAGAATGTGTAAAAAACTTTTAGCAAAATATGTTGGGCAGTTTTTTTTTTTTTTAATAAAAATTAAAGTATTAATTACACTCATGATATATGAAGAGATCATGCGACTCATTGCATAATAAAATAAGGCACTCATTTTTGTCCGCTGTGTAAAGATCGTGATGTTTAAAGACCATTTAAATTTATATTCAGTGTTGCATCTGTCATAAAATCGCTTTAGTTTTGCATATGATGTGTGAATCTAAATTATATTCTTACGCAATTTCAAAGTTTTTTTATTTTAAATGATCACTGAACTTTGATTATTTTTACAACGACGCCTAGTGTTAACGCATGCAGAATGTAAGCAAATCATCTAGGTTATAGAAAGGCGAATGCAGATCTGGAGTCGGGAGTAAAAGTGATATGTATGAAATATCCATTGATTTTACTGAAAGAGGCAGACGATTTATATTTCGTGTAAGACATTTGAATAAAGTTTATTTTATGTAATTAGCATTGTCTTTTGCGATGAAATTTCAAGTTTCCAAGTATAATAAAATAATGTAGTACTGTGATAATTTAAGAAATATCAACGCTGAATGTATCACATTTCAGATGTGTATTAAACAAATTGTATTTCACTTTGAAAGTGTTTCATAATCAATGCTCTATGTATGATTGATATTTCTTGTTTAATATTTATATTAATAATTCTTAAATAAAAATTCTACGCCGTTTTGCACATCTACGGAACCATATTTGTATATACGTATAAATTCAGAATTATACGTTTCGGCGTCTATTGTACAACAATATAAAAATTTGACAAATGATTAGCTTTAGAATCTGGCAATGCTCTTGTCCATGAAAGATCATTAAAATAGGTTCGTCCTTCCTCATATATTTAATAATTTTTTATGCATGCGGAAGGACAAAAACAGCATTTCTCTAACAAACAGTATCTTCACTTCACTGTCACATCACTTTCACCTCACAGGCTTCAAAAACAGTATCTCAGTATACATCTCTTAAATCCCTTGTCTAGTAAGAAATACACAGTTTGGATAATGCCTGAAATTTAAATACTACGTTAAAATCCTCCTCGGTGTAAACTGCCTATTTACTTAACTAAATTTTATTCTGAGCGTTTCTCGGTCATCGATGAACATTTAATTAAAGTAAAATGCGAATTTTAAAAATTCCACAAAAATTTAATTTCAGTTCGTTAAAACTAAAATGTTTTAACGCCATTTTCAATCGATTACTCTTTTGTAATGTGTTCCATATTAGGCAAGAAACTAACAAAAGACAAACAATTCGTCATTTTGCCCCCCCCCCCCCTCTCCTTATTAAACTTGATGACAATATGTTCGCACTTAATCAAAATGTCTGAAATAAAAGTAGGGATTAGCATAGGAAAAAAAAAATTCGTTACGTCGAATAAAGTATTTTTGTATTGGCACGCCACTTTGCGTGCGGCTTCGAATTCGGAGTTATGTACTTAATATGCTACCGTCTAAGAATTAGTAATTTTTTTAAATTACGGATTAGCAAGCAGAATTTTAGTTAATTTTTTTCTCTTGTAATTTGAAAAGACTTATACATTGGAAATGGTTATTTTTTAACATTTCCAATATAGAACTTCAATGCAATATTATATATATATATATATTATATATATATATATATATTTAGAACTGAAGGCAGAAAATAGGATGGAAAAGATGTCTTTTGGAGCCATTTGGTGTTTTTAAAATTCAAATATTCCTGTTTTTGTGCAGTTTAGACTAAAGTTTAAATTAAAAACATCTGATGTGGGAAACACATGACTTTCCTTATATAATGCAATGAATTTACTACTTTTACAGTTAAAAAAAATGTTACTCTTATAGTAGATACTTATATTCTTTCCAAGATATTGAATTTTCTTCAATGAGTCGTCATTTTCATTGATTTAGGGTCATTTTTATCCATTTGGCGAGATTTTTGTTAATTTGGCAGCAATTAAAAATGCCGCCAAGTTGGCGATATTCTGCCAAATTTGTCGCCAAAATCTCGCCAAGCGTTATGGAGAAATAAGTTATTTTTACAGCAGATAAATGACTATTGGCGTTCAAATACAAAAGTATTACTTAAAGTATCTTTTTTCATGAACGGAACGAGCTAGATCCACGAGAATGATGTCACCCGAGTTATCGCTTGGTATTACATATGAAAAGTGAACATGTTTCACAATAGGACATATATTTTTTTATTTTATATAATTTTTTGATACATTTTTTTTTAAAAATGTGCAATATCTCGAGAATGGTTAATGTTAGCGTTCTAAAATTTATGTCAATCGTTTTCTAATGAAACATAACATAAGAAATGTCTATTTGCGCAACTTTATTAGCGGATTTGATTTTTTGACGATTTTTTCAAAATTTCACTGGAAAATTTAGGGGTTTCTGAACATTCGATTGCGTATAAAAACAATAGACCTCCAGTGTTTACAGATTGTGATTTTTATTCCAAATTTCGTCCGAATTGGTCCATTCGTTCGTCAGTTATCGTCTCCACAGACTCACTGACACACACACATACACATATATATATACTTTCACACGCACACACACAGATATTACTTAAAAAATGTTTGATTCATGATCAGGGATGCTTGAAACGTGCTCTCCCGTCGAAAACTCGAATTCGAGTATTCGACCCCGTCACAATACTTTCCTTATACATTATGTATATAAGAAAAGTAAAAACATCTTTCATAAGTATGGGTTTATTTTATTTTATTTAATTGATAAACAAAATTAACTCTTCTGACAGCACCTAATAACTGAAGAAGTTAAAAGTCTACTCCATATATTAAATATTTGCCTATCCTAGCGATGTTACATATTATTTTTAACACTTTCGAACATAGTTAAAGAGTGTTTATGACTGACGGTCTTCATTTTGTCTGTCCATTCGGAAAATAGTTGTCGTAAAGATAACTTTATCAAAATGGAATAATTTTAGTATGTTGTTGAGACGGTCTGTGGGACATACGGGAATGTAAATGAGTAATATCGACCAATTAGTTTTGAATTGAACCTTGTTGAAGAAGTGTACATTAAACCCTATGGAACGTAATTTTTCAAACATTTTTGAAGCGAAGTGAAAATTCACAAATTGCTTCGAAAATGTTATGACATATTCAAATTATCCCTTGAAATATATGAAACAAATTTCACCAAAATAGGTTCGATAGTTTTTAAATAAAATTTAAAATAATAATGGCACCCTTATTATATGAAGAGATCACGTGATCCACTTCAAAATAAAATATGGCATCTATCATTTTTTTCCAGTGTAAAAATAGTGATTTTTAATGTTCTTTTAAATTTATATTGAGTGTTGCATCCGTCCTAAAACTGCTTTATTTTTGTTTATTTCCTGTTCAAATGTATTCTTCGCCAACGCAATTACAATATTTTTTAGTTTAAAGGATCGTCAAATTTTGATTATTTCTACAACGAAGCCTAATTTCAACGTATTCAGAATGTAAACAAGTAATTGTAAGATGAGTTGTATAAGAATTGCTGTATATTTTCAAAGATTATTTTACTCGGTAGTCTGAAAAAAAAGTTATATGTATGAAATATTTATTGCTTTTACATAGAGAGACAGACGAGTTATGTTTTAATGACGTTATTTGAATAAAGTTCACTTTTTTTTCAATGAATTTTTAAGTTTTCAAGTAAAATAATTTATTGTAGTTCTGTGATAAATAAAAACATATCACCGCTGAATGTATCGTATTTTAGAGATGTTTAAATAAACTTGGATCTCAGTTGGAAAGTGTTTCATAATCAATCCATTATGCATGACTGATATTTGTTTAATGTTTGATCTCCTAACTCTTAAATAAATATTCCACGCCGTCTTGCACAACTAAGGGTTTCTTTCTCTCTCTCTCTCTATATATATATATATATATATATAGTCAGGAAAATGTAGTAACAAAAATAATCAATTCAAGTAAACATGAAATACTAACATCACCATAGAAGCAAAACCACGGCCATAATGCCGATAATAAAAAAAAAACAGCACCGGCCCCAAGTTCAAAGATTAACTAGAATATATATATATATATATAATGTATATATATATATATATATATATATAATGTATATATACATACATATATATATATAATGTATATATACATACATATATATATATAATGTATATATACATATATATATATATATATAATGTATATATATATATATATATATATATATATATATATATATGTATATATGTATATATGTATATATATAATATATATATATATATATGCGTGGCGTATAAAAAATTAAGTTTAAGCTTATTGCGTCATGATTGGCAGTGAATTTAAAATGATATATTGTGGAAGTGATAACCAACCAATTTATTTTCTGTGTTGTACGGTATTATCTGAAATTCAAATTGATTAATTTGCATAATTATCTTCACTTATACAAATGAAGTGACATCAAGGGCTCAAATCGAAGCTTGTTGAAATAATTTAAGTTAAACTTGCTCAAGATTAAATTTCCCATTACGTTATATTTACAAAATTATCAGTTACCAAATTATTGTTGCAGTTAATTTTACTTAGAGACGGGAAATATGATACAGTGGCACTATTACTGACTTATAGTCATATATACTAATTTCTTTAAATGCATTATGAAAACTTCCTTGAGTACTTCACAGGTGCACTTAACATCTTTAAGAGCTCTTCAATAAACCGAAGTGACAGATTGAATCCACATTTCTCAAAATACACTATACTATTGTAATGATTTTCCATTTTCAATTGAATTGCACTTTCTCTCACCCAGCATATTTTCTCACTCTCAATTATGAAACAATAAACTTCAATTTAATCTCTTGTACGCCACAATATGAGTCGATATCTATTGTAATGCAATATAGAAAATCTGATGTGGACAGCATATGACATTCCCTACAGACTCACAGTCACATTCTCTTTATTTCTTCAATAATTCATTCAATTGAGTTTAATTGCGCCCAAAAACACCCATAACTATTTTAAAAAATCTGATGTGGGCAACACATGACTTTCCTTATATAATGTAAAGAATTTACTACTTTTACAGTAAACAAAAATAGCTTTTTCTTATAGTAGATACTAATATTCTTTCCAAGATATTGAATTTTCGACAATTAGTCGTCATTTCCATTGATTTAGCGTCATTTTTATCTATTTGGCAAGATTTTCGTTAATTTGGCAGCATTTCAAAAAGTCGCCAAATTGGCGACATTCCGCCAAATTCGTCGCCAAAATCTCGCCAAAGCGTTATGCACTAAGAAATAAGTTATTCTTACAGCTGACACATGACTATTGGCGTTCAAATACTCAAAGTATCACTCAAAGTATCTTTTTTCATAAATGAAACGAGCTAGATCCACGAGAATGATGTCACCCAATTTATCGCATGGTATTACATATGAAAAGTGAACATGTTTCTCAATAGGAAATATTTTTTTTTTATTTTATGACTTTTTGATATTTTTTTTTAAATGTGCAATATCTCGAGAACGGTTCGTGTTAGCGTTCTAAAATTTATGTCAATCGTTTTCTAATGAAAAATTACATAAGAAATGTCTATTTGCGTAACTTTATTAGTGGTTTTGATTTTTTGACGATTTTTTCAAAATTTCATTCGAAAATTTAGGGAGGTTCTGAACATTCGATTGCGTATAAAAACAATAGACTTCCAGTGTGTACGGATTGTGATTTTTGTACCAAATTTGGATCGAATCGATCCATTCGTTCGTCAGTTATCGTCTCCACAGACTCACTGACACACACACACACACACACACATACACACACACACACATACACAGACATCACTTCAAAAATGTTTGATTCGTGATCAGGGATGCTGGAAACGTGCTCTCCCGTCGAAAACTCAAATTTGAATTTTCGACCCCGTCACAATACTTTCCTTATACATTATGTATATAAGGAAAGTAATAACACTGAATTTGCACTTTTGATTCAACTTTCGTTCTCATTCTGTAACTGGATTTATTTTCAAAGGTGCCGATTCGGTGGTCGAGCGGTCAGGGGCATGCGTTTCCGTCTGATCGCTGGATTGCCGGGTTGCGGGTTCGAATCCCGCCAGCGGGCATGGATGTTGTCATGTCGAGGTCAAATTAGACTTCCACCCTTCGGAGAGCCTCTATAAAAGTGAAGCTGCAAATCTTCTCCTCTTTGCCATGGGACACCCTGGGGAGTCTTGTGAATGTGGTGCGTAGGCGCCCATTTACCACGGGGGAAATAGTAACGAACGAACGATTTTCAAAGGTGGCATAGCGAAAATGCGAAAAAAATAAGATATCTCGAGAACGACTAGTTCTAGTGTAACGAGGTTGGCCTTATTCTTTTCATCGTCAAAAATTACGCATAAAACAAGCATTTAATTGATATAATTGAGCATAAGCAGTCTTCTATTTTAGATTTTCCCCATTTTGGGGGACTATTTTGCAAAAAAAGGTAGGTTATTTTTTTTTTTCAGAATCGCACCAAAATCTAGTCAGTACCAGGGTTACCCACACGTGATATATCTACCAGATTCTGTAAAATTTGTCGATTAGTTTTTCAGCTAGAATGGATACAGGCGATTTTTGCAAGCGATTTTTGTTGAGTTAGAGTGAATAAATACCTTTGTACAGACAGACAGACAGACAGACACACACACACGCGGACACAGACGTCACGCTAAAAATGGTTTTTCGTATTCCAGAGGTGTCAAAACGTGTAGATCCGTCGAAAACTCGAGTTGCGATTTTCGACATGATTCCAGTACTTTCCCTATACATTATCAAGTATTGCAGGGAAAGTTAAATGTCACAAATCTTCGGCTTTCTAATCTGACATAGCATTTGTCCCAGAAATATCTTTAAAATATTTTCATACTTCCTCATACATTTAACAAATTATGATGTATATATCCTCAAAAGCAGTATCTCTGTATATTTAAAACCATTAATCTTTTAAGACCCTTGTATGGTAAGAAATTCACGGTTCGAATATTACTTGAAATTTAATTACTAATTTAAAACCTCCTCGATATGAACTCTTTATTTACACAACAAACTTTTATTCTGGGCGTTTCTTGGTCCCTCATGAGCGTCTAATTGAAGTGAAATGCAAATTTTTAGAATTCTGCAAAAGTTTAATTTCGGTTCGTTAGAACTAAAAAGTTTTAACACCATTATTAATCGACTACTTTCCCCTAGTATGTACTATTCTAGAGAAGAAAGTAACAGAAGACAAATAATTAGTCATTTTCCCCTGCCCTTCCCTACTTGCTGACAATATGTTCGCACTTAATGAAAATGCCTGAAATAAAAATAGGGATTAGCATAGGTTAAAAGAATTCGTTACTTCGAACAAAATATCTCTGTATTGGCACGCTACATTGCGTGCGGCTTCGAATTTGGAGTTATATAGAATGCTACCGACTAAGTATTGGTAATTTTCCTAAATTAGGGATAAACAGGTAGTATTTTATTCAGTTCATTTTCTTTCTTTTTGAATTTGAAAGAATTTTACATTGGAAATGGTTATTTTTGAACATTTCCTATATAGAAGAATTTCAATGTAATATATATATATATATATATATAATATATATTACATATATATACTACATACATATATATATACATATATATATATATATATAAATAAAAATTGAAATATTTTAATCGAAAACTATGCATAAACTACTGTATGTACAAAAAAACCCATCACTAGCATATCTGTTACAAATGAGTAACTATAGAACAAGACTAAGGTTAAAGATAGAAGGTAACATATCACTACAATGGAAAGGGGGATGAGAAGAATATGACGATACAAAAATCATAATTAAAAAGTATATATATAAATATAAATAAAAAGTATATATATAAATATAAATAAAAAGTATATATATAAATATAAATAAAAATTAAAAAGAAAACACGGCAAAAATGAGAAAAGGCAATAAAAATTAGCTCAAGATAAAAGATTAAGACATTGAGAACAATCAATTGAAACTACACAAAAAATGGCGGTTAGTTCGAAATTGCATTCTCATCAGGACAGCCATACAATTCGATTTAAAACCGATAGAATAGCCAGTTTCTGACAATGGCGATAGTATTTAACTATAGACACCATTGGAACTGTCTACTGGCTAGTGGAAGGAGAAAAATAAATCAATTGAATTACAAATCAGAAAAATAATACCTCCTCGAACAAAAATATTAACTCACAAGCATTGATATATATATATATATATATATATATATATATATATATATGTGTAATATATATTATATGATATATATATATTGAGAATTGAAGGCTGAAATTAGAATGTAAAACATGTAATTTTAAAGCCATTTCGTGTTTTGAAAATGAAAATATTCCCTCTTTTATGCCACTTAGATAGAAGTTACAATATAAAAGAAAAATTTTGGTAAATATCGGTTTATTTCATTATATTTTATTGATAAGTAAAACTAAAGTTTCTGATTGCACCTAATGAAATAGAAGTTGAAAGTCGGCTCAATCTATACATACTAGTTTCCATACCGCTTTAATATTATTAATTAATATTTAATTACCTAAGACTTAACTAAAAATTTCATTCCTCCTTGCACATCTACAGGTCCATATTTGTGTATATGTAAAAATTCAGAATTATTTGTGCGAGACCAGGAGACATTTATGCAATTTTGAGATTTATATAGTATGTACTACGAAACAAAGCACAGACTTGTAGCTCCATTTTATGACAGTTTTCGCCCGGGAGGTCATGGGCCCATAAATTCAGTTCACACAAATCGCGGGAATCGTTGGGGCAAATAAATATCCTTCGGGACAAGGCTTAAACTAAGCAGTATTGGATAAAAGTTAACCAATCAAAAAGTATTGCTACATGGCACTGAGGAGCAACCAATAGAGATGCGGAAGGCGTATCTGAACTTCAGGCGAAATGATGAGGCAACGAAGAGAGAATTCAAGAGATATGCAGTCAATTGAGAGGCAATGACCATCCAAGAGTGTGCTTTCAAAGTCTGTTAGAAGCTAGGCATGTCCAACTGTTGTATTCAGTAGAATTGCAGTTCAAAATGTCAAAGAGTGCGTTCATAAACAAAAGAATGTGTAGTGGTTATGTTAAAATTTGAAAATGCTAATTTTATTCATAAATAAAATTAAAGTTTCTGACAGCACCTAATCACGAAAAATATGAAAGTCAACTCTATCCATTAAATCTTTGCCTATACAGCCAATGCTAAATGTTATTAATTTATATTTCATTAACTAAAGCTTAAAAATTCCATGCTAAGTTGCTCATCAACGTGCATATATTATCATTGTTACGATATATACTGTTGGATACAAAAACTAATTCAAATTTCTAGCTAATACTTTTATTGAGAAGCACTAATAAGCACTAAGTATTAGTAACGTCGAATAAAATATCTTTGTATTTACACGCCACATTGCGTGTGCCTTCGAATTTGGAGTTATTTAAAATGCCACCGTCAAAGTATTGGTAATTTCCCTAAATTATGGATAGTAGTGTTAGTTCATTTTTCTTTTACTTTTAATTTGAAAGTATTTTGACATCGAAAACGTTTCTTTTACCATTTCCAACCTAGAAGAATTTCAATATATATATATATATATATATATATATATATATATATATATATTGAAAAAAACTAGAAATACCATGGAAAAGATGTAATTTGTAGCAATTTGGTGTTTTGAAAATGAAAATATTCCTATTTATGTGCAGTTCAGATAGAAGTTTAAATACAAATAAATGTGCTGATAAGTATGGGTTTGTTTTATTTTATTTTATTTTATTGATGAATAAAATCAAATAAACTTTTCAAATTCAGTAAGGTTCCTGCATTTATTAAAAATTATTTCACAGGAAATATATTTTTCCGCAGTTTTGGTTTATGAGTTAGAGTAGTTCCAAAATATTTTATTCTATAGCATATTTATAAATATCGCGAAGCAGTACCACTTAAAACCACTTAAAACCACTTAAAACCACATGGATTATAAATTTTCATCTAACGTGTCTTTTTAACGTGGAATTTCGTTCTGTGTTCGTGTTAATTAGATTATGAAAAAAAAGGAGATAATTGCACGATGCGGTTAGTTATACATAACACTGTTACGACATATCATGTAGTATCATGGGTGTACTATCAGGATACAAGAATGGATTAAAATTTCTGGATAACTAACAAGTTTATTTACAAGTACAGCGTAAATACTATGAACAGTATATAGCTCGATAACCACCTCGCAAGGTCACTGCACAATTATCAGGTACAGTACAGAAGCAATTAAATGCTTCACCCATTGCACAAAACAGCCGATACTATTCTCAAAGCATTGACTTGTCTCACAATTTAATATAGCTCATATCACGTCAGATGATCAACCACTGTGAGACGAGTCATTTTATATACTCTCCGTAGAAACTTCCAGAAGAGGCTGGTGTCTCCAAGAATATTTATTATGTCGAAAAAGTACATTCAAATTATATCGTCAAATTGGAGATAAATTACCAAAACTGGTATTCATGTCACAGGCGTTTAAATATGGCAACCCTACCTTCAACTAGTCAAACATTTTTATTTGAAAGTAGTTGTAAGCGTAAACGACAATAATGTAAAGTGAATAGCCTGATAAGTACCTTACAAGACCACTAAACAACTCTCAATAAAACAGCCATTAAATTGACAGCTAATTCACAAAATAGCTTATTCTCAAAACACTGACGCATCTTAAAATTCAATGTAGATATTATCACATTAACTAGTCTCCAACTAAGCGATGGCTCTTTTTATATACACTTCGTAGAACTCTCTAGGACGAACTCGTATCTCCTAGAATATTCGATATTTCGAAAAAGTTGTTGTACATTCTAAATATTTCGAAAAGTTACCAAATTGGTGATACATCGCTAAATATTGAAACCCCGACCCGAAAGTTAAAATACGGCAAGCCTACTTTCACGTAATGGGAATGGCTGCCTGTAAAGATTGTTTAACAGTGTAAGCAGGCAAAGCCCACTGGATGCATTTTACATGTCCATACAAATACACACCAAAATTATATCAACCATTCACTAACACTAATAAAACACATGACCCCTATTACCATGTTACCGATTTTAAGGGTTACTTAGGCCACAGAGCCTAAAACTTCATTTGTGTCATCCTGAATACAATTACCCAGTGTAACAAAATAACGCATACGATGTAATTGAATTCCACATGAAAGGCGTATAATCATTAAATTCCACTTAACTCAAAACCCGTGAATTCATGAGGAGTTAAAAACTCATTAAAATGGACAAGTTACTTTCATCATCACTCACTGGAAAATTTAATTTAAGGCATACACAGAGAAACAAGACATCTTTAATGTTATTTAGATTACAGCGTTGTCACTACAAGTAGAGAAGCTGCAATGTGCGAAAGACTGCAATAAAGTGCGCTGAAAGTAGAAAATTGTTGATTGTTAATTTTTGCATTCCTTAATGCATATGCAATCCTGCAAAAATAAAGTAGAATAATATTTCAATTGTAATATTGCAATTGTGAATTTATTTCGAAGAACCCAATCAACTTATATTTCATGCAACTCTTTCACGGTTGAATAACATTTAATTTAAAATTATGTGATAGATAGATTATTCGACTAAGGAAAACAAAAGTTAAAGTGAAACTTATAAATGTAACTTAAAATATTATAATCAAATGTTGCAGTAAATTTGTAGCTATAATTTAAACTTGTTTTATTTATTAATTAAAATTCAGTTAGTTGCTGTAGTTGCTGCAATAACAAGGAAAAACTAAAATGCGGCTCAAGTCGACTTTCTCATAACAAAATTCATTTTTAACACTTTGCAACATAGTTGAAATGTGTTTATGGCTTTGTTCATTCTGTCTGTCTGTTCGTTCCCACAATAACTGCCGTAGAAATGACTTTATCAAAATAAAATTTTAGTTTGTTGTTGAGGCGGTCTGTGGGACATACGGAAATGTAAATGAATAATATTACCCAATTAGTTTTGGATTGAACCCGGGTTGAAAAAATGACAGACATTGAATCATATGGGTATTAATTTTTCAAACATTTTTTAAGTCAAGTTAAAATTTACAAATTGCTTCGAAAGTTTTAGGAAATATTCAAATTATTCCATAAAATATATAAAAAAAATTTCAGCAAAATATGTTTGGTAGTTTTTATACAAAAAATTAAAATAATAATTACACCCACATCATATAAAGATTGATCACGTGCCCCATTTCAAATTAAAATATCGCATCCATCTTTTTTTTGTGAGAAAAATCGTGATTTTTAAATTTGTATTTTGTATTGCATCCGCTCTAAAACCGCTTTATTTTTTAGTATTTTCTGTGCATCTATATTCTGCGCCAAAGCAATTACGACATTCAACTTTGATTATTTCTACAACAAAGTCTAATTTTAATGGATGCAGAATGTAAAGAAGTGATTGTAAGATGAATTTTATAAGATTTGCTGAATTTTTTTCACGCAAAATTATTTCATTCTGGAGTCTGGAATAAAAGTGTATGAATGAAATATTCACTGATTTTACACAGAGAACAGACAATTTATATTTCGATGACATCATTTGAATAAAGTTCATTTTTTCATTGAAGTTTTAAGTTTTCAAGTAAAACAAATGATTGTAGTTCTGTGATAATTAAAAAAATATCACCACTGAATGTATCGCATTTTAGAGATGCAATACATTCAGCGGATTGCATTTGAGTTGGAAAGAGTTTCATAATCAATGCTTTATGCATGATGGATCTTTCCTGTTCTATTTATTAATTTAAATCATGACGGATACAATATCAAGTTTGAAGTTGTTGCTACAATAACAAGAAAAATCTGAAGTGTGGTTCAACTCGACTTCTTCATACCAAAAGTCATTTCTTTTAATATGTGTCTTGGGTCCAAGTCTTGCCCTTCACTTTAAAGATCTTGAAAGAATCTCTAGATTGGCAATGTTGTACCCCTATATGTATCCAATGTGTACGCCCAATGTATCGCTAGATTCACTATGTATGATTGTAAGGGACTAATGACGTTATGAATAAAGACAAATTGTATTGCAGATGACTTTTACAACAATGATCCGGCTAAATGAACCTATTATGCAGGATTGTGTCAAATTTTGTCTTATGCGACCCTGTTGAAACATGTTAAAAATTATAAAATTTTGAAGTTTTTGCTCTAATTTTGAAAAATTCTCTCTAGTTCTAGATTTTTTTATAACAAAGATGGATAAAATGTTTGTGACAATCCATTAACATGTGCAGTCGCTATCGTGTACGTAAGACAAACGGACATCACTCACAAGAATAGTCAAAACGTGTTCAGGAGGTCCTAAAACATAGATTGGCATCAAAATATCGAATTTCGAAAATTTTCGTGAAAACAATACCTTCTCTATATTACTATACGTTGTAAGACAAAGTAAAAATAAAATTTTCATTTTCAGAATTCTAAACCATTATGCAATATTCCATATCATTTCATTTCATTTCATTTCAACGGCTCTATCCTTAGATAAAACTTTTACAGGCTTTTATAAACAGCTGTAGAAAGTTTTTTTTTTCTTTTTTTAACTAAAGAGAAAAATGGAAGTGAAAATGACTATAACAATGTAATAGTAAACGCAAGAGATATACACGCTTAGCAGAAAGCAGAAAATAAAATAAAATCAAGAAATGATAAAAATAAAAATACCATTGTCTAACGTATAGAAAAATGGTGAAAGGAAAAACGATTGAAGATGTGGATCGATAAAGATGATGACCTTTAGTTGGAATCGATATTAGAAGTAGACAACTACGGCTTTTTACTGTTTTGGGGAAATAATTCACTCCATTCTGTATAGTAGTACAATACTTTAATACTATTGTTAATCTCCCCGATATACATAACTTAATGTATAGGAAAAGTATTGTTACGGTGTTGCAAATTCAAACAGAGTGTGTTTCAAGCATCCCTGCACTCGAATCGAACGTTTTTAAGGTGTTATCTGTCTGTATGTATGTATTTGTGAGACTGTGGAAGCAATATTTCACGAACGAATGGAGTGTTTTGAACAAAATTTGGTACACATATTACAATCGGCGAACACTGGAACTCTACTGATTTTAAACGGAATCGAATGTTCGAAAGATTCGCCTAATTTCCGATGAAATTTTGAAAAAGAAATCATTACAAAATTAGAATCTTTAAATTTGTTACATAAATTATAATTTCCTATGTAATTTTTCATTAGTAAATGGATGACACACACTTTAGAGCCCTTGCATGAAAATAAAATTGTAGCATAAAATTATACCATAAAATATAACGTAAAATTGCAACATAAAATATAACACAAAATTGTAATATAAAATTGTAACATAAAATATTGAAAAGAAACATAAAATTGACACATAAAATATTAAAAATGTAACATAAAATTAAAAAGTATTACCTATCGTGAAATATGTTCACTATTTTTTCAATATTATGCGACCAATTTGTTAACATTCTCTTGAATCTAGTTCATTCCAATTATGTGTAACCGTTTTGTATTTTTGCAACCAACGATTTGCCAATAAGCATTTATATACTATAAGAAAATCTCTTCTCTTCGTCTGTGTATAACGTTTGGCAAACAATTTGGCCAACTTGGCGACTCATTTAACTCATTTAACGAAACATCTCCCAACTAGGCGCAATGTCGGTCCAGATTGACAGTGAAAAATTGCATAAATGACATTGAATTAACGGAAACTGCGCCAAATGGATGAATTAATTATTAAAACAGTTTAATATAAGGACTATATTGCTTATTGCGGTTGATATCAATACTATTAATAGTTAACTTTGTGTTGCGCTAAATATAAGTTAATTGATTGCTTCGAAATAGTTTTACACGTTATCATTCTGAAAGGCGTTAATTCAACTTTAAAAACACTGTGTAGTAGATGCTATACATTATATTTTTATTGTGAAAGGAGAAAATTAGTTGTTTTATACAAGGTGAGTCAGAACTCATGGGTCAAACTTTAAGGGGTGATAAATCACATCTAAACAAGCAATTTTTGTCATACAAAGCAGGGTCATAACGCAGGAGGTGAACCTCTAGATGGTAGCTCATGAAATGAGGAAATGATGACTCTCTCCTGAAAAGGGGAATCACAAAAATGACAGAGTAGGCACGAAGTACGTTTTACTGACAGAAATTTCAGAATGCATGGACAAAATTACAGAAACTACTCAAAAGTGCGACCACCAGCAGTAATGAAGGCTTCACACCTACGACGTTGCGAGAGGCGCACGTTAGCAAAAACATCCGACATATCTTGGACAACGCCGGCAGCAACAACAATCCTAGCAATAAAGTCCTCGTCGGAGTCGATGAGGCTATCGTAGATGAGACTTTTCATATGGCCCCATAAGAAAAAGTCTAGACAGGAGAGATCAGGCAATCGTGCCGGCCAAGCTATGAGACCACTCCGACCAATCCATTGCCCAGGGAATGTAGCATCTAAGGTGTGCCACACATCCATCTGAAATAAGGTGGTGCTCCGTCGTGTTGGAACCACATACATGCTTTAATGCTGGCAGGAACATGTTGCAGTAACTGTGGCAATGGCTCCTGTAAAAATAGGACGGATGCTCTGCCGTCCATTACGCATAGTAGAAGATATGGGCCAATCAAATGATCATGGACGATTCCAGCCTAAACATTTACGGAGAAACGCTGCTGGAAGAAATGTGGACGTGTGGCGTGCGGATTTCTGAATGTCCACACATGAAAATTGTGCATAGCTAGTTCTGACGCAGTCGTCACTGCGTTCAATGTCAGCGACGTCTAGCGGTTCACCTCTTGCGTTTCGACCTCCATTTGTATCACAAAAATTGCTTGTTTAGATGTGATTTATCACCTCTTAAAGTTTGACCCAAGAGTTCTGACTTAATCTTGTATAGGGAAAGTTATGTGTTGTCTCCATCGGATTTGTCTTATTTGCTTTAGTACCATAATAATCGTTCATTAATTAAATTATTAGTACTTGGTTTAGTTTTATACAGAGACTGTATAATTTCATCATTATTCAAAAATTTAAAACTTATATTCCAATTTTGCTTGAGAAAATTTTGCGTTTAATAGACTATATACTATAATTGTTTCACAAAATTATCAATCTCAATAGGACATAATCATTTTGAAAATCTTAAAATTTTAATCACTTACTTCTAAACATGTGGCTGAGCTCTAAATATGTAAGTTACTAAATATTCTATCTAGTTCTAGGTTTCTTACATAATGTATCTACACATACAAGTTCCCAATGGTATGTGCTTTAGTTTTAGATGTATATTGTTCGCACTACACCGACATATACAAATACACACACATAAACACATAAATACAAAAACGCCCTACTTTCCAAAATTATTTGATAAGAGTTCAGACCTTAAAAATTACTTTTACGTCAAAATATCGTTACATTTTATGATAATTCTAGGACGAAGTACCCGGCGTTATTAATGGTCTAAATAAGCGCCCACTGTGCATATAAATAATATTTTTTATAAATCAATCCTTAATTAACTCCTTATGTTATATTTTATTTCTGTTTTTGGTACGTTAACAAATGCACCTGTTGAGATGCTCTCACCGTTGATTCTGTGGATTCAGGTCCACAGAATGATTATGATTTTTAAATGCATTTAAAATTAAAACTGAGAATGCATTAAGGATTTACTACGGGCGCCAAAGAATGATCTTTTCTATTGTGGGTAGTACACGGTAGAATATTATAACGCTTTGAAAAAGTTTTAAAATTGAATTTTGAAATATAATAAAAATTTGGGAAATAGGTCTTCGAGGCGTATTAGTTCAGGTATTGGTGATAATTTGTGCTAAACCTCTGACCTATACGTGTGGTAAATATGTTTAATATTATAGATTACGAAGATATACTATAGTCTTAAAAATAACATACCTGACTTTTATTATTCACAGATCAAGAAAACATCAAGACATTTACCTGAAATGAGAAAAGGTAATTAGTGCAAGAATATGCAGATAATTATTAATTTGTTTTGAGACAAACATACTGTATTGAAAAATGCATGTGTTAAAATTACTGTCTTACGCCTTACCTCCCTTGAAAGAAAAACAACCATCTTACTTTGCAAAAATCTTTAACGTCCAACAAATGAACTCTACCAATCTGCATTTACAATTGCTAGCAGAAGTTACAATATCGAACTACTTCAAACATAACAAAAACAAAGTAGTATGCTCGCTTGCAAGTTTTCACACCGGCAAAGGTACTAAAGAGTTTATAAAAAAATAATTCAGTGAATAAAAGTTCCATTCAACACCAGAAATGTATTGAAGAAATTTATTTTTAAAAATTCGATCATTGTCCCTTTTTCCCTATCTCTTGTAAGTCGCTGGTATAATTTTTTCATTCCGGTCTCTTTCCTTCTCTTTTACGGTCATTTTTTCACTATTTTATTTATTTATTTCGGACCAAACAGTTCAACCTGCCACAAAGTGTAATGTATCTGTTTCATGTCCGGGACAGTATCACACAATTTAGGCCGGAACACAGTGGGGGTGACTCCCATTGGGACCGTGCACCCCTTCCCCTCTCACCAACGTCTCGAAAGGAATTTCAGACCCACATATTTACCGTGCCCATAACCTAAATGAACACGGAGGCAGTTTGGGCTGAGCCGGTTGACTATTTTTTTGGCGAAGTTAGTTCAAACGATTTCCAAAACCATTTGGTTCCGTCATACTTAAATTTCAGTTTTCCAGTTTGTTTTTATTGTTTTGCCATCTTCTCCAATATTTGCTACTCATTTTTCTTGTTTGCATTTTTACAGCTGGTTTAAACGTCTCACGTTATTTCATTACTATTTTAATAGGGATTTTTAACTATTCAGTAGTGTTTTTTCGCTTTGATAACCGCTTTATTTTATTTTCGGCCATTCCAATTTTTCGGCTATTTTTTCTTTCCTCCATGGTTTTGATCGTTCATTCGTAGTAACATGAATTTCGTTTTCCTGCCTCATTGATTTTTTCCTGTTTTATTATTATCTTGCAATATATGGTATTGCATAAGGAAAATATTGGAATCATGCCGAAAATCTCAACTCGAATTTTCGACGGATCCACGCATTTTAGGACCGCTGGAATACGAAAACACTATTTTTAGCGTAACGTCCGTGTGTGCGTGTGTCTGTCTGTCTGTGAGTCTGTGTGTCTGTTTGTGCAACGTATGTATCCACTCTAACTCAAAAACCAATGGATCAAATTTCATCAAATATGGTAAGTAAGTCACTTGGATGTGACCCTGGCGCGGATTGGTTTTTGGTATGATTCCGAAAAACAGAATCTGCCTTTTTTTACGAAATGCTCCACAAAAATCTCATGTATCTAGTTGAAATACTAATTGGCCCAATTTCACAAAATTTAGTAGATAAGTTACTTGTGAGATACTCTGATTCTGATTAGAATTTGATACGATTCGGAAAAGAACAACATGCCTTTTTTATGAAATGGCCTGCGAAAAACGCCAAAATCTAAAAAAAAGAATACGTATGCTCAAATATATCAATTAAGTGCTTGTTTTATACGTAATTTTTTAATAATAACGACCAGCTCCATTACTCTTGGACGAACCGTTCTCGAGATATTTGAGATTTTTCGCATTTTTGTTATGTCGCCTTTGAAAAAATGTCCAATTACCAAATGAAAACAAAATTGAATTAAAAATGCAAATTTAGTCTTATTGTGTGTTCAATTAAACCCATTGAATTGTTAAGGAAATAAAGAAAAAATGAATTTGAGTCTGCAGGGAAAAACATGTACTGCCCACATCAGATTTTTTCTCCCTAGAGCGATGGCAGAAATTTGTCTTCTACCTTCGGCCACTTGTGTCAGATTTCAGTTGTCGTACTCATTTGGATAAGTGAGATTCGGCTTCTCTTGTAGAACCTGCAGGAAAGGGATGTTTTGAAAGTATTCCAAGAAAGTATTCCAAAACGGTTAACTTGTTTTCATTCGTGTTTATATAGCATTTACAGATTTGTATTATTCCGTCAAGAAATATACACGATCGGACATATGTTTGCACAGAATCTATTGGAGTAAATACAGTATTTTCCTGCCATTTTATTATAACCCTTAACCGCATACAAAGGGTCTAAGCACACCCGATGAAATATAACTTTGTTTTGTAATTCTTAAACATTTTCATAGATTACACCCCTAGTCCACATATTCTCTTGTTGTTGATCATGTTACATGAAACATCATGTTACATGAAATATTTTTGACAGTATATGTCAATGAGGGATCCCTTTAATATATGTATTCAGTAAATTTATTTTGAATAAGTTTTCAGTTAATTTATCATTTTTACTTTCCCTGCAATGCATGATAATATATAGGGAAAGTATTGGAATCATGTCGAAAATCGCAACTCGAGTTTTCGACGGATCTACATGTTTTAGGACTTCGGGAACACGAAAACTATCCGAAAACTATTTTTACCGTGACATCTCTGTGTGTGAGTCTTGCTGTGTGTCTGTCTCTCTGTGTGTCTGTCCATGTGTGTCTGTCTACGGATCTACACGTTTCGAGACTTCTAGAATACGAAAAAACCATTTTTAGCGTGACGTCTGTGTGCGTGTCTGTGTGTCTGTGTGTCTGTCTGTCTGTGTGTCTGTCTGTGTATCTGTCTGTGTGTCTGTCTGTCTGTGCAATGTATGTATCCACTCTAACTCAAAAACTAATGGACCGAATTTCATAAAATTTAGTAGGTGAGTCACTTGTGCGTGACCCAGGTGTTAATTAGTTTTAGGCACAATTCGGGAAAAAACAACGCGTCTTTATTTGCGAAGTGACCAGCAAAAATTTACAGGCATTGGCGTCCATGGACGCCAATGTCTGCAAAGGGTGATCGATCTGTTTGGGATAGGATATGTCAAATACCTGTCGTTTTGGCAGATTCTTCGTTTGGGATGGACACTGTCCCACCCGTAAGCAAAAGGTTAATAAGTAATTCACCAATCTGCCCTCATTTTAGTTAATTTAGCAACATTTTTGTTATTTTAACAACAGTTTTGTCAATCTGGGGTAAAATATCTCTAAGTTGGCGATATGCAGTTAGATAAGTTGTCAAGTTCGCCATATTTATTGCCAAGCATTACAGAAAGATGGAGATAATGATATGTATTTCCCATACATAAATGACTGCTAGTGAATTATCAGTCGTCAAAATACAAAACTACTAGTAGTGAGTATTTCTCGTGAATAGAATGAGCTATATTCACGAGAATGATGTTAAGAAATGGATCGCATAATATGGAGTATGAAAAGTGAACCTATTTCACAGTACTTAATACTTTTTAATTAATGTCGGTTTTAGATACATTTATAGTCGGTTTTAGATACGTTATAATTCTTAAAGCAAAAGTACCTCGCTTTTTTTATATTTTAACCTTACTTCTGTGCTGTCTTGTGTACAGCAATTTTTATCAATTTATCCTTGAAAAGGAAGCTATAACAAACTTTATTACAAAGTTTTTATCAGAGAATATTTCTAATTGGTACTGATGAAAGTTTCAAAACAATATATTATTAAGTGCAATATATCAAGAAAGATTTATGCTAGTATTTTTTTTGTCAATCGTTTTTCAATCAAAAAAGACATAACAAATGATTATTTACCTAACATTAATGAAGGATGTGATTTGTTGTTTTTAAATTTCATTTGAAAATTAACGGGTCTTCCGAAAATTCGAATCCGTTTAAAATCAAGATACTTCCAGTATTCATTGATTGTAATTTTTTAATCTAATTTCATTTGAAATTCTGCATTCGTTTGTAAGATATTGTCTCTACAGACTCATGGAATCACACACATATATACACACATACACACCTACACGCACACACACACACACATACACACCTACACACACACACACACACACACACACACACACACACACATACATACACACAGACATACACCACAAGTTAAGATATGCTGCACGCGCTCTTCCGTGAAAATTCGAATTTTCGAACCCGTCATAATATTTTCCCTATACATTATACTATGTATATACGAGTAATATTACAGATATCTTAATTGCATAACATTTAGCCACGTTAAAAACCTTTATTTGCTGAAAGAAACCCAAATAGATTTTCAAATAGATTGAAAATATTTTACGAAGATGTAACATTTATTCAGTTGTTCATTGGTGAATTTAAAGAAAATAGTTTTCTTGAAGGATCTGTAATCATTCTGAATGACTCTAATAAATAGAAATCTCAACAAGTTATTTTTGATTCTTAAAGCAAAAGTACCTCGCTTTTTTTATACTTTTTCCTTACTTCTGTGCTGTCTTGTTTACAGCAATTTTTATCAATTTATCCTTGAAAAGGAAGCTATAACAAACTTTATTATAAAGTTTTTATCAGAGCATATTTCTAATTGGTACTGATGAAAGTTTCAAAACAATATATTATTACGAAATTTTAAAGCTTACATAAACTCATTTAGTATATTTATATACGATTTTTTTTCGAGCAGTTTTAACATATATTCAAATAGGCAGCCATTGATTATGTAATTAAAGTAAACTTTTAAAATAATATGTTTTAAACTCAATTCTTTAATGTAATTATAATTGTTTTTTAAGTTACAGTAATTTCAGTAAAATACTCCAAAGTGATGCAATCACCGTAGTGAAGAATGTGCTCCAAAAATATGAAACAGTAGAAGAATGTTATAACCAAGAAAACGGTTACAACTGCTTGTAGCACGTCCTTCCATTTATGTCAAATGTTGCTTCGAGTGAATTTGTTGTCAAATTGGTGAAATAAACAACAAACAACATTTCATGTTTTTCTCTAGAAATTTTGTGGAATGCGTGTTAACGAAGTTGCTACGATTTGGCAATAGCAAACTAAAAATATCTGATGTAGGCAGCACATGGATTTCTCCACAGAAACAAATTCGTCTTCATTTTATTTATATAATAATTCATTAAATGTAATTTAATTGAACTAAATAACACATTTAATTATTTGAAATAACACTGAATCTGGACTTTGAATTCAAATTTTTTTTCGATTAGCTACTCGACGTATTTTCAAAGACATCGTACCAAAAAACAATGAACCTACAATATCTGAAGAACGACTTAGCCTAGAGTAATGAGGACTGGTCTTATTATTTTCATTGTCAAAAATTACATATAAAACAAGTCTTGAAGTCAAATCAAGAATTGAGTTCATGCATTTGAGCATACGTAGTAATTTTATATTCTGACAATTTTTGCTGATCATTTCGTAAAACAAGGTAAGTTCTTTTATCTCGAATAGTACCAAAATCTAATCAGCACCAGAGAAACTCGCAAATCACTTAAGTATAACATTTTATGAAATTTGGTCCGTTAATTTTTAACACTTTACAAAAAGTTGAAAAGTGTTTATGACTATGTCTGTCCGTTAGCACGATAACTGCAGTAAAATGACTTAATCAAAATGAAATTTTAGTATGTTGTTCAGACGTTCTGTAGGACCTATGGGAATATAAATGAATAATATCACCCAATCAGTTTTGGATTTAACCCTGGTTGAAAAAATGAAATACATTGAGCCCTAAGGGACCTAATTTTTCAAACATTTTTTAAGCGGATTTAAAATTCACAAATTGCTTCGAAAATTTTAGGTAATATTCAAATTGTTCCATAAAATATATAAAAAAAAATTCAGCGAAATATATTCAGTAGTATTTTAAATAAAAATTAAAATAATAATAACATCTCTTATATGAAGCAATCACGTGACCATGATATGAAACGATCACGTGATCCACTTCAAAATGATATATGGCATCCATCTTGTCTCAAAATCGTGATTTTTAAAGTTCTTTTTAATTCATATTGAGTGTTGTATCCGTCCTAAAACTACTTTATTTTTGCTTAAATTCTATGCATCTACATACTGAAACAACGCAATTACAATATATTTGAGTTTAAATGTTCATCCAAATTTGATTATTTCTACAACAAAGCCTATTTTTCACCTATGTAAAATGTAAACAGCAAAATATGTAGAATGAGTTGTGTTACAATTGCTGTATTTCTTTAACACAAAATCATTTAGTTCATGGAGTCTGCATAGATGATATGAATGAAATATTCACTGATTTCAAAAAGAGAAGCACGATTTTTTTCGATGAAGTTTTACGCATAGAGTTTAATTACTTGTAGCTCCATGGTCTTAATTTTTAAATAAAATAAATTATTATAGTATTGTAATGAATGGCATGAATGGGAAATTATTTATGAATGAAATGCTGCTTTTATAGAGAGAGCCAGGCGTGTTATTTTTTCTATGACGTTATTTGAATGAATTTCAGTTGTTTTTGATGAACTTTTCAAATATAATAAATTATCGTAGTATTATGATAATTCTAAAATTATTACCGAGGAATGTATCACATTTTAGAGAAGTTTAAACTAGGCAATTTATATTTCAATGTCGTCATTTGAATGTAGTTCATTTTTTTTTCGATGAAGGTTTAAGTTTTCAAATATAATAAATTAATTTAGTATTGTGATAAGTTTTAAAATATTACCGAGGAATGTATTGCATTTTAGACTTTTTAAAATAAAATTGCATTGAAGTTGAAAAGTGTTTCATAATCAATGCTTTAAGCATGAGTGATCTTTCTTGTTTTAGTTAGAGTGGATACATACATTGCACAGACAGACACACAGACAGTTTTCCATGTCCTAGAGGTTCCAAAATGTGTAGATATCGTAAATAGTATAACTTATCTTCCGCAAGGGTTTCTATTACAAGAGAAAACGTCAATACAATCCGTTAAAGTTACTGTAATAATAAATCTGTAAGTTATCCTTTTGCTTACGGGTGGGGCAGCGTCTATCACAAACGAAGAACCTCTCAAAAAGGCAGGTATTTGACATACCCTATGAATTGGCGTTCATGGACGACAATGCCTGCAAAAGGGGATCGAACTCTTTAGGATAGGGCATGTCAAATACCTGCCTTTTTGAGAGGTTCTTCGTTTGGGATAGACGCTGTCCCATCCGCAAGCAAAAGATTAAGTTTCAACCTAATTGAAAATAAATTAAATTTAAATAGGCCATACATGTAATTCCACCGTATGTTGAATCGCCTATCGATTTTGCTACAATGACCAACAAACTCAGTGTCAATAGTATAAATAACAGAACTTTTAAGGCTAACAGGCACAGTTTTAAGAAATAAAAGTGTTTACATTTACCAGACTTGTAGTAGAAATTAATGTAGGAACATCCACTGATAAACTAGCAAAAACAGATGATATATTGAGAGTCAAACAATAAAAAAGCGGGTAGAAAACTAAACTAGACAACCCGTAAACACAGAGAGCTAAGGCATATATTGCAGTTCCAAAAAGAATCATAGAATATTCTCAACCAAACAAAATAAGTCTAGGAAAGATAAGAAACCGTATAAAACACTACATAAAAGTTCGATAAAAAAGTAAAATAAATAGAAATAAGTCACAGTAGAAATAAGCTTATCGGACTAGGAGGAATTTTGGACTTAATGGAAGCCTTTTGGAAGAAAATATAAAATGATGACAATATGTTTACAGCTGTTTAGCAGTCGAAGATATTTACATTTTCTGGTTCTTGATAAAGTTTTTAGTATATTTAATATGAAATTTAAAGCCAACTCTAGTTTAACCATTATATAAAAAGTCACATTAGTGCCAAAATTTGTTAATGGTTCAACAATTAGAAATATCGATAGGGATATTAAAAACTTCAATTTGCAGGATTGAACATTCACAATATAGAACTGTAGTTTTCCAAGAATTTGAGCAATTCATTGACTGACATGATGCTAAGCCTGTCAAAGAAAGGAAACGTAATTTTCAAAAAGCTGCAACTTGTTTTTAATAAGCCTAAGTTTGCTTAACAATATATAGTGCTCAAAAATAGTCGTCTCAATGGAAAATTGGTCCAATTAAGTACTGTTCTTTGGTTCAATTTCAGCCATTTTTGTGCCGATGCAACGAGGATATGGCTCAGAGATTTTACTCCCGCCTTTTGTCACTTCAGTAAAAAAAATAGAAAACCCGACTTCATTAGGTTCAATCCAGTGGCTGATAGTTTACAAAGATTTATCCTTCTAGGTCACCAGGAAATCTCTAGAGGATCTAAAAAGACAAAAACACGCTAGATACGTTAGGCAATTATATATAATGGTTTGGGGGAAAAGTGGTTAAACAATGTTAATTAAATCCTCCTCCGAAGTGATTTTAGAATATCGTTTGGAAGTTTTAAAATAGCACTAAGAATAACCCTCATACTAACATCTATCTTAATAGATAAACCTTTTAGCAAAGATGTATATTTCATTCTTATTATTTCATTGTTATTATGACTCCACTAGATGACCTCATCTTAATTCCCTAAAGAGAATAAATTCCCTGTCAATGGGGATAATTTCGTTATCAAAATTTTATAAGTTCTGTTATAGATATACTTTGAAATGCATAACTACACTGTTGTAAAAGTTATCCATCCGTGCACAAAATCTATAATTTTTCAACAACTTTTCAACAGTTGTTGAATGAATTTTTTTTGTATGATATTGATGGTCTTTTGGGGTGATACTTATCATCGTAATACATAAATACAAAGTAAAAAATCGAATCTGAGCGCATACGATACAAAATTAATTAGGAAACAATTTGCCACGTCAATCAATGTATGGCCAGTCTTTAAACGGCCAACAGCTCGCCACCTCAAAGATTTTACCCAACCGATACTTTAAAGCCATAAAAAATATTTTGATTCGATAAACACAGAAATTAAATCCTGATTTGCAGAAGTTGTGAGGTCTAAATAACCTTTTGATTATTATTCCCCTCAGTTTGCATTATAATTTATGTTTACTTAAACTAGCAGTTCTAACTTGTTCGGTTGATAGATCAGTCACACCGAGCAAATCAGCATTTTCTGCGTTCCTGAGGTAGAGTAGGAATAAGTCTCTGATCGTGAGAGTGTCAGTGGCTTCTTGAGTGTGGCTTTTTGAGTAGTGACTGCATGAGGAGAAGGCTCTTAGAATATCAGAAGAGTTCCTGGGTAGACTATGAAGGATTCGAGTAGTGAGTGGAGGGAAGCCCCATTCGATACAGCACTGACTGGGAAGTGTCTATTATTCGAGGTGTGGCAGCAATACAGGGCGAAGCAGCAGAATGCTGGGGTAAGCATATAAGCTTTGTAAATGTATATCCACGGAAGCATTATCACCAAACCTAGTATATAGTAGCTTGCATAATTTTCATCTATTCTGGGCATGTGCAATAACAATTAGTATATATGTTGTCCGTTGCTTTATACAGCAATCTGCTGCTATTTCTGTGAAGTTCCCAATAAACTGAATTAAATTTAAACAGTGCCGTCCTATGTTATTACCCTTGGACGGAAAGGTCGAAATATCAAGTGCTTTAAGTTTGAGTTAAGTCAATATTGACAGATTAAGTAAAAATCCTTTACGAAGACATCTGAAGAGAATAAAGAGACATTTAAACTTAACAAAGTTTGCAGGTAAAAATAAGTTTATGTATGTAAAGATAATTTTGTATACCAGTATATTTAACATTTTATAAATATTCATGAAACGCGAAACTCTGACTTGCAGTTACTTCAATTCTTCAACGCTAATTGTAGCAGCAGCTATTGTTACTAGAAAAGTAACGCTGACATAGTTACATTTTTTAAGTTACTTTATCGAACTCGGTATTCATGTATTTAACCTTTTTAGAAATTTATTATGTAAAAGTACTATTTTTTGGTATTGTTAATGTTCCATTTTCTTACAAAATGCTACATATTGCTCACATAGAGACTATTAAAATTGATTTATCTCTCAATTACCTTGTTCATTTTCCATAAAATTACAAGATGAACCTTGATACAAATGAAGCAAATAAAGCCCACTTCTAACGAGAACCGCGATGTTGCTATAAACTTAATTAAATAACACGCACGGAAGCTTAGAAAGACTTCCGCTGACATGAACAAAAATAAATTGGAAATGTTTTTTAGGTAGTATACACATTTTCTCGGAAGTTTATTGGCGAACTTTAAGAAAATAGTTTTGTTGAAGGATAGGGAATCTTTTGAATGACTATAATAAATAGAAATTCTGAGATACGCTTGCTGATGCTTCACAGAGTTTCTATAAATCCGTAAATATTGTGTTTCTTTTAGTTTCCTGTGCTTTTGTTCTGTCTTGTGTTCAGTGATGTTTTTGCTTTCCCTATGGTTTTCCTCTATGATAAAGTATAAAGTATTGGAATCGTGTCGAAAATCGGAACTCAAGATTTTGACGAATTTACACCCTGCAAGCACTCTAGAACTTGAGAAAGCTAACAGAGTCCACTTCAAAGATAAGAGCTTTCAATACCGTCTCAAACGTAACATTGTATTAACAATCATTGACATTTTCTGCTCAACAGTAGAGCGTTGGCTGGCCAATTCGAAGATGCAGGGTTTGATCCCCAGTTGAGACAGCAAGGCTCTTTACAATGCAGCCCGAACGAATTAACACTGTAAGTTAGTGCAACGATGTCGGAAGTCTGAAAGTGACCCTAGTACGACTAGTACGGATGCAGTGGACTCTGGGATATGAAGCGCCAATTTCAAAGTGAAAGGATAACGACTACGTAGGATACTAACCTGGGTAAAAATAGTACTATCAGGAGGCTAACCTGAGGTAGAAATAGCAGGTGGTGGACAGTCAGATTGTTAGTTGCACGTCCATCTGACATTAGGGCGTGGTGATAAGAGTTTGCAATATCGTCCCTCAATGGTAGAGCATTGGCTGCCAATTCGAAGATGCAGGATTCAATTCCCGGTTGTGACAGCAAGGCTCTTTACCAGCTATTTTTAACGTGGTGTCTGTGCAATGTATATATCTACTCTATCTCAAAAACCATTCAATGAAATTTTACGTTTGGTAAATACATCACTTGTGGGTTACCGTGATGCTGATTAGATTTTGGTACGATTTGGTAGGAGATGCCGTTCTTTTTTACAAATTGATCCCCAAAAATCTTCGAAGGCTAATATTATTAATATATGTGTGTTTTATATACGTAAGTTCTAGCGACAAAATGAATCAGACCAACATCATTCTAGGGTGGACCATTATCATAAGATATTATAGTTCTGCAAATTTTGAGGAGCTGCCGATGCTTCTCACTGTAGTATAAATACTATTCGTCGAAATGACTTAAAATGTGGTAAATTACTAACTGGCGAATTACCTTAGTCATGTATTCTTCGCATTTTTTTTCTGGTATGATTTGAAAACAATGAACTAGCCTAATTTGCGAAATAGCCGACAAAACCTTTAAAATCTGAAATAAAAGGCTATGTATGCTTAAAAGTTTATTTAAATTGTTGTTTTACGCGTAATTTTTACCTACGAAAGTGATAAGAATAATTCAATTACTCTTGGATGAATCTTTTACGAGATATTAAAAAATTTTGGAATTTTTGTGAGATGGCGACGTTTTAAAATACACATTATGTTACCTAATAAAAAAAAAGACTCGATAAAACTAAAAACTAAATATAATACCAATTAATTATCCGTGTCAGTTTGAAAAATTAAAGAAATTAAACTCATTAAAATATGAATTTGAATTTGTAGACAAGGTTCGCGGTTGGGACACCAAGATGTTTTACAGATTTTATGTATCATTCCAAAAATTATTTCCATTATATTGAACAGTTATTGACAAAGTATTGTTTTTGTACATATAAAGATAATTTTTGACAACGGCAATTATGAAGATCCTTGGTTCAACTTCCGGTTGGAGCAGCAGGATTCTTTACATCATCACCAACATCAATGTTTCGACATCCCACTGTGGGTTTGCCCTTTCTTAAAAGATCCTTCCAAATAGTCCCCCCCCCTCTCCTTGCTTTGGAGCAATGCTCCTCCAATTTTTATTCCTAAATACCTCAAAGCCCTTGTTCACAGAATTAATCCATGTTGTCTTGTCAAAACTTCTCTAAATCAGTAAGGACATAAAATGGTTTTTTACGATAACTTTAATATTTCTCCATAGTTACGATGATTTTAATATTTCTCCGGTTACGGTAACTTCAATATTTCTCCAGTTGTTTTCCTGATCCATGACTTTCCTTGATACCTTAGATGTATATTTTTCTATCTATGCGGTGTATGCCTTTTTAAATAATAATAATAGCAATAACTTATTGCAGTCTCTTTGAAGAGTCACAGGATTTTAATTATATTCCACTCTCTTTTTCAATAAAGAAAAGCGCATGTCCTATGACAGAAGGATTATCTGATTGAATGCTTTTGTGAATCAGTATCGAGATGATTTAACGCTTTTTTTTCACAAAGTTGAGAACATTACCGGAAGTATTATGTCAAGTAATCCGGCGAAGGAAATTATTTTATCACGATAGTAAATTCACCGACTGATTCTTTAGGATAGTATCTTATTAAATCCAGTTCAGAAGGTTAAGCTTAATTCCGTTCTTTTTTTTTTTTTTTTTTTTTTTTTTGCATTTTCATGACTTTTTTTTAACAATGTTTTAGAATATTTAAATAAAATAAATCTAAATGAAAAAAAAAATGAATTTTCAAAATTGGAATTTTTATGTTGCCTATATTTATACAAGATTTGTTTAAACATTAGAGATACAATTTGCAAATTTATACAGTTTTATTATGATGCTCATAAATTTAGCTTACATTATTATTTTTACTTAATAAATATTTTGCTTTGAATAAGAGTTCAGAATGTTAATGTAATATGAACTTTTTAAGTTATTATAGCCTTTTTACTTTCTTATTCTAAGTATTGAAAAAGTATTATTTTCCCGAAAATTTTCAATTTCGAGATTTTGATGCCGATATACATTTTAAGACATTCTGAACACATTTTGACTACTTTTGGAGTGATCTCTGTGGTTGATTTCTTGTGTACACTGTAGCGGCCATAAATATTAATGGATTTCAGCGAAACTTTATATCCTACTTCGTTATCAGAATGTCTGGAACTAGATAGACTTTTTTACTTTCCCTGCAATGCATGGTAATGTATAGGTAAAGTACTGGAATCATGCCGAAAATCGCAACTCGAGTTTTCGACGGAACTACATGTTTTGAGACCTCTAGAATACGAAAAAACTATTTTTAGAGTGACGTCTATGTGTGTGTCTGTGCATCTGTGTGCATATCTGTCTGAGCAGATTTTGTATTTACTCTAACTTTGAAATTTATTGACCGAATTTCATAAAATTTGGTAGGTAAGTCACTTGTGGGTAACTCTGGTACTGATAAGTTTCGCATACAATTATATTTGCATACAATATAGTATAAAGGAACACCACCTTTAAAAATAAGTACTACACCACCTTTAAAAATAAGTACAAATATCGAATGAGAACGAAAATTGAATTAAAAATGAATTAAATTAAAATAATGAACGAATTAAATTAAAAATGAATTAAAGACAAGTGGATATAAGCCTACAGGGAAAGTCATGTGCTGCCCACATCAGATTTTTTAAATTCGAGTGAAAATTTTGTGTTTCATTGGAAATTTTATATTTTTTAACATGACAACAAGGGACACAATTGGACATAATCATGCGTGAATGGATTTATTTACGGCTTAATGGCATCGGTACTTAATACTTTTAATCATTGTTGTGAAAAAAAGCCGCGATACAATTCTTTTATTCGTGACGTCATTATCCACCTTTGGGGCCAGTTACCCGTCCCCAGGGAGAGTACATTGTTCAATATGGTATCAATCGAAATTCTTTTTCAAGCCCTTTAAAGTGAAGGGTAACACGCTATAGTTTTAATCATTTGGACACATGTTAAAGATTTTTAACACTTTCGAACATAGATGAAAAAAGTTTATGACTTTGTTCATTTTGTCTGCCTGTTCGCACGATAACTGCCGTAAAAATGACTTTATCAAAATAGAATTTTAGTATGTTATTCAGACGGTCTGTGGGACATATTGGAATGTAAATTAAGAATATCGCCCAATTAGTTTCGGATTGAACCCGAGTTGAAACCTGAAATACACTGAACCGTATGGGCCAAATTCTTTAAACATTTTTAAAGCAAAGTTTAAATTCACAAATTGCTTTGAAAATGTTAGAAAAAATACAAATTTTCCCATAAAATATATGAAAACAAAATCAGCAACATAAGATCGGTAGTTTTCTTTTTAAAAAATAAAATAATAATTACCCCCATATTATATGAAGATAACACATGAGATCACGTCCATCAGTTTTTCCCAGTTTAAAAATCGTGAGTTTTAAAGTTCGTTTAAATTTATATTGAGCGTGGCATTCGTCTTAAAACCGCTTTTTTTTGCTTATTTTTTATGCAACTATATTACTCTGTGCAAACGCAATTACAATATTTTTTAGTTTAAAGGATAATAAAAATTTGATTATTTCTACAACGAAGCCTAATTGTAATGGATGCAGAATGTAAACAAATGATTGTAAGATGAGGTGTATAAGAATTGCTAAATTTTTTCACGCCAAATTATTTTACTCTGGAGTCTGCAATTAAAGTGTATGAATGAAATATTGATTGCTTTTACATAGAGAGCCAGACGATTTATATTTCGATGATGTCATTTGGATAAAGTTCATTTTTTTCAATGAAGTTTTAAGTTTTAAATTATAATAAATGATTGTAGTACTGTGATAATTTAAAATATATCAGGGCTTAATGTATAGCATTTTAGAGATGTTTAAATAAAATTGAGTTTCAGTTGGAAAGTGTTTCATAATCAATGCACTATACATGATTGATATTTATAAATGTTTATGCATGATTGAAATAATTCAAATTATCCCTTAAAAATATAAAAAACATTTCAGCAAAATATATTCGGTAATTTTTTAAATAAAAATTAAAAAAATAATTTCACCAATATCATGTGAAGAGATCACCTAACCCACTCAGTTCATTTTTTTATGAAGTTTTATGTTTTCAAATATAATAAATTATTATAGTATTGTAATAATTAAAAAAAATATCACCTCTGAATGGCACTTTCATAATCAATGCCTTATGCATGCTTGATCTTTCTTGTTAAAGTTTACACGGATTTAGAATCCATAAAACACATGGATACATAATAAAAGAAAAATACGAAGCATATCTGACCTAAAAAAAGAGTTCCAGGGGCCGTTCTTTATTTTATTGGTACAATATATAACAAATCATGCCAGACATATTTTCCCATATTAAATAATAATAGTTCAATAAATGGACGCTAGGTATATACGTATGTCTTTTTGTAATATTTTTGACGATAAAAAATTTTATTTCAAAATATTTATATTTACCGATAAATATAAAATGCACAAAAAATGTATAATTTAGTGATGATTATTCATATCTAACAAATATTTTTCCATGACTGATGTAAATTAAATTCCAACGAAAGCATCTTCCTAAACAATGAGAACAAATTAAATTACGCAGAAATTAGGAGAATAATTTTAAATCAACGACATATAAAAATGGATAACAATGTAAAACAATAAATAAAATGCTATTTCCAATTTAAAGAAACACTTAAATACATACATAATGCGTAAATGCATCCATTGTCGCTAAGTTCTATAGTTGATTGTCCTGCAATTTAATTATTTATTTGAACTATTTGTTGAGTCAATTGCAACTCTAAGCTACGTCCATAGTTGCGCCAACTCAATTGTTTCTAAAAGGTCCTGGATACTTACAGTTTTAATTTAAAATTAAAGTTCTAATTAATGAAAAGGGCTAAACTAGCAACACAATTAAACGTTTAATTTAGATGACAGCAGTGTTTAAAGTTAATGCAACTCCGAAATTGACATATTTTGAATGGGTCAATACGGGGAAAACTATAGCATACTTTAAATGTCACAGTTCATAAAATTACATTTTCATTAGTAAAAAATCTGATGTGGGCAGCACAGGACTTTCCTTGCAGACTCATATTCACGTTCTCTCTTTATTTCTTCATTAATTCATTATATTGAGTTTAATTACAAAAAATAACACCCATAATTATTTAAAATTACTCCGAATTTGCACTTTTAATTCAATTTTCGTTCGCATTTGGTAACTGGACTTATTTTCAAAGTTGGCGTAGCGAAAATGAGGACAAAACTGAAATATCTCGAGAAAGGCTAGTCCTAGTTTAATGGGGTTGATCTTATTCTTTTCATCGTTGAAAATTACGTATAAAACAAGCATTTAATTGATGTATTTGAGCATACGCAGTTTTTAAATTTAGGTTTTGACAATTCCTGCCAGTTATTTTGCAAAAAATTGCAAGTTATTTTTTTCCGGATCGTGCAAAACTCTAATCAGCATCAGGGTACTTATCTACCACACAGGTGACTTATCCACCAAATTTTGTAAAATTTAATCTGTTATTTTTTCAGCTAGAGTACATACATCAATTTTTGTTGGCCATTTCACAAAAAAGGGTGAGTTCTGCTATCTCAAATAGTATCAAAAACTAATCTGCACCAGGGTCACACACTAGTGACTTACCTACCAAATTATGTGAAATTTGGTCCATTAGATTTTGAATTAGAGTGGATACATACATTGAACAGACAGACACACACATACGTCACGATAAAAATAGTCTTTTTCGTATTCTGGAGGTCCCAAAACGTGTAGATCCGTCGATAACTCGAGTTGGGATTTTTGGCATGATTCCTATCATTTCCCTATATATTACCAAGTAATGCAGGGAAAGTAATAATAGTATTAAGTATAATAATTAACCGTATTAAGAATAGCAGTAAAATCACTTAAATGTGTTGTATTACACGCCGTTATAAGATAAAATTATATTTTGTATTGTCATTTCAGATGTTTGTAGAGTGTGTTATAATGTCATGAGGTTCAATTGGAGATTCATTTATTGTGTTTCGGAAATATACAAGAAGATATACAAGCTTGTTTAATAACTGTTTAATAAGTTAATAACGCACTATTAAACTTCTTCAATAACGCATTTTAACGTCTTTAGTCAAAGCATGCAAAATTAACTTATTTAGCTCGACGCAATCTTTTTACTAAAATCTAACCTTAGAATGGATCACGTAATTTTTAAATAGCTCATAAAATGGTATCTGAATGCATTCCACTAAGAGTAAACCAGGTAAATGCATGATATTGATAATGGAATCAAGATTAATTAAAAGAAGAAGCAAGCTATTATTGTATAAAATTCTACTTAGCTCCGTCTTTACCTATGACTCGGAGATTATTGACTTTAAGAGGCAAAAACGCCCTGGCGGTTTTGAGAGGAATGTTTTAAGCAGAATATATGAAGGTATTCAAATTAATGGAATGCAACGAGGAATATATAAGTACGAACTATATCACGTATATAAGTAACCAGATACTGTCAAGCTTGTAAAAATACTAATAATGAAATGATCTGGACACGTTATCCAGATTCCCCCTGTGGTGGTAGATAAAAAAACGTTGGGAGAAATTTTAGGACAAACTCCCGCATAATTTGGAAATTTGGAATAACGTAGATGCGAATCGCATAGTTCTTACGTTGCAGTCGTGGCCGCAAAACCTACCATTACCTCTTTGCACGAGTTCCTCAAGATAATCATTAATTGAAATACAATACATTAAATTCCACATTTTTAACTTTTAAATTAAATATTATTTATTAACACCTGTTATTGTTGTTATACTTAAAATTAGATTAATTTCAATAAACGCTTAAGGGAGAAAAAAGCACCATGTGAGACCAAGTCGTTTGCATCTCATTCCGAAGATTAAACATTGACCTTATTTATACGAAGACTGGTACATACCTCTGTATTTCGGGTCTGTTGATCAGCATGACTGGAATTGTAGGCGCTTCTTTTTTTGACATTTGGAGTCAGCTTTGGCTTTTCTAAAACATTTTCACTATTCAAAGTAATAACTCATTCTCTTAACTCTACGGCACGAATCACGAATCATCACAACCTCTCTCCCGTCGCTTCTGAACAATCCTTATTATGAACTACACTACTTAAATTATCATTCCAATATATATTGCATTATCTCCTTGTCGCCACATCATTTTGCCTGAGGTCCAGATATGCCCTCTTTGTTCTCATTGGGTGCTCCTCAATGCGATGCCGCATCATTGCACAATTGGCTCGTTTAGTTTCCAATGCAGCTTGGTTTAAGTCTTGGCCCTAGGAAATTTTTGTCCCAATCACACCTACAATTTGCGTGACGTAAATTTATTGGGGGTCATGGCGTTCCGGGCCAAGACTGTCATAAAACAGTGCCTAAAAGTCTGGCTTTTGTTTTGTAGAAAATTTTAAAATTGTATAAGTTACCTCCTGGTCTCCTCTCCCCCCGCCTCCGAAAAGAACACAACATTTATTTTTCTGGCCAAACAGACAGGGAAGCAACCTAGAGAAAGGCCACAATTTAGCTTAATTGTGTTGAGAAAGACATACTTTTCTGACCACTAAGAATTGGGGAGCTCTTGCTGGGCGTCGGACGGAATGGAACAGAGTCGTTGATACCATAGCTAACACTGGGCTCTCAAAAATGCGATACATTCAGCGGTGATATTTTTTTTAATTATCACAACACTACAACAATTTATTTTTCTTAAAAACTTAAAACCATGGAGGTAAAAGTACTTTCGAACTCCATGTTTAAAATTTCATCGAAAATGGCAATGCTATAAAATCGTCTGCTTCTCTATGTAAAACCAATGAATATTTCATTCATATCACCTATATTCCAGACTCTAGAGCTAAATAATTTTGCGTTAAAAACATTCAGCAATTCTTATACAACTCATCTTACAGCTTGATTTGTTTACATTCTGTATACGTTAAAATTAGACTTCGTTGTAGAAATAATCAAAGTGTGATGATCACTTAAACTAAAAAATATCGTAATTTCGTTGGCGCATATTATAAATGCGCAGAAAATACGCAAAAATAAAGCGGTTTTAGGGTGGGTACTAAACTCAATATCATTGTAAAAGAACTTTAAAAATCACGATCTTGACACTGGGAAAAAAAGATGGCTGACGTATTTCATTTTGAAGTGGATCACGTGATCTCTTCATAAAATATGTGTGAAATTATTATTTTAATTTTTATTTAAAAATCTTTTGAACCTATTTTGCTTAAATATTTTATATATTTTTTATGGGATAATTTGAATATTTCCTTAAATTTTCAAAGCAATTTGGGAATTTTAACTTCGCTTAAAAGATGTTTGAAAAATTAGATTACATAGGGTTTAATGCATTTCACTTTCTCAATCTGGGTTCAATTCAAAACTAATTGGGTGATATTTTACATTTACAGTCCCATATGGGCCACAGACCGTCTCAACAACATATTAAAATTCCATTTTGATAAATTCATTTTACGGCAATTATCGTACAAACGGACAGACAGACAGACAGACAGACAGAAGGAATGAACAAGGTCATAATCACTGTTCAACTATGTTTGAAAGTGTTAAAAACACCAGAAGGGCGTTCATATTCATGTCTTTAAATCACGTGATCTGTTAAACAGTTTCGAAAATATTGGAATATAGTAAATATGTGCATGCGTATACGGAGTACTGCATAGGCAAAGTTAAATAAAAACATTGAGATGGTGTATATAAATTCGTGTACAAAACGAAGTTTCAAAATCGCTTGCTAGCTTTGCAGAAAGAGGATTCCATAAACGCACAAAGATACTGCTAAAAGGTTACAAACGATTCATATACCCACGATAGAAGTAGATACATTACAATTATTTCAAAGTATTTATAAGCTCCTTTCATCCGTTCAAGAAAGCGGTGTTTTCTTACAAAAAAAATTATACACCAGTGCGAAGTTTTTTTTGCAGTTGGGTACAATTTTCGTCGTGAGTTACATTATAAATTACGAATTCATTTAACCACGAACTGAAGATGAAAAATCTGATGTGGGCAGACCATAACTTTCCCTGCTGATTCATTTTCTCTTTATTTCTTTAATAAATCCTTAAATTGAGTTTAATTGCACAAACTAACACGCATAATCGTTTGAAATGACACAGCAATTGCACTTTTAATTCAATTTTCTTTTTTATTTAGCAACTGGATCTATTTTCAAAGGCGACGAAGCAAAAATTCGAAGAAACTAAAATATCTCGATAACGGTTTGTCCTAGATCGATAGGATTGGTCTTATTCTTTCCACTGAAAAGAAATATGTATAAAATAAGCATTTAAAGGATACATTTGAGCATACATATTCTTTGATTTTAGATTTTGGCGATTTTTGTGGGGTATTTGCTTAAAAAGGTTTTATAAATCGTACCAAAATCTAATCAGTACTAGATTACCCGCATGTTACTTATCTGTAAAATTTTAGGATTTAGATTCATTATATTTTTAGTTAGAGTGCATATATGGCACTGATAGATAAACATGCATGCACATACACAGACACACACACAGACGTCACGCTAAAAATAGTTTTTAACACTTTACAACAAAGTTGAAAAGTGTTTATGACTTTGTTCATTCTGTCTGTCTGTCTGTCTGTCTGTCTGTCTGTCTGTCTGTCCGTTAGCACGATAACTGCCGTAAAAATGAGTTTATCAAAATGAAATTTTAGTATGTTGTTCAGACGGTCTGTAGGACCTATGGGAATATAAATAAATAATATCACCCAATTAGTTTTTTATTGAACCCGGGTTGAAAAAATGAAATACATTGAACCCTATGGGACCTAATTTTTCAAACATTTTTTAAGTACATTTAAAATTCACGAATTGCTTCGAAATTTTTAGGAAATATTCACATTATCCCATAGAATATATAAAAAAAAATTCAGTAAAATATGTTAAGTAGTTTTATAATTAAAAAAATTATTTAATATAGGGAAAAAAACAAATTCAATTAAATTCTGACTTTGGGATATCTTCCAGAAAGAAAAGAGAGAGATATTATATAATAAATATCTCTCCATTTGTTTAAACGTTTTGCATATGGGAGTGGCTTTATATTTTAAAATAAATTTGGTAGATAACAATTTTTCATTTTTTTTAAATTTTATATAACTCTTCATGATAAATTTAATTGATGGCATTTTAAATGCACTTTCCTACGTCCTAGAGAGTTAAAATTTGGTACACAGCTTAAATTTGTTGAACATTTTATTCGACAAAAATTTGATGGATCTTTAAATATAGATCATACATTTTTTTCGAAATGGCCTGAAAATAATCCCCGTTCACTTCTATAAATCATTGGTGTAATATTGTTAAAAATTCTGATGTGGACAGCACATGTCTTTCTCTGCAGACTCATATTCGTTCTCTTTATTTATTCAATGATAATTTGTGTTTATCTGCACAACATAAGTATTTTAAATGACATTGAATTTACACGTTAAACTTAAATTTGGTTCTCATTTGATAGCTGGACTTATTGTCAAAGGTGGCGTAGCGAAAACGCGAAAAAACTAGAATATCTCAAGAACGGCTAGTCCTAGAGTAATGGGGTTAGTCTTATTCTTTTTGTTGTCAAAAATCACATATAAAATAGGAATTTAATTGATATAATTGAGCACACGTAGTCTTTTATTTTTATATATAACGATTTTTGCTGGCCATTTCGCAAAAATAGCCCGTTCCTTTTTCCCGAATAGTAGTAGAATAACCTACAAATGATTTATATACAAAATTTTGTTAAATTTGGTATATAAATCACTTGTAGGTTATTGAAATATTATACTCCAAATTTTGTTAAATTTGGTTCATTAGTTTTTAGCTAGAGTGGATAAAGGCAATTTCTGCGGCCATTTCGCAAAGAAGGCAGATTCTTTTATTACGAATCGTACTATAATCTAATGAACATCAGGATTTCCCACAAAAAACATACCTACCAAATTGTATGAAATTCGGTCCATTAGTTTTTCAATTAGAGTGGATGTAATATCCACACAGACACACAGAAACATACACAGATACACCCTTACACACACAGACGTCTTCCTAAAAGTAGTTTTTTCGTGTTCTAGAAGTCCCAAAACGTGTAGATCCTTTGAAAATTCGAGTTCCGATCTTCGGCACGATTCCAATACTTTGAGTACATACACATACACATATATATTATCTGTGTATTATCTGTGTATCTAAATTCCGTGCCTATGCAATTACAATAGTTGTGATTTTAAATGATCCCTAAACTTCTATTATTTCTTCAAGGAAGCCTAATTTTAACATATGCAGAATGCAAATATCTCAAGCGATTGTAAGATGAATTACATAAGAATTGCTGAATTTTTTTCACACAAAATTATTTAGCTCTGGAGTCTGGAATACAAGTTATATCAATGAAATATTCATTGATTTTGCATAAAGAATCAGATGATTTATATTTCGATACAGTTTTAAGTATTTAAGTATAATAAATTACTGTAGTACTGTGATAATGTAAAAGATATTACCACTGAATGAATCACATTTTAGAAATTTTTAAATGAAATTACATTTCAGTTGGAAAGTGTTTCATAATCAATGCTTATGCATGATTGATCTTTCTTGTTTACTTATTCTAGAGGTCCCAAAACGTTTAGATCCGTCGAAAACTCGAGATGCGATTTTCGACATGATTCCAATATTTTCTCCATACGTTACGATATATTGCAGGAAAAGTAAAAATCCGATGTAGGCAGCACATGACTTTCGCTGCAGACTTATATTCATGTTCGCTTTATTTAATTCAATTTAATTCACTTTCAATTCAATTTTCGTTCTCATTTTGGTAACTGAACTTATTTACAAAGGTGGCGAGTTGCAATTTTCGACAAAATTTCAATATTTTCCTTACACATTACGATGTATTGCAGGCAAAGCAACAAGATAAAGAATATAAATAATATTTAGAGAATTATTGGAATATGAAAATATTCCGAATGTGTAATAATAGATAAAAGTGTGTTATTCATTCAAAAAAATATTTTGCGGATTAAAAATATTTTGCGGATTGAAATTCAGCTGTTAAATTTAGTCTGCATTTCTGTTATCAATTAAAATGATACAATTTGTTGATTTAATATAAATTACGTATTGTAGACTGATTTGCTTTTTATGAGCAAATCGTTCACAAAAGCTATTGGAACTTCCTAACGGTAACATCAAATACGAGGTGAAATTAAATACAATAATGAATTTTACCCAGCAGATTGGAAAATTTAATTTAGATAAAAAGCGTGAAGCTTCGTTAATGCAATGTTACACATTTAAGGCGGTACTGGAATTAAAGTCATTGCTAATGAAATTTTGTTTGTTTGAAAGGTGATAATTCAGGAATTAAATTTTCTGTTGTAAGTAGATTCAATAAACGTTTAACAGAAAAAATTAAATATATATATTGTACTCCTTTGGTATAAGGTTAAATTTATGTTTTTTAAATATTTTTATGGCATTTGTGTTAACCTGTTGAAATCAGAGCGTTGCTGTGGTGCACAAGTATGAGAAATATCAAGTTGTTTACTTTTTATATATAAATCTTTGAAGTCGTTGCTAATGAAATTTGGTGTGTTTGAAAGGTGGTAATTCGAGATTTAAATTGTCATTTGGGTTGGTTGAATTATCTTTCTTAATTATTAGCAATCGTGAATAGCATTGAATTCCACAATTTGAACTTTTAATACAAACATTATTTATTACACATATTATGATTACGATTAAACTTCATTAATTTTATATGCACTCCAACGAGCAGATAATGCAAGTGTGAGACCTGGATTTTTATAGAATGCCTAAACTCATATGTTTCCATAATATATTATGTAGATTTGCACAAAACTCTGTTTGTTCTCTTGGACATGCCTAGCCTCCAATTGACTTTGAAAGCACACTCTTGGATGGTTATTGCCTCTAAATGTATTTAACACCACACTCTTAAACAGTCATTGCCTCAATTTTATAAAGCACACACTTGGACATTCTGAACTATCATTCTAATCACAATGCTCTCGGACGGTCATGGTCTGAATTCCGGCTGCAAAACAATACACCTTTTAGGACGACTATTGCTTTGCAATCTCCATACACAACATTCTTTGTCGGCCATTCTTAATTGGCTGAATATACGTTTAACTTTCATTGCTTGTTGCCACATCAATTTGCCTGAGGTCCAGATACGCTATTCGTATCTCATTGGTTGTTCCTCAGGGCGATGCATCAATCTCTATAAACAACATTCTTCGACGGTCATTCTTAATTGGTTGAATATAAGTTGAAAATTCTCTTTGTTCCCACATCATTTCGCATGAGGTCCAAATACGTTCTTCGTAGCTCTATTGGTTGTTCCTCAGGGCGATGTAACAACACTTCTTCATTAGTCACCTTATTAACCAATCTCCATGGCTTAAGCCTTAGCCCCCGCAATTTGTGCATTAGCATTTAAGCCTTAGCTCCGCAATTTAAGCCTTAGCACCTACAATTTTTGCACGGAATTTATTGCGGTCAGGACGTCTCAGGCCAAGACTATTGCAAAATGAATCCTACGAGTCTGCGCTTTGTTTCGCGGTACATATTTTATAAATTTTAAAACTTCATAAATGTATCCTGGTCTCACAATTACGAAACAAGAAAATTTGTTGTGGACAATCCACGACTTTCACTACAAACTCAAATTCATTTAATAGTTCCTTCTTTTACATATTTTCTTTCTTTCATTATATTGAGTTTAATAGCCCTAAATAACAAGAATATTTATTTGAAATGACAGAAATATTATTTCAATTTTTGTTTTCAGTTGGCGACTGGAAGTATATCTCCAGAGTATATTTCCAAATATTTTCAAATATGGACTATATTACTTATTGTGGATGCCATTAATATGTTATTGTGGATGCTGTTAGTATGTATTAATATTGGCAGTTGTTAAGTTAAAGTTGCTCAAAATATAAGTTAATTGGGTACTTCGAAATAGTTTTACACGTTGTCATTCGAAAAAGCGCCAAGTATTTAACTCAACGTTAAAAAATAGTGGATCTTATGCATTATTTTCTCACTGTGAATGTAGTAAATTGAACGATTGTATTATGTAGTGAAAGTCATGTTCTTCGCACATTATTTTCAAATACAGCAACTAATTGACACTACAAGTTGTAATTTGTTCTGAAACAAAATGCACTTACATACAAAGCATTACTATGTGCTTACAAAGTGCATACAAAGTATTTCTAAGAGCACCATAAAATTTATCCAACAATGCAAATAAGATTGAAAAGCGTAAAAGTAACATATTATATAGAACAAATGTAACATTTAGATTACAATTAGAATTCGTTCAAGTTTTACATATTGCGCGCGTATAAAATTCGTTTTGAAATTCACTCATGAAATTCTGTTATCATTTACTTTGTGCGATTCGTTTGTCCAATAAAAGTTTCGAACTGTTAAGAGGTTCGGACTCCATAACTTAATTGTTCTTCGAAGCCGAACCTTCGGCAACAATGCAGAATAATGGGCTTAATTAATGACAGGAATTAATTGGCGACAAAATAGACGTTTAATTTAGATAAAAGGAGTGTTATAATATTGTTGATAAGTTTTTAATTTAAATAAGAGTCTTAAATATACAATAAGAGTGAAATTATCATTTGTTTTAAATGCCACAGAGAAATAAAATTCGTCATTTGGAATGAAGTTAACTTTCAGTTAAAAATAATTAAAAAAAGCTTTGGATCATAATAAAGAATTTTATGTCACGCATCTTTTCAGTGTTGGGCCCCTTTTTATTTTGTGTGAGACCAGAAATAGATATCACACCAGTTTTTGATGATACAGTTTTATGTTCAATATTTGTGGTTTGCTGCAATAGCAAACAATGCTTTTGCTGCAATAGCAAACAATGCTTCAGACGAAACGACACCAGCGTTTACAGCACTTTGACCCGACAGGTCAAATTATGCCATGAACCTACAGACTGAGGTGTAGTCATGAGAGCGGTTAAAAGTAATAACCATTTATGGAAGACGTCTAGGCCCCGTGCCCAAGTTCGGCCAATCAAGGCCAAACAGGCGTTGTTGTTGTTGTTGAAACCCAGACCGTCTGACCTACCAGAAAGGTGGCCAAACAGGCGTGTCAGACGTCAGGCAAAAACAGGCGGCAACCAAGAGATGATATTACACAACTTTTACGAGAATCGAGTTAAGTAGTTATGAAACAAGCGATGAAATAGTTAGTAAAGTAAGAAGTAAGAGTGAGGTTCTCTACAATAGTACGGGGGCAATACAAATGAGAAGTCATGATGAGAAGTCTACGGAGTCCAGAGGCAAATGTGAAACGACAATGTCTTGCTTACAGGTTCCAGAAGTGTTCTAGAATGAGCAGATGCAATACGAGCAAGGAGCCCAACATTTCGAGTTAAAGCCAGTACAATATATGCAAATGCAAGAATTGTGGTCAATGACCGTGCCGAAAATGAAGGCATGTGCTCATTAATGATTGTTGAGGGTCGTAAATACATTTTAGGCATTTCTAAGCCATGGTCTCACATTGTCTCCCTCCGCCGCGCCGCAAGAATATGAATGATTATTGTAACTAATTTATTAATTAAGAAAATATTAATAATAAATGATTTGATTGTAAAGTAAAAATGCGCTTTGCATTTAATAATTAAGACCCCCTTAAATGTGCACCACACTTTGTATGCAGATACTATTGAAAAATTAAATCCACAAATAAGAGAAATTTTTTCCCGTGGTGGTATCTTAGGAAGCGAAGCACCATCAAAGAAATATGAGAGGACAGAACGGAATTATATAACGGAAGTACCACCATATTTTTAGGAACAATTATTGTTATAATAATTGTGACATAACCATATTATTACAAATAATTATTGATATAATAATTGTTATATATTGAAGTTCCTGATCACATGGCTTTGAAGACATATTCGGTGTTGTTAACCCGAATTTGCAGTTATATTTGGCAAGTTCTGGAAACGTCTCGAATTTTGCAGATTGGCTAAGAACTTAACAAATTACGCACATTTTTCAGAATTTTCAACAGAGAACATGTATAGCCGTCATAGTTTTGTTGGGTTGTTGACGTGATAGGAGTTAAAATGAATTGTGAATGAGTCAGTGCTTGAGTAAATCATGTAAGAAAAACACTGGAGAGGAAACGAAATTACGTAACGGAAATGTCTCTATATTTGAACTGCCGAAATGTTGGTCATATGCGACTAAAAATAAAATACTGGGGTACCCACAAAAGAGTTGTATTTGGAGATGAACATAATTTTAAGAAACAATAGAAGTGTTAACACACAAATGAAATTCAATTGAATTCAATGAAAATAAATTAAATTCATTTAAATTTTTTCGTGGCAATTTCGATTTAACAATCCCTCATTCTTATCATTTCTATGTTATCCCTTCTATTGTTCCTTAAAATTCTGTTAATGTCCAAATGCATTTTTTATGGGTCCCTCACGATTTTATTTTTAGTCACAAATAACCAAGAAAGTTGTGATGGTTAAAAATTACTTTTTACAATTTAGGACATTTTGCTAAAACCGTGTAACTTAAAAAGTTTTATTAATAATATTTTGTTTTATACTTTTGCGATTTTGCAATCAATTTTTATCAGATATCCAATCAAACGTTTTAGGATATATTTACCGATGTTTTTTATATATAAAGACATCAATTCATAACTCTCAATGAAAAATATTACATGTTAAAATGTTTAACTTAACACGCACACACATACACAAACACACACACACATATATATATACAGGGTCTTTCAAAAGTCCGTATAAACTTTAAAAATTCATTAAAAATCGAAAAATCATCGCATTGAGGTGCGGTTTGTACCATAAGTATTGCCAGGACGGAGGGGGGGGGGGGGGGGGGAGGGGTTGACGTGAAAAAATTTTGTAGTTTAAAAAATCACCTATAAGTGGCTCTTACCCGAATACATTTTCCAGAAGTATGCAAATGAGGCTGTTATAAAAGAACTGTAGTGCTCTGTAGATCCTTTATTTGATTTATTATTAAACTGTGCAAAGAAGAAGTTTTTGCGAGAATGTTAACTATGAGACCGAGAAAGCCTTGTTAGTGAAGCTATATTACGTGAGCGGAGAATCAGCAACAGATGCTTTGCGAAAATTTTGATTTAGGAAAAATCTAAAGAAGAGAGAAGGTCCTACCACCTGTTCAGAGTTACTTAGGCTTCTCACACGATTTGACAAGTACAGTAAGTTATTTTCTTTGTCTTTCCAATGCGTTCAGCGCCACCTATAGGTGATTTTTTAAACAACAAAACTTTTTCACGTCAAAAAAAAAACCCCGTCCTATCAATACTTATGGTACAAACCGTACCTCAATGCGATGATTTTTCGATTTTTAATGAATTTTTATAGTTTATACGGACTTCTGAAAGACCCTGTATATACACTGCTGGGCAATTGCGAAGGATGGATGACAAATTGCAATGTAGCACAATATTAAGCGGGGCTGGAGGCCCAGCAGGATAAAATATTGTTTCCACACTGTTCGGACATTAGAATAAAGATCATTTATTGTTCTGGAAAATACAGAAGGTTTTGAAACATTTGAAAATAAAAAGTGTTCACTTGATGCTGTGTACGGAAAAAAGAAAAAATGCATATGAACGACAGCAGGCACCTTTTAGAAAGGTGTCAGTAAGGGGATATGTCCACCGTGGAGTGCGATGCAACATTCCACAAGTCGTGTCAAGCTTTGCACAACATTGTTCAACAGCTGTTGAGGCAAGTTGTCCCACTCCTCTGTCAGTGCACGGATGAGGGTGTTCTTATATGTTGGAGGATATTTTCAACCAGTAAGTCGCCTCCCCAAAGCATCCCAAACATTTTCAATGGGGTTTATATCTGAAGAACGTGCTGACCATACGGAGCATTGAACACTCTCGCTGACTAGACAATCTAGCGAGTGTTCGACATGGTGCGTTGTCGTCCGTGAAAGCAAATTTGTCAGCGACAGCACCACGGAAAAGGCAAACATGAGGCAGTAGGACTTCATCAATGTATCGTTGGCCAGTCATATTCCCAGTTGCAACCACATGTAGGAGCGTGAGGCCATTGATCATGATGCCGGACCATACCATGATACTGCATGTCGGATATCGACCACTTTCCTGGATATTTTCTGGACGATAAGCAGTACCAACCTCACGCCAGATCAGTTGGCGTCTACAATCCGATGACAGACTGAACCATCTGAGAATAGTACGCAAGCCTAATCCTGTTCGGTCCATTTGCGATGCTCACTACATCATTGCAAACGGGCGGTACGATGTATTCTAGACAATGGGACACCCACAAAAGGTCTGCGAACGTATAGTCCTTCTTCTCTCAAACGTCTGGCTACAGTTTTTCGGGTGATCCTCTGTCTTGTAGTAGCAAGAAACTGATTTGCCACCTGCTGAGCTGTGGTGCGACGGTCCTTTTTCGCCGATAGGACAATGTACATGTCTCATGACGGCGTCGTCCTTCTAACACGACCTCCCCCGTGACGCTTGCTACACATTCCAGTTGTTTTAAATGCTTGCCATAGCCGTGAAACAACACTGTGGGTGATGTCGAATTCCCTGTCAACATCTGTTATTTTTCGCCCTTCTTCGGTCTTTCAATAATACGGCCAATCGTAAAATCATCTAAGTGATATCGGGAAGACATACCGAATATTTCACGTTCTTCAATTAAATCTTTCCCATAAAACTTTCACTTGGAATAACAACTTTCCACACGCGTCAAATACTTTAAATCTCATATCAGCGATATCCCGTAACGAACAGGCCTGGAAATGAAAAATTTGCATACGCACACCTCTTCATACTATATTCCGCACTTATTCTAATTTTCCACATTTTGCTTCCGTTTAATTTTGTGGTTGCTATGGGTGATAGTGTCATCTGTCCTTAGCAGTTGTTCAGCAGTATATATATATATATATATATATATATATATATATATATATATATATATATATATATATATATATATATATATATATATATATATATATATATATATATATATATATATATATATATGTGTGTGTGTGTGTGTGTTTGTGTATTATATATATATAAATATATATATATATATATATATATATATATATATATATATATATATATATATATATATATATATATATATATATATATATATATATATATATATATATATATATATATATATATATATATAATATATATAAATATATATATATAAATTCCCAAATAGGACAAGTAAGAATATACTCGTAAAATTTCTAGATAAGTGACGGAAGTAACGGCCGGGGGAAGTTGCGACCCCCAACACTCCGGTTAAATTTTTTTTCCGCCATGGCAAACGCTCCCGGTAGCCGATACTCCCTACACTATTTTCTTCATGACTCTTATAAAACCGTAAAAATTACATAAATACATATACACTTTCAAAAACATGTAAATCTTTAAAAGTTTATTATTCTACGCTAAAACAAACCAAAAAGCACACTATAAAAATATAACAATTAATTTAAAATACTAATGTATGAAATCATTTCACGCGTGGTTATTTAATACCTTAGTATCAATATATTCAAAACTAATGTTTGAAATCCAAGTCAGAGAGGTTATATTTAAAAATTTGGATACAAGACCAATTGACATCACTGTCGCCATAAATATACTAATGTATGATGTTACTTCATACATTAAAAATAACTTCTCTGACTTGGATTTCATTAGTCTTGAATATATTATTTCTAAAGTATTAAATAACCACGAGTGAAGTAATTTCATACATTTGTATTTATATGGCAATAATGTTGCTAATATGTCCTATATCCAATTTTTAAAATAACCACTCAGACTTGGATTTCATTAGTCTTGAATATATTTATTTTAAAGTATTAAATAACCACGAGTAAAGTAACTTCATACATTAGTATCTATATACATTAGTATCGATAGTGTTGCCAATTGGTCTTTTAACCAAAGTTTTAAATATAACATCTCGGACTTGGATTTCAAACATTAGTTTTAAATATATTGATATTAAGGTATTAAATAACCACGTGTGAAGTGATTTCATACATTAGTATTTTAAATTAATTGTTATATTTTTATAGTGTGCTTTTTGGTTTGTTTTAGCATAGAATATTAAACTTTTAAAGATTTACATGTTATTGAAAGTGTATATGTATGTATGTCATTTTTACGGTTTTATAAGAGTCATGAAGAAAATGGTGTAGGGAGTATCGGATACCAGGAGCGTTTGCCATGGCGGAAAAAAGCTTTAACCGGAGTGTTGGGGGTCGCAACTCCCCCCGGCCGTTACTTCTGTCACTCATCTAGAAATTTTACGAGTATATTGTTACTTGTCCTATTTGGGAATTTATATAGGTATACACATGTAAAATTGCAGCATAGCGCTTTACAAGTTGTATTATAAATTATTTTTTTGCTTTCAATTCACTAAAAATTGTAGCAATTTTTCAAGTTTTATATTGTATATATATATATATATATATATATATATATATATATATATATATATATATATATATATATATATATATATATATATATATATATGCCGGGTGTATATAAACTGCTTTGACAAAATAAGAGGGGTGATAGTACCCATCAAGACGAACAATATTTATAATGGAAGCCAGGGTCGCATTCCACTCTAAGTGCCAGAAAAGCGAAAAGTTAAAGTTGAACTTTCACCAGTGAAAATAAGGAGAATTAAAGTAATTATAAGTTGCACAATCCTATTTATTTACACCAGAGAAAGACACAAAGTAGTTGCTCAAAGTGACGGCCAAGGGTGCCGTTGTACAATTCACACCGGGGAATGAACGACTGGCGCACCCTCTCGAAGGCACCTGGTGTGGTGTTTATCCTGTCCGCTGCAACAACGTTTCTCGCAACGAAATTTTCTACGGAGTCCACAGGCGTCTAGTACACCAATGATTTTATGTGCCCCCACAAGAAGATGTCCAGTGGGTTGAGATCCGGTAAGCGTGGAGGCCAAGCCACAGGTCCACTACGTTCAATCCATCATCGTCCAGGATATGTGGCATTCAGGAAGTGTCGGATGACTAGAAGTGACGGTGATGTCCTGGAGATGTGATACTTCTCCGGCACGACAGCTATATCGTCCGAAGTGGCGACATGTACTTATTGGACGTGTTTCAAAGTTGCTCTTTTCTGACACTCAAAGTGGAATGCGACCTTAGGTATATATATATATATATATATATATATATATATATATATATATATATATATATATATATACGTATATATATATATGTGTGTGTGTGCATTATAGTGAGAGGGAATATGTACTGTTGGAGAGGTGAAACTTCTTGTTGAACTCATTTTTATCTATCTTACAGCAATGGGATTTTATATATTTAGATTATTACTATTGAATTAATATTATTAATTTTGAATTTTTTTCTTGTCTATTGAGCTATTGAATTGTATCCCATCTATTGAATTATTCTATCCATTAAACTATCGTACAACAATGGGGCATCTATGAACCATTCTAGGCGTGAATCGTACAGCAGGTTTATATTATTTGTTGAAATATTGTGTTTGCATCGCAAATTCGCACGTATGTAAAATTTCAAGTAAATTGGCTTGGTAAAAGTGTGTCAAAAATTGCTTCCAATAGAATAGTGCAAGTAAATATTATTTCAAATAAAACAGTGTAAAACAAATAAATATTTCTATTTTAAAGACAATATTGAAATGACTATGCCATCAGCAATGGTTACTGTACTAATGTATCATTTTTATTTATTGCATTTAAAGGCGATTTGTTATGTCCGTGGATAAACTCCAAATACAGACTCCCACTCAATAAGTTAATTGTACCTGAAAGCTTCTGAGAAGTTTTAACGATGATCTGGGATAATGGGTCTAATTAATGACAAGAATAAATCAACGACCCAATGCAGCGTTTAATTTAGATAAAAGGAGTGCAGCAACGCTAATGCAATGTTGTAGGTACAAAGCAGAGCTTAAAGCGGTCAATAAAGAAAACAATGGTTTACGCGACGTGTTACAGTTCGTGCCATTAAATTTCCTGTTGCGATTAGTTTGAACATACTTTATAAAATTTTCTTGCGGACAGAACATGACTTTCTCTATTTAATGCAATGGATCGACTTCTTTCACAGTAAAAAAATATCATGTAGGCAGCACATGACTTTTCCTGCAATCTCATACTCACGTTCTCTTTATTTCTTCAATAATTCATTAAATTCGGTTTAATTGCTCAAAATAACAGCCATAATTATTTTAAATGGCACTGAATTTGCATTTTTAATTTGATTTTCGTTTTCATTGGGTAACTGTGTAGAGTCCACTTCGAAAATAAGAACTTTCAATTTCGTCCCAATAGGTCAACGGTAGAGCGTCGGCTGGCCAGTTCGGAGATCCAGGGTTTGATTCCCGGTTGGGCAGCAAGGTTCTTTACAACTGTACTAATGTATGGAATTATGTCTTTCATCTATTGCATTTGAAAACGATTTGTTACGTTCATGAATAAACTCCAAATACCGACTCCCATTCAATAAGTTAATTGTTCCTGAAAGCTTCTCAGAAGTTTTAACGATGATCTGGGATAATGGGTCTAATTAATGACAAGAATAAATCAACGATTCAATGGAGCGTTTAATTTAGATAAAAGGAGTGCAGCAACGCTAATGCAATGTTGTACGTACAGAGCAGAGCTTAAAGCGGTCAATAAAGAAAACAATGGTTTACGCGACATGTTACAGTTCGTGTAATTAAATTTTCTGTTGCGATTAGTTTGAACATAGTTTATAAAATTTTTATGTGGACAGAACACTGTTTTTCTATATAATGAAATGAATCGACTTCTTTCGCAGTAAAATTAAATCTCATGTGGGCAGCACATGACTTTTCCTCCAGACCCATAGTCACGTTCACTTCATGTCTTCAATAATTCATTAAATTGAGTTTCATTGCACAAAATGACAGCCATAATTATTTCAATTGATGCTAAATTTGCGTTTTTAATTTAATTTCCGATTTCATTGGGTAACTGGATTTATTCTCAAAAGTAGGGTAGCAAAATTAAAAAAAAATAAAAAATAAAAAAAAAAAAACGACAATATCTCTGAAATGACTAGTCCTGGAGTAATGGGGCTGATCTCTTCGTCGTCAAAAATCACGTATAAATTAAGGATTTGATTGATATATTTGGGCAGACGTAGTCCTTTATTTTTAGATTTAATGATTTTTGAGGACCATTTTGCTAAAAAAGAGTTATTTTTTCAGAATCGTACCATAATCTAATCAGCACCAAGTTAATCTACAAATGATTTATCTACCAAATTTCGTGAAATTTGGTCTATAAATTTTTATCAGATAAAGTCGATAGAGGCAATTTTTGCGGGTCATTTCTAAAAAAAAAACGGCAGGTTCTTTTATTCCGAATCATAACAAAATCTAATCAACACCAGGGTCACCAACAAGTAACTCACCTACCAAACTTATGAAATTCGGATTATTTTTTCAGTTAGAACAGATACAAAATCGTTACAGACAGACAGACACACAGGCACACACACACAGAACGAAAATATTTTTTTCGTGATCATGCTAAGAATAGCTTTTTCGTGTTCTAGAGGTCACGAAACGTGTTAATCCGTCGAAAACTCGAATTGTGATTATCGGAACAATTCCAGTACTTTTATTATATATTGCCATGTATTGCAGGGCATGTAATAATGTATACGATCTACGGCACGGTTTTAACGTTGATTTTTAAATTGGGAACTATTCCGTATAGCTACAAGTAAAACTATTTTAAAGTACCCAATTAACTTTTATTATCACACACAACTCTAAATTGACAATTTTCGATATTGAGAGTAATCGCAATAAGCAATATGATCCATATAATAATGTATTTTAATAATTAATTAATTAATTTGGCATTGTTTTGATTAACTGAGCATCATATGCGTAATTTTAACCATAATTAAATACATCTAGGACAAAATATCGCCATGTTGGCCAGTTATAGTGTAATGAGTTTGGTCTGACTCTTTTCATCGTCAAAAATTGCATATAAAATAAGAGTTTAATAGATATATTTGATATATATTTAATATTTAATAGATATGTTTGATATATATTTAATATTTAATAGACATATTTGATATATATTTAATATTTATTAGATATATTTGGGATATAGATATGATATGTCTTTCAATTTAGATTTTTGCAATTTTTGCGGGACATTTCTCTAAAAATGGCAGATTTTTTCCGAATCGTACCAAAATCTAATCAACACCAAGTGAACCTACAAGTAATTTATCTTCCAAATTTTGTGAAATTGGGCCCATCAGTTTTTCATCTAGAATGGATACAGGTAATTTTTGTGAAGACCATTTCGGAAAAATAGGCAGATTCTTTTATCACGAATCGTACCAAAATCAAAATATAATCATCACCAGGGCCACCCACAAGGAACCAAATTTTATGAAATTCGGTCAATTAGTTTTTCAGTTACAGTGGATTTAATGTCTGCTCAGACAGACACACAGATAGATGTCACGGCAAAAATAGTTTTTCGTGTTCTAGCGGTCCTAAAACGTGTAGATCCGTCAAATACTCGAGTTGCGATTTTCGGAACGATTCCAATACCCTATACACTACCATATATTGCAGGGAAAGTAAAATGTATCCCCATTTGAATGATTGGTCTTAAAAATCTATTCGACTTCTTTGGATAAATATATTTTTATTTTACCTGCAATGCGGTGTAATCTATAAGAAAAGTATTGGAATCGTATCAAACATTGCAACTCGAGTTACCGACGGATCTGTTTTGGAACATTTTGAACACGAAAAAACCATTTCTAGCGTGACTTCTATGTGTGCGTGTACTTGCCTGTGCAATGAATGTATCCACTCTAACTCAAAAACTAATGGACCCAATTTCATAAAATTTTATAAGTCACTTGTGGATGACCCTGGTGTTGATTAGATTTTGGTACGTTTCAGGAGAAAAACCTGCCTTTTTTATATAAAATGGCTTGTAATAATCGTATGTATGCCCTTTAGATAGAAAACTATTTGACCCAATTTCACAAAAATGGGTGGATAAGTCACGTTTGGGTTTCTCTGGTTCTGATTAAATTTTGGCGAGATCCTGGAAAATAGAACCAGCATTTTCAGCAAAATGGCCCGCAAAAATCTTCAAAATCTAAAGTAAAAGACTGCGTATGTTCAAATGTATCAATTGTATAAGTTAATGCTTGCTTTATATGTAATTTTTGACGATGAAAAGTATAAGACCCATTCCATTACTCCAAGACTATAGTCGTTCTCTAGATATATTTATGCTTCGTATTTTTACTACGCCGCCTTTGAAAATACGTCCAGTGACCACAAAAATGCGAAATTTGAATTAAAAGTGCTAAGTAATTGCATTTCAAAAAATAATGATGAGTGTTATTTTGTGCCACTAAACTGAATTTAATGAGTCAAAGAAATAAAGAGAAAAGGAATTTGAGTTTGTAGGTTTAGTCATGTGCTGCCTACATCAGAATTTTTTTTTATTTTATTCCATATCCCTTTTAATGATTCATTTTCCTTCTGCTAACTACATGTTGCTAAACTAGATATTAAACTGTGGAAATAAATATAGTTACTGAGTATTCTCCAATCTATGATTTACGTGATCCTTAAAAAGCCAAAGCTGTAATTTCATCGCGGACATGACATATATCCTTCATTTCCTGTGAGATATGCATAAATGCATTACTCATCTCACATGTATGGGCTCGTGCGGACTTCCGTTTGTTATTGAGAACATTTAGAATGAATCATGCTACCCTTATTGGATCAGAAACATCGTAGTTCTTCTGTGTTTCAAATATTCGAGTTGTAGACATCATGCTGGAATTCTGGTCTAAATATTCGGTATCATCAGAATGGGTTTGTAGTTGTTAGAACTCATTAATACTGATTATCAGTTATGAAATTGGCAACACAGAAACACGTTATGAGCTAAAGTTCTGCAAACATCTATGATGACCAACGTTATTAGTCGCACCAAGCAACTATGATTTACCTGAAGCCACAGCTGTAAAAAGCCACAGCTGTAATTTCATCTATCGACATTTGGAAAGCGGATATGATATATACCCTTCATTTCCCTTGAGATATACATAAATGCATTGATCATCTCACATACATGGGCTGACACGGATTTCCGTTTGTCATTGAGAACATTCAGAATGAATTCTGCTACATTTATTGGACCAGAAACACCGCGGTTCTTCTGTATTTTAAATATTCAAGTTATAGACATCATGCTGGAATTATGGTCTAAGTATTTAGCATCGTCAGAATGGTTTTATACTTGTTAGTGTGATACAGTTGCGCAAAAGGTATTTTGATATTACAGAAATAGCTCTGCGACAATCAGCAGCAGACTCAATGACGCTTAATTTTATAATGAGCGTGCAATTTATTTACGAGAAATAAATTGCACGATCGTATGGTGTGAAACCTTAAAACACATTCCGTTGTGTGCCGCTTAAACCTGCCATATTTATCTTTAGTGCGAGTCCTGGAATAGAATATTTATTAACATAATGCTACAATTAACTGCACCATTTTAATTTTAAAATAAAATCATCTATTAAGAACATTTGGTTAAATATTAAATTGATTACAGCAATTATCATATTATTACTTTGCGGAGGAGCATGGAAATGTGAGACCAGGTAAGTTAAGAATGCCTAAATTGCATTTATGACCTTCTACAATACTTGACTCGCACATACCTGTTGGTTGTCTTTAGACGTTGACACACTGCGACTTTGGGTTCTGGTACTCTAACATCAGTGCATGTCGTACTGGTACTAACTCATGTTGTTGTTGTTTTTGAGACCCAGACCGTCCGACCTACCATATACAATGAAGAATGGCAGCTTGAGAAATACAACTATGGAGCCAAACAAGCCCATGGGCATCATGAAATAACCAATGAAATCCAATATAGACCAAGTCCCGTTGACAAGAGTAAATTAGCACACAGATACAGTACAGCCAGTGAGAGTCAAGGGGAAAAATCAAAGTTACCCATGTGAATCAAGTGAAGGTTCTGAACACTCTCGAAATTGTTGCTGTGGGCTAAGTACATCAAGCGTCCGACTCTATGGATTTTGCGGTGGAATAAGCACGTCAAAATGTGACTCTCTTGAATGTGTGGTTGAATATCTGCTTCTAACGTTCTCTTATATATCGTCGCTGCATAAGCAAGTCAAAATGTGATTCTTGACTTCTCTTTAATGTTCGATAAAGTGCTATACGCCAAAAAGCAAAATGGTAAGACTTTTACATCATTGTATGAGGATATATGTAATCTTTAGAAGTCAGTAACAGGTCGCAAATGTATCACTAACAACTCAGTTAAGTATGAGAAAACTATAATGTTGTAAGAGGTAGTAAATTGTAAAGATAACAAATAATTTGAAATTAAGCTATACTAAAATGTATCATTAACTATAATGGCAGCGCACAAAACGAATAAGCAAAGCACAATATTAAATTAAATTCTCCTAAATAGTGCCGTAATATCGTATGTCGAGAAACTCTAAAACTCATTCCGTTGTATACCGCTTAAATCCACCATATTTATCTTTAGTGCGAGTCCTGGAATAGAATATTTATTAACATAATGCTGCAATTAACTGCACCATTTTAACTTTAAAAAAATCTGATGTGGGCAGCACATGACTTTCCTTATACAATGCAATGGATTTACTACTTTTACAGTTAAAAAATGTTATTCTTATAGTAGATACTTACATTCTTTCCAACATATCGAATTTTCTTCAATCAGTCGTCAATTCATTGATTTAGCGTCATTTTTATCCATTTGGCGAAATACTCGTTAATTTGACAGCATATAAAAATGTCGCCAAGTTGGCAACACTCCGCTAAATTAGTCGCCGCAATCTCGCCAGGCGTTATGGACGGAAAAATAAGTTATTCTTGCAGGAGATAAATGACTATTGACGTCCAATTACAAAAGTATTACTCAAAGTATCTTTCCTCGTGAATGGAACGAGTTAGATCCACGAGAATGATGTCATCCAATTTATCGCATGATATTACATATGAAAAGTGAACATGTTTCTTAACAGTTAATATTTTCTTTCAATTTATGGCATTTTTTGATAAATTTATTTGAAAAATGTACAATGTCTCGAGAACGGTTCATGCTAGCGTTCTAAAGTTTATGTCAATCGTTTTCTAAGGAAAAATTGCATAATAAATGTCCATTTGTCTAACTTTATTGAAGGTTTTGATTTTTTGATGATTTTTTCAAAATTTCACTCAAAAATGTAGGGGATTCCGAACATTCGATTGTGTTTTAAAACAATATACTTCCAGTATTCATGGATTGTGACTTTTGTACCAAATTTCATTCGAATCACTCCATTCATTCGTGAGATATCGTCTCCAAAGACTCACTGACACACACACACACACACACACACACACACACATACTTTCACACACACACACACACACATAGACATCATCTCAAAAATGTTCGATTCATGATCATGGATGCTTGAAATGTGCTTTCCCGTTGAAAGCTCGATTTCGATTTTTCGACCCCATCACAATATTTTCCTTATACATCTGTATATAAGGAAAGTAATAACATCATTTATTAAGAACATTTGGTTAACTATTAAATTGATTACAATAATAATCATATTGTTATTTTGCGGAGGAGCGTGGAAATGTGAGACCAGGTAAGTTAAAAATGCCTAAATTGCATTTATGACCTTCTACAATACTTGACTCTTACACACCTGCTGGTTGTCTTTAGACGTTGACACATCGCTACTTTTGGTTCGGGTACTCTAACATCAGTGTATATCGTACTGGTACTAACTCACGGTGTATCTACTCGTACTGGTGCTTCTACACGTACTGCAGTCGATCTGGTATCTGCCGTTGAATTTCTGTATATCAGTTCGTTTCGTTCACATCTATAAGGAATCGGGCGTTGAAGTTATGTCTGGACATTTCTGTGAAATTAATCTTCATGAAATTGCTCTCATTGCTCGTGTAGAAGTCGTGTCTCTAGAACCTTTTGGTTACCGCCTCTTTCTGCCTGAGTTCTGACACGCCTTTTCGGCATCCTTGGTCGACCTCTGGATCATGCGACCAGACATCTTCCGTTTTGGTCAACATGCTTAACTAATTTCGTGGCTTCACCTTGCTCTCCTATGTTTACGGTCTAATTGACCTCACGGGTCAGGGTGCCATAAAGCTGGCGTCCTTAAATCTGGTGCCATTGTTAAACATTACAGTCCTAATAAATATTGAACATACAACTGTCTCACATATTCCTGGATTCACATATCTATTTCTGGTCTCACAATAATAATTAATAAAATTTTGTTTTAGCTAATTGATGTCTGTTTATTAGATAAGTATAAATAATTTAATTAATCAAATAGCTTTTCAGGAACTCTGGACAACACAATAAATTAATTATGGTGGGTTATCACTTCGACACTGTACATAAATTTACGATTAGTGACCAATTCGAATCTCTCATAATTAAACCCAAAATAAATAATAATTTAATAATACGCCACAGTTAGAGGCCAACGCCGAATATCAGTTATGGCATTAGCAGCAAGTAAGGTGCTAAAATTGTTTAAGCCTCTGTAGTGACCAACATAGTTAGTCACACCAAGCAACTGTTCTCAAATCTTTGAACGCTGAACTCTGATTGAACATTAGAGACACGACTAGAGAGATATGCTGATTGTCACAAAACCTACCAAAGAGCGGGTAATTATTATATTTTTTCTATTGAGAAAATTACTACAATTTTGTAATGTTTCTTATAACCTTTATTTATAACCTTAATTCAATATAACCTTACAACCTTAATTCGTTCTAGATAGCAGTATTATATTGATTTGTCGCATTAACTTCATGTACAATGAAATATTTTGGGGTAATTTATCGCATGAACTGTACAAAAAGAAAAGTATTGCCTATTGTGAACTAGATTTGAGCAATTTCATACTTGAACGGTACACTGCAAAAATTTATTTATCTCGTGAACAGTACAACAAAAAGGATCTTATCTATTACGATCCATGTCTATTGTATGTGAAATTTTAGAAAGAAATACATGATGTCTTATTCATTTTCTGTGTAATTCATATCATGCTGTCTAATTCATTTGTTTATGCATTTCGTTCTTGAAATTTGAACCATTATTGTGATGAATGTTTGGCAGTCTTTCACTTGCTTTTATAGAGCTGCTTCTAAGCACATCATGCTTTTAGAAATGATCATATAGAAAATAAATAAAACTTATGGACGCTAGAACAGAATTTATTTTTGAATTTAATTTCTAAACAATTAGAATCTTTAATACTTAGAAGGGGAGTTATAATCTTAAGGGAAGAGAAAGCTTTAATTTCACCAACGGATATTTGGAAGATGGATATGATACGTTTAAATGGATACACGATACATTTATATGGATATATATGATGTGTATAAGAGGTTGAGAATGTGGTAAGACGGAACAGGGTTATATTAGAGATATCACTATAACTAAAGGCATGCCAGTTTGCCTGCCATAAGAATATATAAACAGAAGATCTACTAGAATGGAAGAACAACTAGAACAGAAGAATTTATTTCTGAATAATTATTTAATTTTTAAACAATTATAAACTTTAATTCTTTGAAAGGGAGTTATAATATCAGAAGAAAAGAAAAATATTTAATTTCTCGAATTGATATCTGGAAGAGGATATGATACATTTAAATGGATATTTGCTACGTTTAAGTAGATATCATATATCCACTTAACCGTATTATATAAGTTTAAGAGGATGAGAATGTGGTAATATAGAAAAGGTTTGTATTAAATAAATCGGTTGTAATAATTGGCATACTACTTTGTATGCTTTTACGAATCTGAAGGTGCAAACCAGTCTTCCGACAGAACAATTATTTAATTTGATAAACGACATCGAGATAAGAGGAAATTAAATAGGCATTGTATCACAGTTTATAGAAATTTGGTGCCGGTCGATATGATATGATTGAATTCGATTTCTATAAAGAAGCAATTCACAAAAGGTGTGTCACAAAGATGCACTTCTGTATCACGACAAAAACATATTTTTTTATTAACATGGAACGATAAAAGAAAATATATACTAATTATTACACATTTCAATGTTATGTAATAATACGTGATGTGTGTTGACTGGTTTATGTACCCTACGCCAAAGTCGGGGGGTTTTCGAAATATTGCTCAAACTGCGAGTAACCTAATCAACATTAGTAGCGCTAGGCTTATACTGGATCCTAATGGACCCTTCTTAAGGAACCTACATTGGATCCAAAATACAATGTAAGCCTAGGAACGGACAATGTATCTAGCGCAGTTCTGCCACCTACTATGTGAGTAGGCCGTAATATACCATACAACGAAACAGTGTGTTGCGAGTTAAATAAAGTTTGAGAATCACTACTATAAAGGTTCGCAAAATTGCAGCGCAACGCAATTTTTTGCTGTTACTATAAAATATAGTACTTGCTGATAAAATGATATGTAAATATGTAAATAAAATTATATGTAATATCATTAATATATATAATATAATTATTTATTAATATAATATAATATATATGTAATATAAATATAATTATTTATTATATTTATATAATTATTAAATATAATTATTTATTAATATAATATAATTATATGTAATATAATAATTAATATAATGTAAATAATTATATGTAATATAATTTATAAATATATTATTATAATTATTTATTATATGTAATATTAATTATTTATAATTAATATGATAAAATGATATGTAAATAAAATGAGTAAATAATATACTCCATGCTGTAAAGTTAATAAAGTAGCTCAAAATGGGTCTCTGGGGGCTGTTATCAGCAGTAGAAACGTGATTGATTTTAATCACTGAAATTCCCCCTTTCGTCATGTTGAGTCTGATGTTAATCTACGCGAGCATGTGCTGATGTAATTGGATCATGTAAAAAATGAATCAAAATCTCAATTTTTTTTATCATTTGTCTGTTTCAACACCATATACAACCTCTTCATTAAAATGGTCAATACAAAACAAAACGTTTCTTCAATTACATCAAGATAGGTTAATTGTGATAGAGCATACTTTGTCAGTAAAATAGAATATAAAAAGTTTGTACTTTAAAGGTAAAAGGGTTAAAGGTTGTTTTTAAAGGTAATATTTTTCCCAATTAAATATACTATTTGTAAAATGTTTGGGCATTCTGTGTGGGCTGTACGTATTATATATTACATTTTAAAATCATGGAACATTAAAATTGCTTGGCTTTAAACAATGTTTAAATGTTTACCCTACTTGAAACAATTTCTAAAAGTTCACAACTAAATTCCTTCCTCAGTTGTCAAATATATACATGATGTTTTACATTTTAACATCCTGCAACATGAAAATAGTTTGACTTTGAACAATGTCTAAAATTTTACCCTACTTAAAACAATGTCTGAAATGTTACCCTACTTGAAACAATGTCTAAAATTTTCCCCCTACTTGTAGCAATGTCTACTGCTACCCTACTGCAGCCTGCCTGTGGTATACAATATGTGAAACAATGTTTAACTGTTCACAATGAAGTACTTTTCCCCGTTTCTAAATATATACTTATTATATTTTACATTTTAACATCAATTAACATGAAAATAGTTAGACTTTAAACAATATCTACAAGCTTAACCGACTTAAAACAATGTTTAAAACTTTATCCTACCCCAAACAATGTCCAGAAGTTCAACTTAAACAATGTCTAAAAGTTCACAACTAAATACCTTTCTCAGTTGTCAAATATACACCTATATATTACAGAAAACAGAAATTGGATTGTCTAAATATAGCCGATTCCGTGAAATATTCCCAACAAGTCATGATTTACGAGAGCTTTAAAGAGGCTAAAGCTTTAATTTCACCCATCGGCATTTGGAAGGACGACATGAATTATGTCTTTCATTTCCTGTGAGATATGCATAAATATATGGCTCACCTCGCTTAAATAGGTTTACCGAGGCTTCCGTTTGTCAATGGGAATGGTTAAAATGAATTATACCGTACCCATTAAGACGGGAATATCAAGCAAGTATTGGCAGAGGGATGGTCACTGTATTTTGAGTATCTGGAGTGTTGTTTTATTTCATTATAAAAGCTGTTATATTTCCTTCGTACAAAATATATAAATGGCAACGGAACTTAATTCACATTTTTGTGGTAAACTTTCAACATATGGAGTCTTTCTGATTTACATTTTATAATGTTTCTTACAAAAGAGAAAAAAGTAAACTCATCCGTGCCGAGATAAAACAAAAATCTGATAGGGGCAACGCATGACTTTCCTTATATAAGGCAATAAATTTATTACTTTTACAGTAAAAAAATCTGATGTGGGCAACACGTGACTTTCCTTATATTATGCAATAAATTGACTACTTTTACAGTAAAAATAGGATTTTCTTATAATAGATATTTAAATTCTTTCCTTCGATATTGAATTTTCGACTATTAGTCGTCATTTTCATTGATTTAAAGACATTTTTATCCATTTGGCGAGATTTTCGTCAGTTTAGCGACATTTAAAAATGTCGCCAAGTTGGCAACATTCCGCCAAATTCGTCGCCAAATTTTGCCAAGCGTTATGGATGGAGAAATAAGATTTTCTTATAGCAAATAAAAGACTATTGGCGTTCAAATACAAAAGCACACCTCAAAGTATCTCTTCTCATGAATGGAACGAGCTAGATCCACGAGAATGATGTCACCAAATGTATCGCATGATATTACATATGAAAAGTGAACATGTTTCTCATCAGTTAATATATTTTTTTTAATTTATAGGATTTTTTGATAAATTTGTTTGAAAAATGTACAATCTCTCGAGAATGGTTCGTGCTAGCGTTCTGACCTTTATGTCATTCGTTTTCTAAGGAATAATTACATAAGAAATGTCTATTTCCGTAACTTTATTAAAGGTTTTAATTTTTTCTTGATTTTTTCAAAATTTCACTCGAAAATTTAGGTGGGTTATGGACATTCGATTACGTTTAAAAATAATAGACTTCCAGTGTTCACGGATTGGGATTTTTGTACCAAATTTCATTCGAATCGCTCCATTCGTTCGGGAGATATCGTCTCCAAAGTCTCACTGACTCACACACATACTTTCACACACACAGACATCACTTCAAAAATGTTTGATTCTTGATCAGGGATGCTTGAAACGTGATCTCCCGTCGAAAACTCTAATTCGAATTTTCGACCCCGTCACAATACTTTCCTTATACATTATGTATATAAGGAAAGTAATAGGTTTTTCTTATAACTGATATTCTTTCCAAGATATTGAATTTTCGACGATTAATCGTCATTTTCATTGATTTAGCGCCATTTTTATCTTTTTGATGAGATTTTCGTTAATTTGGCAACATTTAAAAAAGTCGCCAAGTTGGCGACATTCTGCTAAATTCGTCGTCAATATCTCGCCAAGCGTTATGGATGGAGAAATACGTTATTCTTATAGCAGAAAAATGACTATTGGCGTTCAAATACAAAAGTATTACTCAAAGTATCTTTTCTCATGAATGGAACGAACTAGATCCGCGATAATGATGTCATCAAATTTATCGCATGATATTACATATGAAAAGTGAACATGTTTCTCAACAGATGATAATTTTTATATTTATGAGATTTTTTGATAAATATGTTTGAAAAATATACAATATCTCGAGAATGGTTCGTGCTAGCGTTCTAAAGTTTGTCAATCGTTTTCTAAGGAAAAATTACATAAGAAATGTCTATTTCCGTAACTTTATTAAAGGTTTTGATTTTTTGATGATTTTTTCAAAATTTCACTCCAAAATTTAGGTGGGTTCTGAACATTCGATTACGTTTAAAACCAACAGGTTTCCAATATTCTCGGATTGTGATATTTGTACTAAATTTCATTCGAATCGCTCCATTCGTTCGTGAGATATCGTCCCCACAGTCTCACTGACACAGACACACATGCATTCACACACACACACACAAACACACAGATATCCCTTCAAAAATGTTTCATTCTTGATCAAGGATTCTTGAAACGTGCTCTCCTGTCGAAAACTCGAATTCGAATTTTCGACCCCGTTACAGTACTTTCCTTATACATTATATATAAGGAAAGTAACAAGAAAGATCAGTCATGTATAAAGAGCATTTATTATGAAACACTTTCCAACTGAAATGCAATTTTATTTAAACATCTCTAAAATGCTATACATTCGGCGGTGATATTTTTTTAATGGTCGCAGAACTACAATAATTCATTTTACCTGAAAACTTAAAACTTAATTGGAAAAATGAACTTTATTCAAATGAGGTCATGGAAATATAAATTGTCTGGCTCTCTATTTAAAAGCAATGATTTTTAACTTCGCTTAAAAATTGTTTGAAAAATTAGGTCCCATAGAGTTCAATGTATTTCAATATTCAACCCGGGTTCAGTTTAAAATTAATTGAGTGATATTATTCCTTTACATTCCCATATGTCCCACAGACCGTCTCAACAGCATCCAAAAATTTCATTTTGATAAAGTCACTTTTATAGCAGTTATCGTGCGAACGGACAGACAGACAGAAAGAAAAAGTCATAAACACTTTTCAACTATGTTGTAAAGTGTTAAAAATTAGCTGGAGAGTGGCTCAACTCGACTTTCTCATACCCGAATCCATTTTTAGTAGCTTTTTTTTTCAAATTTTTTCAAGAAAAATCTTGAAAATTAGTATTGTGGGTCCAAATGATTGCAATTATATCGTGTTACCCTTTACTTGAGACGGCTTTCAAAAACTATTTCGATTGACACTATGTACCACCGGGGGGGGGGGAAGGTAACTTGCTCCCAAAGGGGGCTTATGACGTCACAAATAAACAAATTGTATTGCGATTGTATTTCACAACTATGATTGAAAATATTAAGTCTTGTGGTCATTGAGCCATCAGTAAACCCCTTTATGCAAAGTTATGTCAAATTTTGTTCTATGGTGCAATGTTAAAAAAATATATAATTTCGAATCAATTTCAAAATTTTAGCTCGAATTAATATATTGTTCTAGATATCGAATATCTTGTTCTAGATATTTTGATAACAAGGACGGATATAAAGTTTCATGAAAATCCATTAATATGTGTGGCCGCTATTGTGTACATAAAAAATCGACCACAGACAGACGGACATCATTCCAATAATAGTCGAAACGTGTTCAAGATGTCCTAAAACATATATTGGCAGAGAAATATCGAATTTGAAAAGTTTCATGAAAACCATATTTTATACTATTAAATAGTATGAAAAAGTAAAAATCTGATATCGGCAGCATATGACTTTTAGACATTTTTCAAATAAGGTAAACTTTAAGATATTGTTTAAAGTCAAAATATTTTCATGTTGTATGGTCTTAAAATGTAAGGTATAACACTAATATATTTGGCAGCTGAAAAAAGTATTTGGTTGTGAACTTTTAAATATTGCTTCAAGTACGGTAAACTTTTAGAAATTGATTAAACTTTTAGATATCGTTTCAAGTAGGGTAAATATTTAGATATTGATTAAAGTCGAACTATTTTCATGTTGCATGGTCTTAAAATGTAAGATATAATACTAATATATTTGGCAACTGAAAAAAGTATTTAGTTATAAACTTTTAGATATTGTTTTAAGTAGGATAAACTTTTAGATATTGTTTCAAGTAGGGTAAACTTTTAGATATTGTTTCAAGTAGGGTAAACTTTTAGATATTGTTTCAAGTAGGGTAAACTTTTAGATATTGTTTCAAGTAGGGTAAACTTTTAGATATTGTTTCAAGTAGGGTAAACTTTTAGATAGTGATTCAAGTAGGGTAAACTCTTAGATATTGTTTAAAGTCGAACTATTTTCATGTTGCATGGTGTTAAAATGTAAAATATAATACATTTTAACACCATGGGCAATACATGCTCAAATTTATTTTCCGTTTCATCTATTTCATAATTCATTAATTTCAGTTTAATAGCGCAAAATATCACAGGTGAATATTTGAAACGAAACTGAATTTGCAGTTTTAATTTTAATTTTCATTTGGAGACTGAATGTATTTTCAAAAGCGATGTTTCAAAAATTTTAAATGAAAATTTCAAAAAGATCGAAATATATCGGAAATGTTTAGTCTAGAGTAATGCAGTTAGACTTAATCCTTTAGTCGTCAAAATTACATATGAAAAAAAGCATATAATTGATACATTTGTGCATATGTAGTCCTTAATTTCATATTTTGACGATTTTTGTATGCCATTTTGTAAGGCCATTTTGTAAGCAGGTTCATTTTTTCGAATTGTTCAAAAATCTAATATTCACCAGGGTCACCTGCATGTGACTTACCTACAAAAGTTCATGAAATTTGTTTGCCTGGTTTTTTAGTTAGTGTGGATACATACATAGCACAGACAGACACACAAATGGATGTCACGCTAAAATAGTTTTTTTCGAATCTTATTCATATCTAATAAGCACCAGGGTCAGCTGCATGTAACTTACCTACGAAATTTTATGAACTTTGTTCGATTATTTTTATAGTTTGTGTGTGTTGTCTATGCTATGTATGTGTCCACACTAAGAACCGTCATGCTAAAATAGTTCTTTTCGCGTTCTTTAGTGCTCGAAACTTGCAAATCCGCCAAAAACTTCAATTTAGGTTTTCGACACAACTCCAATATTTTTCCCGATACATTACCATGTATTGTAGGGAAAGTAAAAAATTATACTCGGATCATTTATTGTACTGTTTCAAATTGCACAGTTATAAGTACTCTTATCGAAACTAAATGTTTTATTAATGCCATAAATCTACAAAAATAAGACAAACTTTTTCAATTTTGCGCGTTTTACGTACAGTGTTGTTGTTGTTGTTGAAACCCAGACCGTCCGACCTACCAGAAAGGTGTAAGGTAACTGTTTGGACGGTCGGGAAGTGCCACCCAATTTAGACCGGAACCCAGTGGAGGAGGCATCCACAGGGACCGTACCCTCCTTCCCCTACCACCAACCTCTCGGAAGGACTTTCGGACCCACATGTTTAACGTGATCGTACTCCGCATGAACACGGCGGCAGTTTTGGCAGCGGCTGGAATCGAACCCGGGCCTACCGAGTGCAACTCCAACGCGCTAACCAATGGGCTACCGCGCCCTACGTACAGTGTTGTGAAAAAGCCGCGAAATATTTATATTTTCTTTAAATTTAATTTTTTTTATATTTTTACTTTTCAGGTCATTTAGAGTATACCATGGAAGATTTATTATTGAACGTTACACTGTTATTCAAAAAACTAAAATATACAGTTTTATGGAGGTTTGTTTCAAACGTCTAATTTTCAGACATTCAGGAATCAACTGACACCCTCACTCACTGGATTAGATTAATTCTTTTGGGGGTATATTTGCTGACTGGTCGAGAGTGTACTCGTGTTTTCATGTCACCATATTTTAAAAAAATAGTTACTAGCGGGGGCAGAAATCTCACTAGAGAATATAGAGAATGCTCTTCATAGGAAAGTACAGCGAAACTTGATATGTTTGTTAAACTTCTTGTGTACGATTGCACGTAGGTAAATGATGTACACCTTACCATACTCGAAAATATTATTACATATATGTAGTAAGTTTTTGTTAGACCAGGATACATTTATGCAATTTTGAGACTTATACCGCATCCGAAACAAAGCGCAGACTGGTAGGCGCCATTTTTCGACAGTCCTGGTTCGGGAGATCATAACACCAATAAATTAAGTGTACATAAATTGCAGGTGTGGTTGGGTCAGAAATATTGGGATCAAGGCTTAAACCATGCAGATTAGTTAATAAGGTGGTATTGGTTAATTTGCTACATCGCATTAAGGAACAACCAATAGAGATTCGGAGGGCATATCTTGACCTCAGGCGAAATGATGTGGCAACAAGCAGAGAATTTATGAAGTATGCAAGCAATGACACTCCAGTAGCTGTGGCATTCGACAATTAGAGTCCAACCGTCCAGTAATAATGGCATTTCGACAAATAAGTGACCAATAGTCCAGTAGCGGGGGCATTTCGACAAAATGTTCAAGAAGGTGCTTTATATTGAATTGAAGTAATGACAGCCTAAGAGTGTTGGAGTGTTAGGTTAAATACAATTGGATGCAATGACCATCCAAGAGTTTGCTTTCAAAGTCAATTGGAGGCTAGGCATGTCCAAGACGGAAAACAGAGGTATGTGCTAATCTGCATTATATAAAAAGTCGAATATATGTTTGGGCATTGCATTATATAAAAATCCTTGTCTCACACGTGCATTCTCTCCGCCTTAAGAGTGTATATAAAATTAACTTTTATTTTTTAAGTTAAATTTGTGGAATTCAATGCGTAGTGTCGTAATTAATAATTATATTTTAGGAACTCGCACAAAGAATTAATGGTGGGTTGTTGCAGCAAATTCAATCATGCTCTAATGTCTTTTAATTTCCTTAACCAAAGTTTCATTTCAACGCATGCTGTGTAATTAAAGTTTATTGAAGCTTATTCAGATGTTTTCATTTTATATTCAACAGCGGAAAATATCCAGCTGCACGGAATAGATTTGGCTTGAAATAGTCAGTCAGCAATAATGCTAAAGAGAAGGTGTTTTTTAACATGGAAACATGGGACACAATTTTATATTTTTAATATGGCAACATGGGACAAAATTTAATATTTTAAATATGGTAACATGGGACAAAATTTTATATTTTTTAACATGTCAACATGGGACAACATTTTATATTTTTTGCATGGCAACATAGGACAACATTTTATATTATTTAACATGGCAATATGGGATAAAATTTTATATTTTTAATATGGCAACGTGGGACAAATGTTTATATTTTTTAAAAATGGCAATATGGGAAAATATTTTATATTTTTTTAACACAACATGGGACAACATTTTATATTCGTTTAACATGGTAATATGATACAAATTTTATATTTTTTAACATGGTCACATGACACAAAATTTTATATTTTTAACATAGCAACATGGGAAAAAATTTTATATTTTTACATGGTAACATAGATCAAAATTATATTTTTTGAAATGGCAACATGGGACAACTTTTATATTTTTAACATGGCAACATGGAATAAAAATTATATTATTTAACATGGCAACATAGGACACGATTTTATATTTTTTAACATGGCAACATGGGACAAATTTTTAATTTTTCTTGACATGAAAACATGTGACAAAATTTTAGGCTTTTTTTGCATGGGAACATTGGACAAAATTTTATAATTTTTTAGCATGGCAGTATAGGACAAAATTTGTTATATTCATGCATAAAATAGTTTATTTCTGACTCAATGATCATGATACGTAATAGTTTCAATCATTACTGTGAAGCACGGCGCCGAAACAAATTTTTTTGCCTGACGTCATTACCCTCCTTGAGGAGCACGTTATCCCCCTGGAGGGTACATTGTTAAGTATAGTATCAATGGCGATATTTTTGAGAGAAGGGAAACCCACTGTAGTTGTAATCAATCATTAGTATCCTCGATACTGATTTTTCAAATAAAAAAAATGATTCTGGTATAAGAAAGTCGAGTTGAGCTACACTCCAGTTCATTTTAATATAGAGAGATTTATAGAAAAAAATTTGATGTGAGCAGCACATGACTTTCCCTTCACACTCCAATTCATTTTCTTATTTTTCCTTCAATAATTCATTAAATTGAGTTTAATTTAATGACTGAAAACTGAATTAATTTAATTCAGTTTTGTTTTTATTTGGTAACTGGATATTTTTTCAAAAGCGGCGTAACAAAAATGCGAAAAGACTTAAATATCTCTAGAACCGTTTGTTATAGAGTAATGGGGTTGATCTTATTCTTTTTTTTTTCGTCAAATTTACGAGTAGAACACGCATTTAATGAATACATTTGAGTAAACGTAGTCTTTTAATTTAGATTTTGGCGATTTTTGCGGGTCATTTCGCAAAAAAGGCAGGTTCTTTCATACCGAAGCGTACCAAAATCTTATCATCACCAAGGTCACCTACAACTGACTTACATACCAGATTTTATGAGTTTCGATCAATAAGTTTTTTAGTTGGATATATTGAACAGACAGACATACATATACACACACAGACGTCACTTTCTGGTAGGTCGGACGGTCTGGGTTTCAACATCAACAACACACAGACGTCACGCTAAAATTGGTTTTTTCGTAATCTAGAGGTGTCAAAACGTGTAGATCCGTCGAAAACTGGAGTTGCGATTTTCGACATGATTCCAATACTTTCCCTATGCTTTACCAGGTATTGCAGGGAAAGTAATGAAACAATCAGTAAATTTACCATTTCTGATATAACTCACCCCATTGATAAAATTTTAGTGCAGCTCCAATGAGGAATGGTTATCTGAACTGTATCTAACATCTCTTACAGAAGCACCATTATTAATTTCAGAACCGTTAAACAATTTGTAAATGCGCTTTTTACAACATTTGAGTACTTTTACGTTATAATAAATTAAAAACGTGATTACATAAATGCAAGTGTAATAGCCATCAATCCCTTTGTTAATCAGGTAACACTTCAATCATTTAATTCATTTAATAGTGAAATCCTATCGGCATTACTAATTTGAATTGGAAGGTAACTGAGTGAACTGCAAATAGACACTATGCAGCGGTTTTGAGTTCTGCAGTCCATTAAATTGAATTCTGAACTCGCAGAAAAAATTTGTAAATATATTAAAGTTGTTAAATAGTTCTAAACACTGTAATATTCATTCAGATTGAATCTCAACGTTTGCCGACCGTGTTTACAAATAATTAGATTCCGCCTCCTATATGCTGGCGTTTTCATTTAAATGAATGAAAAAAATCGGACAACACATGACGTTCTTTAAAGACTTAAGTTATTTTAAGTTATTTTCACTTTCATTTATTTAATAATTTATTAAATTGAGTTTAATTAAAATTTAAAGATTTAAAAATTATGTAAAGTGAACAGAAAAAAAAAATTCAAAGCAAAAAAGTTCTATCAACTTTTTCTTAAACACAAAAATAATTCGAAAATTTCTGAATAGCTTAGAATAATTTTTATGTTGTCCCATAGTATAACATAGCACGGAATAGCATAGCATAGAATAGCATAGTATATCATAGCATAGCGTAGCATTGGAGCAGAAGAAATGTGGGTGGGCGTACCCAGCAGTCTCAAATGATAGTTTATCAATATTTGTTATCCAAGCTCCACGAGCTACAGAATTTGAGACCTTCGTTAAATTGAGATTTTACACTCAAACAGTTTTAAGACAGGATGAAATTGATCCTAGCACGATACCTGTAATTACCTCTATTGATTGCATTACGCACCATAACGTTTGGGGGAAATTTTAAATCATGTCACGGTCAGATCCTATCAGTAATGATTAATAGTGTGTGAGATGTCTGCGGAACTGGAAATTCACACTCGGTGACAGTTTAATATTTCGACAACTTTATCGCTCAAACTGATTGAATTTACACACTCGCAGAACTTGTCAAATAGTTTGTAATGTTCTTAAGTACTATTTAAAATTGTGTAATGCCGGTAAAATATTGTAAATATTCACGAAGTGTTTCATGGTATTGTATTTTTAATAAATTATAGGGATAGTTATATTTTATTTAAGATCAAGGTAGTATTGAATATCCTGACCTGGATATGTTTTGAGATCAATGCAATGTTGACCTACTGTTCTTTGGTTAGGGTTAGCAACCCTGGCACTGTCAAGTTTATTTTTCAAGCCATTGATACAAAATTCTACGAAACATAAGATCTTGCCATTATTACAGATAACAGACTCCGCGGGCATTTATGATATCAGCTTCCACGGACCTTTATGATATCAGCCTCCGTGGACCTTTATGATATCAACCTCCGCTGACCTTTATGATATCATCCTCTGCGGACCTTTATAATAACAGACACTATGGATCTTTACCATGGACAGTTTCCATATGGATATATTCAAAGGCAGTAAGAAAACATATCCTGTATCGCAACTTTCTGAAACTCTCTGAAGACCGACATATTTAGTTGTTTTATTTTCGCATTTAAATTGCTCGAGTTAATCTAGAGATATGGCTTCTATTCGATATTTGGAATCCGAATTTGGCTTATATTTATTCCTCATAAACGTTTAATTAGTTTTTCTTGTTGTATTGATATACTATTTAACTACAGTCTTACTAGTAATACTGAAGCATTCAATAAATTGATATTACTTTTATTATACTAGTATTTACGCCTGTAAAAAAAAGGCAAACTAACACTCTTTAAAAAATTAAGTTCCGAATTTTTAATAGGTTTTATTTTGTTTAACAATGCATGGATTTTAACCTCGAAAGTAATCTTCTCAACTGAAAATTCACCTACACATATTCAACTTCACCTCACATTCAGATTCGTATTCGAATTTCAAGTTCGGAGGGTTCTTAAGTACTCTACACGCCACATTATGTAACATGCCATTGTAGATATCGAAATTCAGTCTCCATAATTCTCGGTCCAGATGTCGATACTGTTGAGATGACGGAAATGCAGATTTTGCATTTCGAATAGTTGCAAATTATAAGACATTTTTATGACATAGAACAACAAGCACCTGAAGGTGACAATAATTTGAAAACTCGTTAAGCAATAGACTCAATCAAACGATCGACAATGGTTGACATATAACTCAAATAAATGTATGTGTAGGCAATAAAAGTCATACACACATCGAAAAGTCACATGATCTATACAGACTGGGGACCACCTTCCGGTGTATCGCAGGCTATTGAGAACTTTCTCGCAGCAGCTCGCTAGCTAATGATAGCTGAACTATTGGGATATATGGAATGCTACAAGCCAGTGGGTGTATATACAAGGGGGAGAAATGAAAATGGAGACAGTAGAGTAATTTAAGAGCAACACAAAGCAACACTCAATTCTTATCGTCGAAGAGGAAATGGTGAAAGAGAAGTGGACAGGGATATGTCAAAAATCGCCATGGATCAGATTAGTTAAAATCGAAGACATTATGAGTTCGACATATAGGAGGAAGGCAGCCACCTTCGGATGACCCTGGCCCAAAGCAACTCTGTAACCCGTACAGAAATATCAACAAATGCCCCTTTTATTTCCCATGAGGATGTCGCGTTTTAATAATCTACTAATTATAAAAGAAACCGAGCTGTCATCACACTTCGTGTCCAGATTAGATTGGAATCTAGAAAATAAAAATTAGAAATTGCCAATTGAAAATTTAAGTGAAAATATGTTTTCCAATAAATAAATAAGTTGCTAAAACTTATTACCATCATTTAAGTGGTGTGTATTTTATTGTTTTATACTGTAGGTGTTTTATATAAGTGGGCAACGGACTGCAGAAAAAAGTGAGTTATGTGTCAAGCAATACGACAATTATTACTATCACCGTACTACTATACTACTATATTACTACTGAAAGTAATAAAATATCCATATTTTCACCACAACGTAGCACATAAGTGTGCAAAGATTCAACCTTTTGAGCTACAGGTGGTGTATTTCCTAAACACTGCCTCTGATACCATAGGTACCATAGATCCTATAGATACCATTTAATATATCTATTTTTCTATCATCGCTAATTTTAAATTCGTAAAACTATGTCTAGAGCCCTGTATTGAATATCATTATGCAGTTTATAATTTCTAAATAGTTCAACCTAAATACATTAATAAGTTTATCGTAATATTAATGACCGACAGAATCTGAGGTCTACGTTAACATTGAGGTTTTGCACCTTAACTGTTTTAAGGCGAGATTAAATAGATATATAGATACTAACACGATAAACCGTAATTGCTAATATTGATTACACGTTCTAACGTTTTGTGGATATTTTAAATCATGCCATGGTCAGATCTTATCAGAGATGATTAATAGGGCGAAAGGGAAACTGGAAATTCTCACCCGCGACAGTTTCATGTATCAACAGCTCTGTCACTCAGCTGATTGAATTACCAACTTGTAGAACCTATTAAAAATTTGGATACACTATTATGAACTTACTAGTTCAATTTAAATGCTTGCAATTTATGAATATGCGTCTGTATTTAAGGTACAAGAAAGAGATGGGCAAAATATTTCCACATGTCTATATGCAGGGTTGCCACAGCATGACATCGCTGCTGTGGCACTTACTTGGGCGTCATAAGGAAAAAGCTCTCGAAGTCGACCCAAACTGGCTTGGAGGAGACTAATGGGACAATAAATAAATCAGGTGGGATGGAAAGATCTCGAAGTCGACCCAAGCTAACTTGGAAGAGACTAATGGGACAAGAAATAAACTAGGTGGGATGGGCGAGCTGGTCAGAAGCAAGGACTGTGGCATATGCTCAACAAATGCGGCTTCGCAAGCTGAAGGCCTTATGTGTCACTAGGAACGATAAGTGATAGTTATGATGATATGCAAGGTTCCCAGGAAAGTCCAATAATTTTGTAAAGAAAGTTCCATGAGTGTACACGTTGGGTGTGTAGTAAAGTAACCATGCACGCTCGAATAAATGTAATTGAAACGCTCCGAGAGGATAATGAACAAAGTTTAGATAACGAACGAAGCAAAATAGATGAAAAAGAACTTGAGGGGCTGTACTGGAGATTTGTCACTTATAGGGTTTTTAAAGAGCTACAAATTCTCGCTTATGGTTAATAACTTGCTATTTTAGTTTTTGAGATATAAGCATTGCTAACTTAAAAAATAAAAACAATTCAACCTTCTTCTACATGACAAGACTATTGCTCAAAAACATTAAGATTTGTTTTTAAATATATATAGATTTAGAAAATACATTTCCTAGTGCATATTTCTGTCATTTACTATCCTGTTAAAGTGAACGGTTAAAGTGAAATTAATAAAATGTGTAAGGACAATTACATGTAAAAAGGCTATTTTCAAAAGTAAAATTGATGCAGTTGTGTTTATTTCAAATTTATCTTCTATTTGCGAAACAATTGCTTAAAAAGAGAATGTTTTACTTTAGCTGATCTCCAAAAAAATTAATAAGCCACTAATATTTATTGAATGAAATAACCGTGCCAAAATCCTTTACGACAGTGGAATTAGTTAAGTAGAGATTTATATATAGGCATTTCAGTGCATAACATTTATACATAGGCATGCATCATTGAAAAAAATATTGATCCATATTAATAAATTCTCTAATTCTGTATATCTACTCCAATACGAGAGATGAATACGAAAGTATGTGTACGAATCAAGTAAGAGGCATATCTATCCAGTATTTTAACAATATATACAGGTTGAACAACTTGGTTAAGCATATCTTTTAAACTACGCAAGTATTTGAAGCGTTTAACTTAACCTTTTGCTTACGGGTTGGACAATTTTTAATACTTTTATTCCAAAGTCCCTACCGTAATATATTTATTATATATGTATAAAGTTCCTTCAAAGCGTTCATGAACAAAACAAACATTTTTTTTTCAATTCCTTTGGAACCTATCCGTTTAGATTTTTTTTCAGGATCAAGTTCGATCATGATTCTTTTTCAAGTAATTCTGATGGGATATTCTGTTTTCGGGCACACAAAAGAAAAGAAAAAACACTACCACCAAAATAGAGAGTAACTTACTTAGCAATCCCCTGGGATAACTTTACTCCTATAAGGACTATTGGAACAATAAAAGTGTCGGAATATATTTATTGCCTTTTTCCTGAAAATACATAAAGCAGGTTTTTAAAAAAGGTGGAAGAAGCAGAGTATAAATGCGATATGAGAAAAGAGTAGACCGCAGCGTTAAATTAAGAAAATCTAAGGGGAATTCGAGAAAAAAAATATTTTTATTTCCATGGTTGCATATTTCGTTCAAAATAATTTCAATTTATAGGATCAAAATGATTAGATTGTTTACGTTTCATAAGTTATCGAAGAATATGAACGTCTGGTATTAAGTTTTGTATAACGATAAATTAAGTTATATATCATGAAAAACTTATCAAGTTAAGCTTCTCATAGCGAGTTATTAATTAAGGCTTTTGGGCAAAAGCCTTAATTGATAACTCGCTATGACCAGCTTCAATGCAAGCAAATAATAAAAAATATAATAATAATAAAGCAGTGGTGATAAAATCCTCTCTTAAATATAATTTATATATATTATATTTTTTATTATTTGCCTGCATTGAAGCTGGTCATAGCGAGTTATCAATTAATATATATATATATATATATTTATATTTATATATATATATATATATATATATATATATATATATATATATATATATATATATATATATATACACTCACTGCCTTAAAAATTTACAACTACAAATGAAATACTACAAATGAATGCAGGTTCTTGTACCCTATTTGACCACCTCTAGCGTGAATACACGATGCGATACGGGCGGGTATTGAGGCATACAGGTATTGTATGGTGTCCTGCGTCATCTCATTCCACAGTTGTTATAAGCGCGCCTCTAGTTCGACCAAACTCGTAGGCTATCCAACTTGCCGTCCCAAGTGATCCCAGACATGCTCAATCGGTGACAAATCTGGGAATAAGGCATGCCAGGAAGGGTGGTAATGTGGCGGAAGCATTTCTGTGACACCCTTGTTGAGTGCAGCCGAGCGTTGTTCTGTTTTAAAATGCCTTCCGGGAACCCTGCTATGAGTGGCAACACATGTGGCTGAAGGATGTCACGAACATACCTCTGGGCTGTCATGGTTCCGTGGATCAATATTAGAGGTGACCGGATGTCGTATGCGAAGGCACCCCATACCATCACACCAGCTATGGGAGCGGTATGCCGCTGTAAAGCGAAAACAATATTAAGGCATTTACCACGGGGACTCCACAGACGTACACGGTTGTCATCACTGACCAAATTGAATCTCGATTCGTCGCTGAACACGACCTGGTTCCATTCGGCGCGACAACACTCTAAACGGAGGCGACGGTGGGTGGGTGTCATTGGCAGCACACGTAATTGGTGCCGGGATACCAAATGCCCTTCCGCCAGGCCACTTCCGATGGTACGGACAAACACAGGGGCCCTTAGTGAAGTTGTTGCCTGTGTCCGGATGGTGGACAATGATGCAGTTGGAGCTGTGCGTGCGTGTCGAGTGATATGACTGTCTTCTCGGCTATTGATCAGCCGAGGATGTCCTGACCCTGGCCACCGTGTGTGTGACCTCTCTCTCGTCCACTGGTCCCAACACCTCCTGACAGTAAAGTCAGAAAGGCTTAGGTGTCTGACTACTGGCCGATCTGACCACTCGGCTTCCATCATCCCGATGATTCTTCCCATCTCGAACTCTGTCAGCTGATCGTATTGTCTTCGATGGTGGCTTAACGGCATCCCTAATGAAAAATCGTTCCTCTGCAACAAATGAAGTAAAGGCACAAAGCCACTGCGTACCTTTTTTCTGCGCCAGGAAGAACGAAGTTCAATGCTCTCTGGTGACATTTGCATATCTGCCTGACACATGCCTCCATGCCAAGTTTCATTACGATCCCAATTACTTCTTAGAGCTCAAATTTTTATGACAATGAGTATATACATATATATATATATATATATATATATATATATATATATATATATATATATACAGGGTGGCCATAAAATAATGTGAGGTGTTCAGAGCCCTCTAGCGAGTAATGCATTAGACGAAACGTAGCAAAATTCGATGGGCGTATACAGTGGAACATCCGGTTTCGATTTCTAAAAAAATTTAGTTCAAAAAGTCGCCTCCAGGGGAAATTTTAGCGCTGTAAAACTGTAATAGTGTGTATTATGAATGAGTAAATGCATGCCAAATGAGACAGTACTCGTCAATTTTAACATAACACCGTTTATTGTTAATTACAAAAGAGGTTCAATATGACCACCATTGTGATGTTCCAAAAACTGCATGCGTTGCACGACATTTTCAACCGGTAGTTTCAAATCGCTGAAGCATGTTTCGTAAGTTTGTTAAACTCATCGGTCCTCGACGTAACTTTTTCAAGCCCCGAAATTCACGAAGGGGAGCATTGACATTCTCGTTCCGCTGATAATACAGCTTGACTAACAAAGCGCGGTGACATAAGTTAAGAGCCTCCGAATGATGAGAATTCCCCTAGTTTTTTCTTTTATCCACATGATGCACGGAACGCGATTATACAAATTAGTACATTTTAATCGCTAAACAGCGCTAAAATTTCCCCTGGAGGCGACTTTTGGAACCGGTTTTTTTTTAGAAATCTAAAATTGAAAACCGCATGTATCACTGTGTACGCCCACCGAATTTTGCTATATGTCGTCCAATACATTACTCGCTAAAGACCTCTGAACACCTCACGCTATTTTAGGCCACCCGGTATATATATATATATATATATATATATATATATATATATATATATATATATATATATATATATATATATATATATATATATATATATATATATATGTATATATATATATATATATATATATATATATATATATATATATATCCTAATAGCATTTAATATTGGTTAAATATTTTACCAATGTTGTATAACTTGGCATTACATTGGGAATATTTCCAATATAAACCGAATATTTGGGTTACATTGGTCTGACTTTGGAAATATTGGCTCAATATTTTCCCAATATTTTAAACCAAGAATTAGGATAATTCAGTCAAAATATTCCACTTCTTCAGATTGGTTCAATATTGAACCCAATAATAAGCCAATATTGGATTGCTACTAAGCTATATATACAGAGAGAGAGAGAAGCGAAACTGCGTATGGGACTCATATCTAACTATATTTCAATAATGGGATTATATATGTATAATATACATATAGAAGCAAAGCTGCATATTAAGCTCAATGTTAACTATCTTACAACAAAGGAATTAAATATAATTTCTATAAAAGCAAAGTGAGATCTTTTTGTTGTCATTTTTTTAAAAAATGCCAGTTCTATTTTTCAAAGATCTGCGTAGTTATCATAGATCATAGTTTAAAATATTCTCCTTAACTAAGACGCCTGCCAAATTTCAGATCTTTATATCGTAGGAAATCCTGTTTAAAATGCTATCGAAAAGTTGAAATAGACAGAAACAACCATCGTTCATGACCAATCCAATAAGAGATTTAAAAAATCTGATATGGGCAACACATGTCTTTCCTTATATAATGCAATGGATTTACTACTTTTACAGTTAAAAAAAATGTTATTCTTATAGTAGATACTTATATGCTTTCCAAGATATTGAGTTTTTTTCACTCAGTCGTAATTTTTATTGATAATCATTAGCGTCATTTTTATCCATTTGGCGCGATTTTCGTTAATTTGGCAACAATTAAAAATGTCGCCCAATTGGTTACATTTCTCTAAATTCGTCGCCAAAATCTCGCCCAGCGTCATGGACGGAGAAATAAGTTATTCTTACAGCAGATAAATGGCTTTTGGCGTTCAAATACAAATGTATTACTCAAAGTATCCTTTCTCGTGAATGGAACGAGTTAGATCCATGAGAATGATGTCACCCAATTTATCGCATGATATTACATATAAAAAGTAAGCCTGTTTCTCAACAGGTAATATATTTTTTTAATTTATGGGATTTTTTTTATAAATTTATTTGAAAAATGTGCAATATCTCAGAACGATTTATGCTACCGTTCTAAAGTTTATGTCAGTCGTTTTCTAACGAAAAATTACATTAGAAATGTCTATTTGCGTAACTTTATTAAAGGTTTTGACTTTTTGATGACTTTTTCAAAATTTCACTCGAAAATTTAGGGGTTTCTGAACATTCGATTGTGTTTTAAAACAATAGACTTCCAGTATTCATGGATTATGATTTTTGAACCAAATTTCATTCGAATCGCTGCATTCGTTCATGAGATATCGTCTCCACAGGCTCACTAACACACACACACACACATACATTACTTCAAAAATGTTTAATTCGTGATCAGGGTTGCTTGAAACGTGCTCTCCCGTCAAAAACTTGAATTCGAATTTTCGACCCCTTCACAATACTTTCCTTATACATTATGTATATAAGGAAAGGAAAAAGGTCCTTGTAGTTAAAATTATGCATTCAAATTTTACTCGTGTTTTTATTTTCAAGAAAATTTTCATGAAGCTATCACATAATGGAACCCTTGGAATACTGTCGCGGAACCTCAAGGGTTCCGCGCGACACACTTTGAAAACTTCTGGTCTAAGGCAAGCACACATACATTTATTGCAACCACAGATATAGTACTATCCATTAGAACCCATTAGACACTCATAAACCAAATTTGCTTAAACAATTTCAATAAAAAAACATTAGGACATCGAATGACTTTTATTTCCCACTTCTTCAGTGCCTGTAGTACATAAAAAATGCTTACAAGTCGTTTCCTTAAGAAACCCCACCAAGGACGTGATAAGTTTGAGAATGGTGTCTAATATAATTATTTCGAGACAGATATTCTATATGGAGACGGGTGAGAATTTCTCTCCTTGGGTTCGAGGGGCTTGTCGATTTTATTTGGATTTTGTTTAAAAGTAAAACTCTAAATATTTGAGAAGTAGAATGCGTAACTTTCGAGCTTTCTACAGTCTGAAGAAAGCTCATCAGTTTATTGTTTAAAAGGGAACTGGTTTGCTATTTAAAATGTTTTCTTGAAACTTCTTTATTAAAGAATAAAAGTTTATAAAAGTCAAGGTGTTTCTTTTTACTTTTCTTATATAGATAGTACAATGTATAGGAAAGTATCGTGAAAAATCTAATTCGAGTTTTCGGGGAGTAAGTTGTTTTCGACTCTAGATCTCATGAGTGGGTAATGGCAAGTGGAAATCAATCCCGATGAACGAGAAAAGCAAGCGTTTACAACCGGCGAAGGTCTGATTAATATGATGCATTTTGGAGTTTGTAATGAACCCGCAACATTTGAACTTCTAATGGAGACAATGCTGAAAGGACTCGCCTGCGAATTCTGCCTAGTCCATTTGGACGCTATAATTATTACTGCACGTTCATTTGACGAACATCTACAAAACCTTAGGTGGGTATTTGAAAAATTAGAGAGCAATTAAGGTTAAATCAGTCAAAATGCAAACTGTTTCAGAAAAATATCACATATCTATGTGTGAGACCAGAAATTGATGTCACATTTGATGAGAGACTTTTATTCAGAAATTTATGGTGGCCAGAACGGCAAACAAATCTTGTAGTCTGGCTGGCACCAAAGTTTATTACGAAGTGAACCTAAAGGTCAGAAGACTATAAATTTAGGGGTGCCATACCAGAGGGGCTGAGCTGGGTCTTGCTAAATGTGGAATGATGCCATTGGGTAAAGGAGTAATCAATAAGCGCCAAAAAGAAGTAAAGGCGGAGTTACCCCCCCCCCCCAGGGAACCACAAGATTATAAACTTTGGTGCAAGCCAGACTACAAGCTTTGTCTGCCGTTCTGGCCACCATAAATTTCTGAATAAAAGTGTCTCATCAAATGTGAGATCAATTTCTGGTCTCACACTATGACATATCATTTCTGAGAAGGATGTAAGGACCGTTTCTAGCAAAATCAATACTGTTAAAGACTGGTTCAGACCGCAAGGTGTTCATCAATGAAAGAGTCTCCTCGATCTGTGGATCTATCACCGTTTGTTTGTAAAGAGGTTTTCAAACATTGCCAGACATTTAGATCGATTAACGGATGGAAATAAAAAATTTGAATGGCCAACGGAATTGTAAAGATATATTCAATCGGCTTAAGGAAATGCTGGTTTTAGTTCTCATTCTGCAGAATTCCCAAACCTACAGAGAACTTTATACTAAATACCGATACTAGTAAATAATGAATAGGGGCAGAAAATAGGAAGGCAGAAAATAGGAGGGCAGAAACGTGAAATCGCATATTTTAGAAAATGCTTGCCAGAGCCTGAAAGGAAATATTACTTAACAAGGGTACTGTTAGCAATTGAAGGGTCTGCTGCAAAAAGAAGGTAGCCCCAATTTTTCAAGTTTTCAGAAAACCGTAAAAAACGTTTTAAAATTCAAAATTCTAAGTTATGAGAAAATATGCTTTTTGATTAATTGCTTTATTATTCTTACATATTAGTACAGTATTTTCACTCAAAAATATATCCTCCAGATGATGTGACACTTGTGTGATTGTTGGAGCTACCGCTTTCTTGCCACAAAATGGATGTTCTATCTACTTCTAGGAAAAAGATTTCACAAAAAAAATGCAATCTACTATCATAATATTTTATTTAAAGAAAATACAATTACAAATTTCAATCGTCACATGCCCCTTCTGTTACATCTGGCTCATCTGGTGCGTTGTCTGGTTGTAGTCCATCGTAAAACCACATATCATTTTGTGCGAAGTATTTGCGGGCTAGCTCCATTACATCTTTATATCTTGCAGTCATTAGTGGTAGTGAGTGGGGGTATGCTTGCTGAAGGTTGTTCAACATTAAAGGGTACTGCTTGGAATGTTAAGCATTATTACTGTTTTGTTACAGAGTAGTACAACACTCTCACTACATAAGATGTTTCTTGCATCGATGTAGGTTTTTTCATAAGAGAAGACTCTACATTTCGTTTTGAAAAACTTTTCGCCTCTTCCTAACGGGAATGAAATTGTTGTGTCCGTCATCTGCGCTGGAAGTGATTTCCTCTACTTCAGCAGGCTCAAATAAATCACTAGACCCAGAGCTAAATAGTATTTCCTCTTACGAATCACTTATTATTCTTGAAACAATATACAGTATTATGTTTATTAGAACTAAAAACACGATATACGACCAAAAATACTCCACTGTTGTTAAGTGTTATGTAACCTTCCTGTAAACAACCACGTTAGTGGTTTGAGGGGAAAAGGAGGTAACTCCAAGACCTACCTCTATCTTGCAACAAACTAACGAGACAGGCAGCTCCATCTGTGAGAAACACGAGAACTGATGATCGGATCTACATCTTTCTTGCACCAAATGAAAGAGGGGTATTTTTTGCTACAAGATAGTACATGTAACTCCAAACTCCCCCAGGATGGAGCTACCTTATTTTCGCAGCAAACCCTTCAATTGTTAAATATGTAGATCATGTTCATCATTATATCTGCAAATGGAAATTCATGTTGCGTTCGAATCACTCTGCTTTGAGCTGGCTTCTCAGTTTTAAGAATCCTGGAGGGCCCTAGGTCGCAAGACGGATGTAGCGACTTCAAAAATAAAGAACTTTCCAACATGACATTACACATTCTTTATCGTCTGCTTCAAAAGCGTTTGTAGGATATCACGTGATCATTCTTTGACTTTATTCTTTGATTTTGTAACAAAAGCGTGAGATTTGAAGGAGAAGTTCGTAAATATGCCGAACTTTTGTTGTGATGTGGTAGTCGAGGTGATAGAGATTTAGCTTATATTTCAGAATCCCCTGTTTTCCCGAAACAGAAAATCCCAGTAATATTAAATGAAAACTGGAAAGATCTGAAAAGGAAATTTCTGGAAAGATTTGATATTATTGACAACATCAGAATTGAAGTTCTCATATCCTTGGAAATTCAACATGTGATAAACATCTCATAACAGGTAATTTTATTATTTTCTATTAATGTAAAATAGCTTATATATTAAAAAAGTATTAAGTTTGAAATGTTTCTAAACAATATTGAGAGTAACTATGGTTGTAATCGGCAATAATGGTAGCTCGAGACGATGTTAATACATTTTTGGAATCTAAAACATATCGATCATATCCATTTATGATGGAAATTTTATTTTGATAACGCTTTTGTCAATGCAAAATGCATGTTAGCACTAAGATTAAGACTTAACTGTCTATCCTAAATTCCCGGTTGCTATGTTGTTGCCACGGCTGGGGTCACGTGATGTGGAATACACTGTGACACAGAGATTCGGTACCGATTGTCAAGAAAACGGTGATGCGCTCTCGAGAAAATATTTTCCTTTTGTACGCATTCCTCTTGTGATGAAAATAGTTTGGAGGCCAGATTTCAGCGACTACCCTGCAAGTTGTCACCGATCAGAGTTCAAATTTACCACTTAATCCTTGGCGTGATGAAGAACTTTCTGGCGCACAAAGAGGAGAGGGGTATACAGCCAATCCAAATCAGCAAAGAACAAGCTAATGGAAAGACTAATTTGCAAGAAATTCCCTGTTTCTCAACTGAAAGGAAACAGTAGTGGGCACTTCTGGGATGATCTAAGATTGAGAAGCGGAGTAGTACACCTTAAATAGGAGATGAACAATGGAAAGAGCATTAGATGACCGTTGCTGCTTCATCGCTCCAGAGTGTCCAGCGTACTAAAAGAACTACATAAAAGCCCCACTGAAGAACATTTTGACATTAGCAAGACGCTGAATAATATTTGTGAACGCTTCTTCTGTGGCGAAGCGAGATCCAAAGTTAGGTGGCCGTTTCTTCAGCGTTACAATGTCAGAGAATGAGCGTATAAATTCGGATTCTAACAATTTCTTTTAATTACTGTATTTTTGGATTCGTTCTTAATTTTATAACAAAAGCTTAAAAAATGAGATTTTTTTTAATCTGTTCTTTCTCTAGTTAATCGACCAGAAACTCTACGTTGCTATGAAGAGCAGTGGACGTTTGTGCTCATGCGTAGCAAATTGTGCTCAACTACACATGTGCTGAAATTAAAAGATTTAGATATAAACAAATAGTGGGAATGATATTGATTCAAAAGAGCCGATTGATTTGGAAATTTAGTAGTGTCATCTACGCATTATTTACTTAACGGGAGCTTATGGTAGGACCGGGACAACGACTTGTACTAGTATATATATATATATATACATATATATATATATATATATATATATATATATATATATATATATATATATATGCGTGTGTGTGTGTTGTTGTTACTTATGACCTCCTGTTCGGTGGAACCGAAACAGGACCAGTGACACAGGAAGAAAGAATGATACACAAGACGAAAGATCAAAATTTATTCCAAGAAAGCATCACTGATGAAGATCTGAGAGGGTGAAGCTCCACTCTGACGAGGACCTAGAAGGCGGAAGTCTGACTTCATCCTCAAGAAACATCCATGCCTTATTCGGTATTCGAACCCGAGCCCCTCATGACAGCAATCGAAGACTCTATCCACTTCACCACCGGGGCGGTATATATACTATATATATATTTACTGACAGACGTTAGACTTTGGAATTGGTATTTATTAAAATTGGACGTTAGTATTTAAAATTGGTTCCCATTTTTGAATTTTACTGAAAATTAAATCTTTATCACTCTTCCGTTAGAAATAAAATAAGGTTGTTTCTTAAGAAACTATAAAATCCCATTTATAAACAGATTTAAACTTCTTAAAAGATAACTACTTTCCCTTCGTCTCCTTTCAAGTACCTGTATTGCATAAATAAATCCGTCCTTGCAGTTTCCTTAAGAGTACGTGATAATTTTAAGAATGGGGGCTAATGTAATTGTCTACAGAGAGAAATAAGATATCGATATTGTTGGGATTATTTCTCTCTTCGCAAGGAAGTCATCTTGGTTTCATTGAGGTGTGTTTAGAAATAGGGTATATTTGCTTCATTTATTGATTTGTTTTCTTGATGTTATTGAAGTAGGTGTTAGATAGTGCATTTAATATTACATTTTCGGAATTGTTGTATGCTTAACCCTTTGTTGTTCTGTGTAGAGAGAAAGCCAGGCACTGAAAATTGTTAGTTCCACCGAAAATTGAAAATGGTTAGTTCTAGCTAGGTGTCGAAAGAACCGTGGCATTGAAAGTTACTGATTCTAGTCAGATGCTGGTTGGGCCCCGACATTGAAAATTAGAAGTCCCAGTCAGATGTCAAGTGTCCCTTAATATATTATTTCCTGTCAGATGTTGGGTGAACCCCAAACTAATCATCTAATTTTGCAGAAGAACAGGTTAGCTCATTGAAATTTTAATGTTCTACTTAATGCGCTTAAGTCTGAATAGTCACCTAACTCTTTTAAATCCAAGTTGAAAGATTATCTTCATTCATGTGTGGCTACGGAAGCATGTTTTCACTAAGTAATTATTTTAAGTATATTTTCCTTAATGATTGTTAACAATTCTTTTGGTTTTAATTCGGATCGCATGGCTATCCTGATGAGTGTGCAATTCCGAATTAACCACCATTTTCCATGTTGTAAGTACACAGTATAATAAACACCATTTATTAATTTCAACTTACTTTTCTCCATGTCTTGAACTTATATTTTGAGCTAATTGATATTGCTTTTCCTCTTTTTAGCTATGTTTTCTCTTTCATATACTTTTTTATATATATTTATATACATATATATAATTATATATTTATTAATGATTTTTGTATATATTTATGCTCATGTCCTTTTTCATTGTATTTTATATCATTACATTAATTATTCTTCTCATCCCCCTTTCACCATTATAGCGATAATTTACCTTCTAATTTTATCAAACTAGTCTTGGTCTATAATTACTTAGGTTAACACTTATTGGTAACAGATATGTTAGAGATGAACTTTTGTATTTACGGTAGTTTAGGCGTTGTTTTTACTTATAAATTTCAATTTTTAAACATAAATGTTTAATTTATATATATATATATATATATATATATATATATATATATATATATAATAGCACGTCACGCTAAAAACAGTTTCATTGTTTTCTAGAGATCCTAAAACGTGTAGATCCGTCGAAAACTCAAGTTGCAATTTTTGACTTGATTCTAATACTTTACCCTATACATTACAATGTATTGCAGGGAAAGTGAAAACGTTTTATTTAACTTTTCTAGTACTGTCAACACATAAATCAATCCTTGCTTGCCGCTTCCTTAGGAAAGCATGACATTTACGTGATAAAATTGAGAATAGAGAATTTTTCTCAAGAGTGAAGTATAGTTCTGAAACTGGTGAAAATTATTGCTCTAAAAGGTTCATATTGATTCCATTAGTGTTGTGCTTAGAAGCAATGTAAGTTCACTTGTAGGGCTGCCTTAACGTTAATTTTTTTAAGAGCGCTTCAATATTGTGAAATTTGACTTTGATAGTTTTTCAGTGGCTGGCGGATTTAGCGGTTGGTTAAGATAGGCAATGCCGACCGGCACCGGAAGTATTTTAGGTCTTCAGAAGAGTAATGTTTAATGCTAAATGCATGTATTGCAGGGAAAATGCAATATTATTTTCCCTGCAATACATGGTAATGTATAGTGAAAGTATACTGGGAACGTGTCGAAAATCGCAAATCGAGTTTCCGACGGATCTACATGTTTTGGAACCTCTAGAACAAGAAAAAACTACTTTTAGAGTGACGTCTGTTTGTCTGTCTGTTTGTCTGTGCAACTTATGTATACCTTCTAACTCAAACTCTGAATGACCAAATTTCATAACATTTATAGGTACACATATAGGTATGTGACTTGTGAATGACCCTGATACTGATTAGATTTTGGTACGATTCGGGATAAAATAACCTGCCTTCTTTTGTGAAATGGCCCGAGAAAATCTTATGTATTCACTTTGGATGAAAATCTAATTGATTAAATTTCAGAAAATGTGTAAGATTAGTAGTCACTTGCGGGATACCTTGGTACTGATTAAAGTTTGGTAAATTTCGGTAAAACAAAACCTGAAGTTTTTTTGTTTTTTGTTTTGCGAAATAATTCGAAAAAATCGCCAAAATCTGGAATTAAAAACTACGTATAATCAAATGTATCCAATAAATGCTTGTTCTCTATGTAATTTCCGATAAAATGAATAAGACCAACCCCATTACTCTATATCTAGCCGTTCACGAAATATTTTAATTATTTTCGCATTTTTGTTACGTCGCTTTTGAAAATACGCCCAGTTGCCTAATGAAAAGGAAAATCGATATAAAATTGCAAATTCAATGTCATTTCAAATAATTATGCTTGCCATCTTGTGCAATTAAACTCAATTTAATGAATTATTAAAGAACTAATGAGAAAATGAATGCGAATTTGTAGGAAAAGTCATGTGCTGCCCATGTCAGATTATTTTTTTGTATTAAAAAATATTTTAAAATGATTTATGAATATTTAATATAGCGGCAGGGCTGCGTTTTCAAATATATTTGAGTGCTGATTTTTACATATACACATTTAATAAAAACTCAGATATCAAACTAAGTGAACAGCTGAGTTAAATGGAGTTACTAAACATACAGATATACTTGTAAGGATTTTACTATTTATTATAATTTTATTCTATTTCTACTTTTTCCTGATTTTAATTTATGTCCTGAACTTCTCAACTTTCATTCCGAAGAATTCCATACTCACGATTGGCCAGATCTATGTGAAAGGGCAGACTTTTGAATTACGTATCTGCCATTCTGCTGAGCTCGGGGGTGTGAGTGTTTTGATCGTCCCTGGAAGGTAGCAGCGACAGTATTGCCTACAATCTTGTGATTATATAGGTTGTGTCGTACTTTCATCATCATCGGCTCAGATGGAAAGTCAGTTTAGTAATAAGTTAGGTTTAGCTTCATTGTAGATTAGTATGTCTCGGGTAGAATTTGTAATGCTAGCGTTGTAAATAATTTGTATATAGATTTGTAATATGTATGCGTTTTGAGTTCCCATCGAAGCTAGCTGTAAATAAAGTTGTTTATTTGTTACATGTCGTGTGTGTGTGTGATTCCTTCGTCGAACTCTAGTCCTTAGGTTATTGGAAGTTTAATTTAGAGTGAAGTAAAATGTAATGGTTCATACAAGAGTCACGAACTTGGGTTGAAGTAGAATAGTACTTTATATACTTCATGGCGAAGTAACTAAACCGCTACCGACTAACTTATACAAAACTATTCACGTACTTTCTTCTCTAGTGATGTTGGCATTCCAACCATGCAAACTCTTTTTGTGGCAACTGAATTCGCCACCACTTGTGCATGCGAATAAAATGCCTCCAGCCTAGAAGCTTCCGTGGTTCAAAACTTAGAAGAAATTATTGATCAATAATAATAGGGTTAAACTAAAGTGTTGCTCAACTCCAATTCTTCATACCAAAATCCAATTTCACGTAGTCTGAGACCAGGATTCACGTAGACAAGTTTATATGTGGATTTATGATATCTAGCAAGCCGGACAATGGCACTGGACTGGAAATTGCCAATGTATTGCAACCTTGACCCGAAAGGTCAGCAATGCCATAAATAAGGGGCTTCAAGTACAGGTTGGGTCGAGCCAGAACAGTTACTGCAGGCTAAAGAAAAACCTTGGGATTGGTTAAAAAGTTAACCAATAAAGAAAGTGTTACCGCGTCGCCCTGTGGTCAACCAATGGTCGGCGAAAAGACGTATCAGACCTCAGGCAAAAAGAGGTGGCAACAGGTAGAAAGTTCTACCTAGCTACTACATAGATATGTAAAAGATACAGATGAGAAAATAGTAACATAGATGTAAGAACAGAGAGGAGTAATAGAATGCAATGTTTTTACGACTTTCGATCACGACCACGTTAATTACGGTTAATTCAATAATTCTAAAATCCAACATAAAGTTCCTCTTTCTTTTGTGCACCACAAGTAGCTTGCAATTTTTTTTAAAAATTTTGAAAATCTGTATCGTTGGTCCAAATGATCAAAATTACATCATGTTACCCTTCATTTTAAAGAACTTGAAAAAAATATTTTGATTGATAACATGTTTGACACTGTACCCAGTAGTAGCCAACGGCCCTACCGTGCTGATTACACCGGTTCTCGTTAGATCACCGAAGTCAAGCAGCCTCGGGCGCGATTAGTACTTGGGTGGGTGACCTCCTGGGAACACTGCGTGCTGTTGGCACGTTTCGGGTGCGGCAGCCCGGTGGTTTGCGAGCTGGTTTTGAACGCTGCCATAACTGCCACTACGTTCATGCGGAGTACGATCACATTAAACATGTGGGTCCGTAAGTCCTTCCGAGAGGTTGGTGGTAGGGGAAGGAGGGTACGGTCCCTGTGGATGCCTCCCCCACTGGGTTCCGGTCTAAATTGGATGACACTTCCCGACCGTCCAAACAGTTACTTTACACCTTTCTGGTACCGGCCGACCAAATAGCTGCTCATGTCCTTGCTGACGAGTCGGTCGGTCTGGGTCTTCAACACCTTTCTGGTAGGTCGGACGGTCTGGGTCTCAACAGCAGCAACAACTGTACCCAGTAGGGACGGGAATAAATTGGCCCGCCCCGAGACGGCTAATAACTTCACGAACACAAAAATTGTATCGCAGCTACTTATCACTAAAGTGATTGAAACTGTTATGTTTCGTGATGATAAATAAACTCTTTTATGCATAACTATGTCCAGTATCATTAAATGTTTATCACTAAATACTTATCACTTACTGCTTATCCCTAAATAATTATCACTACATATTTATTACTAAATACTTATTACTAACTGCTTATGACTGAATACTTATCGCTAAATGCTTACCACTTAATACTTATCACTAACTGCTTATCATTAAATACTTATCACTAAAGTGATTGAACTATGTATTGCAGTATGCATTGAACTATGTATTGAAGTGAAGAACTTATCACTAAAGTGATTGAAACTTTTAAGTTTCGTGATTATTGTGCCACAAATAACCCTTTTATGCATAATTATGTCACATTTTGTCCTATGCTGCCACTTTAAAAAAATTTAATATTTTGAATACATTTCGAAGTTTCGGCTCGAATTATAAAAATGATATCTAGTTCTAGATTCTTAGTCAACACATCTGGGTATAGAGTTTAGTGAGGATCCTGTAATATTTATTCCAGCTATCATGTATAAAAGAAATTGATCACAGACAAACATGCAGACGAATATCACTCCATAAATAGTCAAAAGGTATCCAGGAAGTCCTAAAATATATATTAGCATCAAAATTTGGTAATCGAAAATTTTCCTGGAAATAACACTTTCTCTACACTATATTTAATAGTATGAGAAAGTAAAAATACCTAATCAATGTTCTTTCAATGAAATCATTTGCTTTAAATTACATAATAGTATATAAACTGATTTTTTTTTCAAAGAAAATTTTAATAATAATTATTTTTAATGTTTTTTTTTATTTTCAAGAAAAGTCTTCCCTTGGCAGAGCGTCTCAAAATGTGATAAACCCGTGGCGTTTTGCAGTTATGATAATTAAATCAAATATCATTTAATTTTCTCAATTAGTTCCAGACATATATATCGCTCCTTGTGTAAAAAGAAACCTTTCAATATCTCTTGATAGCTAAATATCCGTGCTGTATGTATCGCATTTTAGAGATGTTTAAATAAAATTGCATTTCAGTTGGAAAGTGTTTCATAATCAATCATTTATGCATGATTCATCTTTATTGTTTTATCTTTATTTACTCTACACCCATACCCTACGATGTCTCTCATCAAAAATTATTACTGTTTTCAGATAGACGTGTGCTTTTTCTCATTGATATTGGTTCTCGATATGATTTTGTTTTACATAAAACTATTTTTTTTACCTGTCAAAATCGCTGATACTTTATTAAAGCTTGGGTTGTTAATTAAAAAAGCATTTTTCCCAGATTATTTCTTTTAGCAGCCTTTAATAGCAAATTTGTTCATGCAACAGTATTCTCATAGAACCTTTGAAACCTATAAACGCCTTTAAAATTCTCAACATAAAAAGTATTCTTGTTTCTTTGAAGTTACCTGTATTGCATACATAAATCCCCAACTGTCCGTTTTCTTGAGAGAACGTGCCATGTACGTGATAAGTTTAAGAATGGTGTTTAATGTAATTGTCCCAGCGGTGAAATAACACATCAAGACGGGTGAGAATTATTTATACTTGAGCCAGGAAGAATCCTGCTTTCATTGGGGAGTATTTAGAACTGAGATGTTTTACTTCATTTATTGATTTGTTCCGCACTGAAAATACGAACTACACTCATGCTCAAAATTTAAGCATAGTTTCTGTTTATGTGAAAATTCAGACAATATGCGTTGGAATGGAAGGAAACGCGGTATATGAGTGTAATAGGGATATAGAAGATGAAAACAATACAAAACAAGGATAATAACGACTCTTATTATCTAAAGAAAAGAGGCCACAGTACGAGTGTCAATCTAAGTGAATCAGAATGATTAAAACAATGTGATGCTGCAGTTTAATACGATGTGTGGAAACCTTGGGTAGTCACGCATGCTGTATAAAGACTTCCCATACTTTCGATGAGGGTTTGGATGAGTTGTGTGCTCCAAAAGTTCCAAGCCTCACGGAGAGCAGTTTTCAATCCCGGAACGGAGCTTGGTGGGTAGCGAAGGGCTGCAAGATGTCTCCTGAGCATATTTCACATATGCTCTATTTGATTCAGATCAGGAGAGTTGGCAGGTCATTGCATGTGTTGGATATCTTCAGTTTGAAGGAAGTCGTCGACCAAGGCTGCACGGTAAGGAGACGCGTTATAATCCATGAATATGAAATCAGGACCAACAGCACCTCGAAACAATCGAACAGTAAGCTCAAGAATTTCGTCTCTGTATCTTTGACCGGTAACCGACCCCGTGTTAAAGATATGGAGATCTGTGTGGCCGTCCGTCATAGACCATGGCTCCCCCAAGTGAAAACGATATCTGTCCGTGATGTTTCCCGGGAGAAAACGCTTTCCACGTTCTCTCCAGATGGTGGTACAACGAGAATCAGTGTGCAGGATAAATCTGGACTCGCCACTGAACATGACATTGTCCACTGTTGTTCACTCCACCACTTTCACATGGTACGAAAAAGTGGCACAAGTCAGATTTTCTTCTTTATCATAATTCGGTTGATTTTAAAGATACAGATTTGTGGGTTCCTTTAATGATCTTATTGCATTAAAAACAAAAATTTTCTGATTAACCCAATTTATCTAAGGGGGTCGTATAAAAATTTAAAAAGTGTAACTTTTTTAAAATTAAGGGAGGACTATTTCATTAACGTAGTGTTATGTCCTATCTTACTTTCAACATTTTTGCAATTTACATTGCCCACTTATCTCCAACAGGTAAAGAATTAAAGTTCATCTCAATCGTTTTGGGACACTCTGTATAGTCTCTCTATAGAAACAGATGGAAATCTCTCTGTAGAAATCTCCAGAATTATCTAATATCTCCCAGACTAATCGTTATTTCGTAAAGTTTCTGGAACATTCCGTAAGTCGTCAAATGTCGCCAAATTGGCGGTAAATCGCCGAATCTGGAAACCCCTCTTCTGGCTCGAAATTCTAGCAACCATAGAGTAACGTCAGGGAAATAATGTTCGTAGTGCTGTCATTTGGAGAAAACCCTTGGATGGCACCTTTTAGTCTACGATACAGACTAAAAACGAAACGGTTGACTCCAGTCTGAGAATATTACACGTTTCCAACAATATTAATTTTCGGTTGTATTGACTCAAATTACGACTGTAACATTTCTAAATATGTAAATGAAATTTCAAAATTCTATCTCCATAATTTAAGAAATTATTAATAACTCTCTGCACAGATAGAATAGAAACAACACGTAAATTAAAACTTAACTTTAAATTTGCTTTCCTCCACATTCATTTTGGCCGGCATTCGTATATTTAAAATGTTAGGACTTTTTTTTCTGGTGTTTTAAATTTTTGTGCATGCTTTTTAGTTTATATTTGATAAAACAGTGCATGAAATTAACATTAAAATATGTAGTTTATTTTGTGTCAAATATATAATTAAATGTCAAATTAAGAACTGTTGAAATTTCCTCATTTTCTTTTTCACTAAACATGGCAATAAAATAATTATCTCAAATCCAATATCAAAAGCATCTAAAAATTCATGCACGGTTTTGTGCAGTTTATTCTAAAGATATCAATGGAAATTTTAGAGTAAAAATATTAACATTTGAAAAAGTATTTAAAATTTAATAAAAATTAAATTTTTCTAAAGAAATTCAAATTTTAATTAAACATATAGTTCAACAAGATATTTTTTGTCAAATTTTGTTTTTAAGTTATTGTTAAAATATAACACAACCAGAATTTTCATTATAATACTTAAAATTAAAAAAAAAATTATATCATACCGCGTCCCCTTGCATATAAATGGAATTTGAATTACTAGCAACTTTCTCATCATAGCCAAAATATCAACACACATTAAATCTTGAATGTATTATACATCCCAAAATTGAATCTTTAATCCCCAAAATGAATCAATAATTTTCCAATGCTGCAATTGTTCAATTTGGAGTCCTTCTATCAGGGCAGCTGCTCCGCATGCCTCTGCCTTAGTCAGGCCCAGATATCAAATTCGAATATTTACCAGATCTCGAATATTCGAATACCAGGAACATTTATTTCAAGTTAATAACATTATTTATACTTATTGAATATTATTTATTAATTATTAGTAAATAAATTAATAAAGTAAAATAACAAAGTGTAATAAAATCACATAAATAAAAAATGAAACTTTTTATTTTAAATGTTAATTACTTTACAGTAGCTTTCTTTAAAAAATAACTTACACTACTTCCATGAAGAAAACAATCATATGTTAGTGGGTGACTACAATTGTTTCCAGGGAGTTTCAAGTCCCCTTCATCGTGGTGGGACAGCCCAGTGGTTAGCACGCGGGGATTGCAGTTGGACGATTCGTGTTCGATTCTCGGCTCTGCCCAAACTGCCCGGTGTTTACGCGGTGTACGGACACTTTAAATATGTGGATTCACAAATCATTCCGAGAAGTTGGTGGTAGGGGAATAAACTTATCTGTGAATCAACTTTGCTTTAAAGTTTTAGTACTTGTGATTTCCACCCACGGACTTGTAGCCATTTTAATTCATCAGCACAAGATATCTTTAATCATGTAGACACAGATTAAAAATATCTTGTGCTGCTGTACGGATTGTGAATAATCCTCTCTGTCACTGCTGGATGGATTGTGAGTAATCCCTATTTGGCGCTGCTGTATGGATTGTGAGTAATCCCACATCCATGCAACTCATTTCCGGTTTATTTGCGACTAGTCTTTCGCTCCAGGAAATAAACTCCTCAAATCAGGGGTTCTCGTGCCCCGACGTGAATTGCATTTTTATCTGGTTCTACGCATATGATGCTAATGGGGGAGAAAACGCGCGCATTTTGTTCTCGGACTGTCAGGAAGATTGAACTTGTTGACTGCGACTGTCATTCTACCCCACCGACGTCACTAAACCTCCTAGGACTGGATCCTGATGTGCTCTCAGCATAATTCAAAATACCTGCACAAGTTGTTTAATCCTGGATAATGCCACTTCAAATTGAACAAACAATTTTTTAACTGTAGTAATGCAAAAACATACTGAGGTTTGGCAACTCCCCTCAAAGTCATCCTTGGACCATGACGTCACAATTGACAACATCTTATGCCACTGACGCCAAGCTGATAACTTTTTGATTTGATGCCGGGCTAACTGTAATAATGCGAGCATTTAATGTGTTTTGGGAAGTCCTCTAAAAATCATACCTGCGCCGTGATGTCAGGAATGATGAAATATTTTCCTATTGACGTCAAGCTAACCACTTTTTGATTCGTTGCCGAACTGCCGGCCCAACGGAACGGATTAAAGAAACCGCCCCTTGCAGACTTCATCCATGTTTTCACTATCCTCTCTGTACGTCGTTCTGCTATCGACAGCGTCTTCACTAGTGGTATTTTTGTGTGTTGCAGATGTGAATGCATTGGACTCATTTTACATTGTACAGACGTCGACTTATCATCCCAAGTAGTATCCTGAGTGCTCTTTATCCAAAACTTTTGTACTTTGATCGTTAATATTTACCTGACGCTGTTCTTAATAACTGTAGCTATTCCACTACTGACTACTGATTAGGAGCTTTGCCTTGATTTTAGCCAGTATTTCTGTTTCCCATCCGATTACTAAAAAGGTAAGTGTGATTTAATTAAAAGTAACTCCTGCCTTTTTACGTCTTTGTATCATTTTAATTTGTATTATATTTATATCATGGTTTTAAATGCTTTTTCCTTCGCATAATATATTTTGTATCTGCGGAATCGAATATTTCTGTAACTTTAAATTAACTTGTGTAAATCCAAACTTTGACATGATTATTGAATCACGATTATTGGATCAACGATTATTAGATCACGATTATCGGATCAACGATTATTGGATCAACGATTATTGGATCCAAAAATGACATAATTTTTGACTCAACTATTTTTCCTGAAGACCTGCTTCGTCTTATTCCTATCTCCCTTAAAATGAGCAGATTTGTGGGTGGAATCACTACATCCCGCACCATATGCCTTACGGAATCTAAATTGATTTAAATACCATTAGGGAATTACGTGCAATAAATTGGCTTAATCGATTAAAGATCCTATTTCTGGTACAATTTGTTTTCAATACCTATCCTGCAGTTTCTGCGGCATACTTTTATTGTCATTACAGTCGTTTGTCCCCTGAATCATAAAATCTGAAATTGGGTTACAATAATCTAATTTCTTATGGGCTTCGTAATATGAATAAGTTCGATGCGTCTGTGTATCATGCTTTCTATTCCCGAATTTATATCGCCTCAGATCACCAAACTACCGCTCACAATAGGCTTTCATCCAGTTTTTGCCATCCTGGGTGTATTATTCTCTCTCCGAATTGTTTGCTTTAAAACGACCTACATTTTGGCATTTCGCCTCTCCGAAACCGGTCCCAATTGTTACTAAAATTTTACTTGAGGTACCGTTTTAGAACACGATCCAAAGTTTTATGATTCGCCGTCAAAAAACTTGCCTTTCAACTGCTCCGTGAAGAATACTGCATTTCATATTGATAGTTCCTATAAGTAACAAGGTAGATTCCTTACGCATCGGGCTTTTCAAGTTACTGATCATGTAAAAATATCTATTAATGAACGTGCCAAACTGAATAGACTTCGTTCCGATTTAGTTATTATTTTTGTTGATAAAATTAAACAACTCGTTCTTGTAAATACTAATGATTATACGATTTTAATGCGGAAATGTATCTCAACAAGACTATGTAAATCTGTAAAAAATTTTCTCATTACTTCTATTATATCCCGCCTTGATAAATGTAGAAAACTTCCCGGGCTTCCTATTGACATTAAAAATATTGCTTTTCATATTTTATACAAACAAGCTCCAATTTTGGGGCAAATTAAATTGCATAAAACTAATCATCCTATGCAACCGATTGTTTCAAAATCTAACGGCCCAACTTATTTATTAGAAAAAGCTTTAACCTCATGTTTAAAACTCTTTTTGATCGATCATATTTTCTGATGAATTCCACCAAAGCTTTCATTTTTCGCCTTTACGATTCTAATTTTGATCCAAATTGTACGTTTCAGAGATTTGATGTAGATTCCCAATCACTTAATACGCTTGTAAAAACTGCCATTGAAATAATTTGTAAATTAACTGGCATCCACTCAACTTTCTTTATACCAGAACTTTTTTTAAGTAGCCTGTAAATATGATGCTTTTTGTAAATTTTACAAGAAAAATGATAAAAATCTGTATACTTTGTCAAACTGATCACAATTACAGCATGTTATCATTCATAGGGCTTGATAGGGGGGTGGGGGGAGCTGGAGGTAACTTGTCATCCCGAAGAGGGAATGACGTCACGAACTTAAAATGGCATCGCGGCTATTTTTCATTACAGTGATTGAAATTATTAATTTTCATGATCATTGATAAATAAAAAACCCATTTTATGCATAATTATGTTAAATTTTGTTCCATGCTACCATGTTAAGAAAATATAAAATTTCGAATGCATGTCGAAGTTTTCACTCCAATTACGAAAAATTCTATCGAGTTCTAGATTTCCGGTCGCAGTGTGTTCCAGATGAGGAGTTTCTAGCCAGAATGGATTTGAGCTGCGATTTGAACTCATGACACCATTTGAGCAAAATAGAATTGATTTTAAGATAATAAATAAAATAAGCATTTTCCCATGAATGTAAAAGGTATGGGAAAAATCAATTAAGGTTAAAAGTTAAGGTATTTCGAAGAATTTTCGAGATACCAGTTAAAATAAGTGAGATAAGGGTACACATGGATAATAACACACCACACGTATTTTTGCAAAGTACAAATCTCGCTAAGTTGGCGCATTCTGCAGTGTTTTGAACAAGAGGTTACCCAGATTACAACATAAAGCGTGTTTTACATAATATTACAACATATGGCGCTCGCAATCGGAATCCTTGGCGAGCAAGCTAAAAGTGTGGTGGGTTATTCTCCGGCTTAACTGAGATAGGAGCAGATGACCGCCGAGACAACGGGGGAGACAGCATGTCACCGCCATAAGATCCGCGCGCTCAGCGTTGAAACAATTTGTAGTGATGGAACTGAGTAGTAAAATGTGGTGACCGAACTGGACACACCGGAGTCAAAGTAAAAAAGGTATTAGAATTTTTCAAAAGAAGATATGGAAGTAAAATATAAATTAAAAATTTATGAAGGGTCGAAAAGAACGGCTCGTGGTCGTGGACGGACGTCGCTTTCTTTACTCCTGAGAGTCGTAGTCAAAGATACTGACTCTCAGGAGTAAAGCTCGTTTCTGTTGCTCGGGATTTTATTTTAAAACATTTTGGTGTGATTTTTGTTGATAATTTTGATTGATTTAATTTTAAGGTCTCCGTATTGCATCGTAACGGGGGGCTTTCCTTATAGTTCTGAGAATTATCTTTTGTTCAATTTCGATTCTCTCCAAACTAAATTTGTAAGCAAATCCCCATATGGGACAGACATGGAAGAGGATGGGCAGCATACCAGATTTACATAATAGAATTCTGTTGTTCAAATGTAAACGGTCTAAATAAAGAAGGTGATTAAGGTAATCGGCAAGCTTTCTAGATTTTTTAATTGCATAGTTAACGTGTTCACGCCAGGTGAGTCGACGATCGAGGTGAACTCCGAGATATTTAGCAGTACGTTGGAAGCAGACTGGCTGAGAGTTGATATGAATAGGAGAAGGGTGCGAATTCCAGAAAAGTAAATAACTTGATTTTTCATTTACGGTAGTAGGATTCATGTGTAGTGATATAATTTGTTACGATTTTTTGAAATGATGCAGGTGTCATCTGCATAGAGACAGTGGGCAGTATTAAGAGAGCTGGAGATGCCATTAACATAAAGATTAAATAGATGCCGGATCACGACAGAACCTTGGGGGTTCTAGATTTCCGATAACAATGTCGAATACAAGTTTCGTGAAAATCCATTAATTTTCCTGGCAGCTTTCGTATACACAAGACATCAGTCCAACACAGACAGGCAGATAAAGTAGATGTGACTCAAAAATGGTCAAAACGAGTTCCGGAGCTTCTAAAACACATAATGGCCACGAAATCGAAAATTTAAGTGAAAACAATACTTTTTCTATACTTCGTATATAAAAATAAATTTCCCAAGCATCTATTGACTGCATTATATCAGGTTTGAACACAGGTGATGAGACCAGTAGCACAGCGTGAGAATTTTGGCTGGGGAGGCTGAAAATTTGGGAAAAAATTTGGTATTACAAGTGAAATTTATATTTGAATTCGCATTTTCATATGTTTCATTTCAATATGTTTTTTTGTTGGTGAATAAAATAACATAATTTCACATAAAAATGCAAAAAGTGAATGAAATGCACGAGATTTTAAAATGTTACCTATGTAAGATGAATACATACAAGATATAATATTTTAAATATTTTCTTATTTCTAAATTAGATGAACATTTACAAACATTTTATAAAATATGAAGTCATGGTTTCCTCGCACTCCTTGTTTTTCGCACTCCTTGTTAGACATTCAATATAAAAAAGGTGAGCATCAAGCTAGTCGATGTTGTACATCATGTGCTTGAGTTCTTGAGTCTCTCCCCCCTCCCCCCAGCTAGTAAAAGTTTTACAAGCACCTATGTATGAAGTAGAAATATATTAGAATATATTAGCAAGTGATAAAAAATATCCATTTTGTAAATATAAACAGCCAGAACTAACGAAAGATAGCAATTTAAAGGAATGCTTTGAAAATGTGGAAGAAATATATCTGGAATATAAGCTTAGTTGAAAATTACTGTAGTCAACAATGTCCTTAAAGAGTTTTGCATATTAATTTTTTACAAACACTATACTTCGAAAACTTAAAAATGTCTTAACTACAATATGCTAAATATCCGCTAGAAAATTTTCTTTGGCATTTGCTTAACTCAGATTCTCATGTAACGTGATTTTTAAAGGGAAATCAGATTTCTTTCTAAAACTCCCAAATACGAAAACGGATGCTTTGCCATATTGTTTCTGTGACTAAGTCTACTACACAAACTACTTAAGTTTAGTGGTAATGATTATTGGTGTATTTCTTCGTCTTGATATTGTTTAAATTTAGGTGAATGTCATGTTATTCATGGAAAATGCCTCATACATTTTAGTATTACATATGATTTTTTTCTGTAAAGATTAATAATTAGAATCATGTTTGACCCAAAATGGCGGATCCATTAGCCTTGCCCAAGAAATGTTCAGTCATGGAACGTCACGTCCCATATACAATCATTTTCTTAAGTTACGCTAGTCATAAAGGGTTAAAAATGGGAAAGAAATAATAACATATGTCGGGAAGCTAGCTGATAGTTCTAGCCTATCGGCCAGGGCGGAGTTTAACATCTGGGAAGTCCTAATACCATGCTTCTTTCAATGCACCATAAAGGCTAGGTGATTTCAATTTCTAGATATGCGTTCTAATGCGAAAAATACATTGAAACATCTCATTTTTAGTAAGTAAAGTGTAACAGTTATCTAAAAAGAAAGACATATATATTCGCAATGTTATTGTTAAATATATGATAAATATATGTTAAATATATGATAAATATATGATATTTTTAAATTAGATTTTAAACAGGGGAGGCTCAGCTTGTGAGCCTCAGTGGACGCTACGCCATTGGATGAGATAGGTAAAATATTGAACATCGTTCGCAAAATATTGAACAACATTGAACATCTTTGAAAAAAACAGGCTGTTTTGTATTTAAGCGTTTTATAGAGCTATGAATAAACTGTATTTAAAAATATTAATATCTGCGATCTCCTCAAATACGTTAATAAATAAAAAGCAAATTTGCTATTTAACTTTATCTTATCAACAAATGGTATTAAATACATTTTAAACACGCCTTGTAAAACCTTTAATCTCCAGTATATCATTTTCAAACTTTCTGTCGCTGCTATTAAATATATTTTAAACACACCTTGTAAAACCTTTAATCTCCAGTATATCATTTTCAAACTTTCTATTGCGTCCTTTTTTCTTTCTTCAGCAGTGGCGAGTAGGAAATTGGATCAACACTTCACCCAAGAAGCAATTTCCTACAAATTTTGTTCTCCGTCATTGGAAAGACGTGATCTGAGGCACCAAAAAATATCTGCTGAGTGCAATCACTCTTGAAATAGAAAGGCAGCTTTGTTTTTTCACTTTACTTGAGGAAAAGGCACAAAAACACGAATGATTGACGTGTTCGACTTCAAAATATTGTTTATTTTTATTTTATTTTTACTTTCCTTATATACATAATGTATAAGGAAAGTATTGTGACGGGGTCGAAAATTCGAATTCGAGTTTTCGACGGGAGAGCACGCTTCAAGCATCCCTGATAATGAATCAAACATTTTTGAAGTGTTGTCAGTGTGTGTGTGTCAGTTAGTCTGTGGAGACTATAACTGACGAACGAATGGACCAATTCGAACGAAGTTTGGTACAAAAATCACAATCCGTAAACACTGGAAGCTTATTGTTTTTATACGCAATCGAATGTTCAGAACCCCCCTAAATTTTCGAGTAAAATTTTGAAAAAATCGTCAAAAAATCAAAACCGCTAATGAAGTTACGCAAATAGACATTTCTTATGTAATTTTTCATTAGAAAACGATTGACATGAATTTTAGAACGCTAACACGAACCGTTCTTGAGATATTGCTCATTTTTCAAAAAAATTATCAAAAAGTTATATAAAATAAAAAATATTTTCTATTGAGAAACGTATTCACTTTTCATATGTAATACCATGCGATGAATTTGGTGACATCATTCTCGTGGATCTAGCTCGTTTCATTCATGAAAAAAGATACTTTGAGTAATACTTTTTTATTTGAACGCCAATAGTCATTTATCTGCTGTAAGAATAACTTATTTCTCATTCCACAACGCTTGGCGAGATTTTGGCGACGAATTTGGCGGAATGTCGCCAACTTGACAACATTTTTAATTCATAAAAAAAAGGTTTTCTTACAGTGGATACTTATATTTCTTCCAAGATATTGAATTTTCGTCAATTAATCGTAATTTTCATTGATTTGTAGTCATTTTTATGCATTTTGCGAGATTTTCGTTAATTTGGCAACATTTAAAAAATCGCCAAGCTGGCGACATTCTGCCAAGTTCGCTGCCAAAATTTCGCCAAGCATTATGGACGGAGAAATAAGTTTTTCTTATAGCAGATTAATGTCTATTGGCGTTCATATACAAAAGTATTGCTCAAAATATATTTCTTTATGAATGGCACGAGCTAGATTCACGAAAATGACGTCACCCAATTTAACGCATGATATTACATATGAAAAGTGAACATATTTCTCAACAGTTAATATATTTTTGTAATTTATGGGATTTTTTTATACATTTGTTTGAAAAATGTGCAATATCTCGAGAACGTTTATACTAGCATTCTAAAGTTTATGTAAATCGTTTTCTAAGGGAAAATTGCATAAGAATTGTCTATTTTCGCAACTTTATTAAATGTTTTGATTTTTGATGATTTTTTCAAAATTTCACTCGAAAATTTAAAGGGGTTCTGAACATTCCATTGCGTTTAAAAACAATAGGCGTCCAGTATTCACGGATTGTGATTTTTGTACCAAATTTCATTCGAATCGCTCCATTCGTTCGTGAGATATCGTCTCCACAAACTTACGGGGACACACACACACACACACACACACACACACACACACACACACACACACACACGCACACACACATACTTTCACACACACACACACACACACACACACACAGACATCACCTCAAAAATGTTCGATTCGTGATCAGGCATGTTTGAAACGTGCTCTCCCGTCGAAAACTCGATTTCGAATTTTCAACTCCGTCACAATACTTTCCTTATACATTATGTATAGTATAAGGAAAGTAATATACAGATTAAAATATAAAATTTTTACAACAAATGATTTTTAAAAGCCATTTCCGATCAATAAAAAATATCGAGCTTATCGGGGAAGCTGTTGTATAATTTACAAAAATTACTTATCGCACAATGACAATCAATATTCGAACTAAAATTCCTTACATCAAATAGACTTATTCTACTGGCAGAATACTGGGGAATATGAAACTTGATTCCACCCAAGACAGGGGAACAATCGATTCCGACATTGAACAGATTCCTGAAGAATAAAAATAAATTGTAATCCCATCTGTTCTGTAAGATTTTAACATTAAATTTAACATAAGTTGTTGTCAAATGATGTACTTAATTAACTCGGAATACGGCTCAACTTGACTTCCTCATACCAGAATCCATTTTTAAATAGCTTGTGATTGTTTTTCGTTGCCAATTTTGAGAAAAGAAAAAAAATCTGAAAATTCTGAATCTTTGGTCTAAATAATTACAATTAAAACATGTCACCTTTAAGACCAGGAGACATTTTTGCACTCTTAAGATTTTATACAATATGTACAAAGAAACAAAGCGCAGACTACAAAGCGCAGAGTCGTAGGCGTTATTTTATGACAGGCTTGGCGTGGGAGGTCATGACCCCAATAAATTCAGTTCACATAAATTGCAGGTGTGGTTGGATCAAAATTCTCCTTGGGGGGGGGGGCAAGGCCAAATCCAACATTAGATGATAAAAGTGGTAAATAGAAAAGTGTTGCTACATCGTCCTGAGGAACAACCCATAGCGATACGGAGGGCGTATCGGGAACTCCGGCGAAATGCTGTAGTAACAAGGAGATAATTAAAGGTATATTCAGTCAACTGGTGATTTGGGATGGCTAAGAAGTAGTCAATGCAGTCAATAGAGAGGCGATGACTGGCCAAGAAGGTGGTTTTTCAATAAATTCTGTTCACATAAATTTCAGGTGTGGTTAGGTCAGAAATCTACTTGGGCCAAGGCTTAAATCAAGCAGCATTGGATGATAAGGTGACCAATGAAGAAGTGTTGCTACATCGCCCTGAGGAACAACTAATGGCGATATGGTGGGTGTATCTGGACCTCAGGAGAAATGATATAGCAACAAGGATACAATTAAAGATATATTCAGTCAGTTGGAGATTCGGGATGGCTAAGAAGGTAGTCATTGCAGTCAATTGGGATGCGATGACCGGTCAAGAGCGGTGGTAATTCTACAATTAGAGTTCAAGGAATCAATTTATTAGTATTTAAAAAATAAGATAACTTAATGTTTCTTTTTGTGTGCACAATATTATCCTTCAGTTTAAAGTTCTTGAAAAAATATTTTAATTAATACCGAGTTTAATGTAGGGGGTTAACGTGCCCTCCTCCCACACACACACTCTCCGAGGGCGCCAATGACGTCACGAACTCAAAAATTGCATCAAATCCATCAAATCTGTTTTTCATTACAATAATTGAAACTGTTCCCTTTTAAATCATTGCGGCATACGAATTGATGTTAATATCCACTTTGAAGTTAATAACTACCATAAATAACCATTTTGTTTATGCATAATTATGTCAAATTTTGTTTGGTGCTGTCATGATAAGAAAACATAAAATTTCGAATACATTTCAAAGCTTTTTCCCTAATTTCCAAAAATTCAATTCAGTTCTAGATTTTTCGATGCAAAACGGAGCGTAAAAATCCATTAATATTTGTGGCAACTATCGGGTGGACAATAAATTTACCACGTAGTCGAAACATGTTCCTGAAACATATATTGGCATCAAAATATCTAAATCGAAAATTTTCGCAAACACAATACAGTGCGAGAAAGTAGAAATTGAAGATGGAAATACCCATCACTTTTTATGACTTTAATCTTTTCAAATATATATTGACGTTTAAATTATTTTATTTGTTTGCCTTTTAATCCCAAGATTAATATTTTAACCCAATTTAATGATTGAAATAATTAAATTTAAAATATTTATTAACTTGGACTCGTATATAACAACATTGTAAATATTATTCAAATGCTTACTGCGCACGACCAAAATATAGAATGTCATTTAACACCTCAATAACTTTGTAAAGAAAGATCCATGAGTGTGCACGTTAGTATTGATTATAGTAAAGTGGATCTTTTCAATCGAATAAAAGTGATTACTGCGCCCCTTCTGAAAAATTAAAATAGTTGGGATAACGAATTCAACAACAAAGCGAGAGAGACAATACAAACCATTACAAAAGCTATCGACTGCAATCTAGTGAGTAAAAATCGACAATCAAATTGTTACTGAAAGCATTTGCCATTATTGGCGAATTATGATTATTTCGAATTATGATGATTGTTGAATAATTGTTTTATACAGTAATGCTGAAATAAACAGTGTCTGCACAGGAATCTAATGTATAGCCTGTTCAATCGACTTTCGTCAGCAACAATGTACATCAGAATTGAAAGAGAATATTGTCGAGTACATTGATAAGCATTGCAGGTGTCACCGTGTTACAGGCTCTGATGATACGAATCTCATGATACAGATATTTGATGGTTTCCATGCGCGCGTTTCTTTCGTTCATGCTATCAATTCCAACTAATTAGACAATAAAGGAGACACTTCCATTACGGGTAAAAGGATCGTGTTCACGCTTATTACGCGCTCATCAGTATGGAATACGTTAACTGCATTAACAACAAGAGATATTTTTATTTGTTTCAATTTTGCAAACTTTTATAGGAACTGACAAATTTAGTCCTTCCATATAGCCGGTATAAAATTATTATACAATTTAGCTCGGGAAAGACGAAATTGCAAAACCCAAGCTAAGAACAATTTAGAAAAGGGCATTCCCCAAAATAAGGAAGACACGCCTGATGACAGTATCCACGGACCGATTTCGCGCTTTTTAGCCTCTCACGCTTTGCATATAAAGAACTTTACTCATTTCAAAGTGACCTTGGTGGTACCACCTTCGCTCTAGTTGACTTTTAAAATATTTTTCTATATCTGTTTTCAGAACCAATAAATATTAGCGGGATTTTGACCTTCAAGCAGTCTGCTATTTTCTCCCGTGTGATTAATCTGAGCATTTTTTAACACTTTACAATTTAGTTGAAAAGTGTTTATGACTTTGGTCATTCTGTCTGTCTGCCTGTCTGTCTGTTTGTCCGTTCGTACGATAACTGCCGTGAAAATGACTTTATCAAAATTATATTTTATTATGTTGCTTAAACGGTCTGTGGGACATAAGGGAATGTAAAGGACATATATCAACCAATTAGTTTTGGATTGAACTCGAGTTGAAAAAATGAAATGAATTACATTGAACCCTGTAGGACCTAATTTTTCAAACATTTTTTAAGCAAAGTTAAAATTCACAAATTGCTTCGAAAATTTTAAAAAATATTCAAATTATCCCACAAAATATATAGAAAAAATTTCAGCAAAATAGATTGTGATTTTTAAAGATCTTTAAAGTGTGATTTTTAAAGATCTTTAAATTTACATTTAATGTTGCATCCGTCTTAAAACCACTTTATTCTTGCGTATTTTCTGGTCATCTATATTCTGCTTCAACGCAATTACAATATTTAGTTTAAATGATCATCAAACTTCGATTATTTCTACAACAAAGCCTAATTTTAATGGATGCAGAATGTAAATAAGTGATTGTAAGATGAGTTGTATAGGAATTGCTGAATTCTTTTCACGCAAAATTTTTTTAGCTCTGGAGTCTGGATTAAAAGAGATATGAATGAAATATTCATTGCCTTTCCATAGAGAGTCAGACAATTTATATTTCGATGACGTCATTTGAATAAAGTTGTTAATTTTTTTATAGTACTAGAGGAAGAAGGTGAATGTTGGAAATCGAAAATAAATATATTTATTATTATTCAAATATCCGGAATATTGTGCTACGAGCGGCGATTGGTATAGCTAGTACTAAAGGAAAGGAGTGAATGTTGGAAATCGAAAATAAATATATTTATTATTATTCAAAAATCCGGAATATTGTGTGGACAACAAAATGTGGGTTATGAACGCAATATTACATATAAGAATTATTGTTTCAGCCTCCAAGCAAATAAAGTGTTTAAAATAACATGTTTTACCATAATTTATATATAATCACAATAATTTAAATTCGCGTTATCTACAATCAGATCTAAAACCAATTGTAATCATTCATTTCAGATATCGTGTAACGATCCTTTCTGCCCCAACCGGGAATCGAACCCCTAGATATCCAAACTGACCAGCCGACATTCTACCGTTGAGCTACTGGGAAGAAATTGCCAAGTGCTTATTGTCGAAGTGGGCTCTATATTCTCCATGTTCTAATGTCAGATTGGCTTTCAACTGACAATCTGACTGACCATCTCCTGGTATTTTTATCTCAGGTTAGCCTCCTGATGCAATTTTTACCTCAGGTTAGCCTCCTGATGTTATTTTTGTCTTCCAGGTTATCTTCCGCCATGGTCGTTATCCTCTAAATTTGAAATAGGCGCTCAATATTTCAGACTATACGCGCTAGTCGTATTAGGGTCACTTTCAGACCTCCGACATCTTTGCATTTACCTACAAGGTTGCTTTTTTCGGGAAAGAAACAACCTTGTAGGTTAATGCATTCGATTAATGCATTTTTATAAATAGCATTTTTGCTCCAACTGGAAATCGAACCCTAGATCTTCGAACTGGCCACTCGACGCTCTACTTGAACTTATGGAGCGAAATTGTAATGTCTCATAGTGGAAGTTGACTCTGCAATCTTTACACTATTTCTTTATCATTTTCATTTATTTTCACAATACTTATTCACTTATTCATACTTACATTCACTTATTTTCACATAAATGATAGAGAAATGGTGCAATCTTTACACAATTTCTCTATCATTTTCATTTACTTCACAATTATGTAAGTACATATCTACACATTTATTTTCACAGTGTGTATGTTTTATTTTACCAAAACATCGAACAAAGAGAAACTGTTACGCAATGTATACACAATATTCAATTCTTAGAAAAAAATAATATTACCGCAATCTGGAACATTCTTCGCAATCTTTAAAGTCCGAGGTTAATTTGCCCCTGAAACTAAAAGATCCTTTTTGTGTTTGAAAAGAAATGCTTCGGATTAAACGCTTCGGCCACGTACATTCGTAAAGGCATTTAAGTGTACGTGCTCTGTTTCTTGAAATCAGAACATTTCATTAGTATTTTACAGAACGTTCTTTATTGTACCATTTTCTTCGAAAACGGTAGTATGCAGAATATAAAGTTCGTTTTTAAAACTGTTGATTTGTATAAGGATTTCGCGAAATATCTCCAACTTGGCGATATTTTGCCTCAGATTGACGAAAATTTCATCCTATTGTAAAAATGATGCTATTGTATTTTATCGTACTATTTTCTTCGAAAACGGTAGTATACAGAAAATAAAATTCGTTTTTAAAACTGTTGATTTGTATAAGGATTTTGCTAAATATCATCAAGTTGGCGATACTTAGCAGCAGATTGACGAAATCCTACTGCAAAAATGATGCCAAGTTAAGGGAAATGACGCCTAATGGGCTAATTTGTTATTAAAATATTACAATATTTACACTATATTACTTGTTGAAGATGCCATTAATATATTGTTAATTTTTAATTAGTTGCTTGAAATATAAGTTAATTGGGTACGGAATAGCTTTACATGTTGTCAACCGGAAAAGCGTCCAATGTACAATTCAACGTTAAAAACACTGTACCATGAATCTTATAGATCACTTTTTTACGGTGAAAGAAATAAATTCATTGTATTATACACAGGGTGTCCAGAAAGTTCTGGAACGGCGCAATATCTCGAGAAATACACTTCGGATCAAAAAGTAAAAAACAAGTATTCAATATTTTTAGAAAAGCTATCCAATGATACCAAATTTGACCTCCTCCCCCAACCTGCGGGGAGGGGGAGGGGGCAACTTTGAAATCCTCAATGGGAATCCCCATTTTTTATTGCAGATTTGGATTCTTCAGAAAAAATTACATACATTTGTCCTACTATTTTTGATTTTTGCTCCCACAAACGGCGCTATAATCGAGAAAAACTGACGTGGGGCATTAACGTTTAAAAGTTATAGGAAAAAGCAACCTGATCATGAGAGGCAAGGGGAATTACAGAAAAAAGCAGTGGCACAAACGTTTTTAAATGGGAATGTCTCGGGAAATACACTTTGGATTGAAAAAAAAATTACGTGTTCAATATTTTCAAAAAAACTATCCAATGATGCTAAAATTGACCCCTCTTCCCCCGCTAACCGTTCACTTCAGCGACAACTGTTGACTTCAGTTTAGAACACGATTCAAAACTACTTTTAGCACTACCCAGGAACATGATCGGGATGCTTTTTTCCGTAACTTTTATACGTTTGTGCCCCACTTCCGCTTTTCTCGATTTTAGCGCCGTTTATGGGTGCAAAAATCGTAGGTCAAATGTATGTAATTTTTTCTGGAGAATCCAAATCTGCAATAAAAAATGGGGGTTCCCATTGAAGATTTCAAAGTTGCCCCACCCCCTTCCCCCAGGAGGGGGGGAGGGGTGAATTTTGGTATCATTGCATAGCTTTTCTCAAAATATTGAATACGTGTTTTTTTATTTTTTGATCCAAAGTGTATTTCTCGAGATATTGCGCCGTTCCGGAACTTTCTGGACACCCTGTATAAGAAAAGTCATATGCTGCGCATATTGCGTGCATATAAAAAGTTATGTGCTGCCCACACTGCAACTTCTTAGATAGTATTTTTGAAATACTTTACTACATCCAGCTCTCTAGAGCTAGAATTTGATACTGGTATATAGCTTTTTCTACTAGAATATTTTTCTCAATTAAAATTTGTCGGATAATTGAGAAACAGATCCGGCATGTTTTTATGGCGAAATGGCCCACAAAAATCTCTCTTCACTTCTATAGAAAAGTGAGGACACACTAGTGACTTATATTCACAGAAGAAGAGCGATGGCAGCTCATGAGATGACGCAGGTTAAGTGCTGCTTCCCTTAAAGTTATCGGCTGAATGGGTTATTATTATTATTTGTCGAATTTTTCAGAATCGTTAGGCTATTTTTAGATAATATTTGACAACACGTGTTTCAATTATCTTCATTGTCGAGGAGGGTGGGAGGAATCCCACTGTGAATCTACTTCACCTATTCCCTGAAGTGACGACGAGACACCATTGAAAATAGAACCGGCATTACTTCTATGGCGAAATGGCCGCAAAAATCCTTCTGTGCTTCTATAAAAGTGTAAAATACCACAAGAGACTTCTATTCACCAGAAAAGAGACATTCATGAGATAGAACCCTCTTAGGCAGTCCAGTGACAGCCATACATAAACTTGGCTGTCATTGGATTGTCGAAAATGGCAGCCATGCATACACTTGGCTGTCATCGGAATGTCGAAAATGACAGCCATGCATACACTTATTATCATTGGAATTCATAACAACTTGTTATCAATTTAACTTGTTATTATTATTGTTATCATTCCGTTATCTTGTTATCATTTAATTAACTTGTTATCATTCCGTTATCATTGGAATTAATTAACTTGTTATTAATTCCAATGATTCCGTTAATTAACTTGTTATCATTCCGCTATCATTGGAATGTCAAAAATGACAGCCATGCATATCCTTGGCTGTCATTGGAATGTCGAATATGACAGCCATGCATACACTTGGCTGTCGAAAATGACAACCATGCATACATTTGGCTGTCATTGGATTGTCAAATATATGGACTTGGTGGACAGCGAGAGTATGAAATGTCTTGAAATGGCGTTGAAGATTTTAATAAATAAATTAGTTCAAAAATAATAAAATTTAAATAAAGAGGAAAATAAATAGTAGAATACTCACACAATATAGCAAACGTTAAAGGCTTAAAAAATCAGAGAAACTCTGTTTATTTATATGTACTGTGATTCCATTTGTAATTTTGATCCCGCGCAGATTTTAAGTTACGCTTGGCTACTCGTTCTCGACGCTATGCTTTTCAAACCACTACATAGTTATCTGTGACGTTTTATTTTGATGTAATATATTCTTTGCTGGAATTTTGGGCATGCTCCAATCCCTTTTTTGTATATGTATTTAATACTTATTTAATATTAATTTTTTTTTATAATACAATTTAATGCAATTTTGTAATCGTCTATTTTTAAATATCATGTTTATAATACAATTTAATTATCATTATTCCGTAGTTGATATATGCAAATTTTGTCTGCCCATTTGGTCTGTATATAAGTTTGTTTGCACGGTAATTTTTATATATAGTTACTGATGAAGGGTATGGTGATACCCGAAAGCGCTCTGGCCTTTTTTAATATTTGTACGTCATAAAGGATGATTTTTATTAAATGACCTATTAATCTACGATGTCTTTGATTTAATGCACCAGAGAAACTGTTTAATTTATGTACTTGTAAGACTATTTATCCTCAAAACTAAATGTAAATGGATACTGAGTTTAAGTTACTACATTTTAAAATCCTTTCCTCCAAACCTTCTTGTCCGCCGCTTAGACATGCATCAAACAAACGGTATGTTTTTCGGGAACAGAAGAGGTTCACGTCGAGGCATCCAAGTACGTGACTGGTGTTGTCAACAAACTACATTGCTTCGGCCTTTTTGAAAAGGCATTTATTCGATTGCTAGCAGTGTGTGAGAAGTTTTCTCTGGGAATTCCAAGTCAGATACTACGCAAAAGGAAATGAAATTATTGTGTAGAATATTAGAGAGTCAAGATCCACTTAAATTTCTTATAGATTTTAAAATTTTCAATACACCCCTCGGCTGGGCCGGATTACCGAAAAGGCACAGTAAGCACATGTTTCCCTTCAAAAGATTCAAAGGGGCCCCCAATTGCATCCTCTATAACACTTTTTTAACTTTATATTTACACTTTTTTAAATGTAAATTATTTGTTGAATAGTTAGATATACACTTTTTTAATGTTATTTGTCAAATAATTTAGTTAAATAATATCTGAACCCTACAAGCAATAACACGCAGATTTTGGTTCTCTGAGCCGAAATTTGTATTGCTTACGTGGACCACCCGTGATTAAATAATAAAATAGACTATGGTTTAGTAATTTTGGCACAGGCAAACAGTTTAAAAAAATCTGATGTGGACAGCGCATGACTTTCCCTACAGACTCATATTCATGTTGACTTTATTTCTTCAATAATTCATTGAGTTTAATTGCACAAAATACACTATTATTTAAATATTATACTTAATTTGCACTTTTAATTCAATTTTCGTCCTCATTTGGTAACTGGACTTATTTTCAAAAGCATTGCGAAAATATGAAAAACTAAAATACCTCGAGAACAGCTAGTCCTAGTGTAATGGGGTTGATCGCATTATTTTCATCGTTAAAAACTACGTATAAAACAAGAAGTAGATTGATATATTTCAGCATACGTAGTTATTTATTTCAAATTTTGACGATTTTTGCGGGTCATTTCGCAAAAAAAGGCAGGTTATTTTCTTTCCGAATCGTACCAAAATCTAATCAGTACCAGAATAACTCACAAGTGACTTATCTACCAAATTTTGCAAAATTTGATTTATTATTTTTTCAGCTAGAATGAATACAGACAATTTTTGCGGGCCATTTCGCAAAAAAGGCGGATACTTTTATCCTGAATCGTACTAAAAACTAATCAGCAAAGCAACTTACCTACCAAATTTTACGAAATTTGGTCCATTTGCTTTTGAGTTAAAGTGGATACATACATTGCACAGACAAACACACAGACGTCACGCTAAAAATAGTGTTTTCGTGTTCTAGAGGTCCTGAAAAGTAGAGATCCGTCGAAAACTCGAGTTGTGATTTTCGACATGATTCCAATACTTTCCTTATGCTGTATCATGTATTGCTTTGAAAGCAAATATCTGATGTGACTTTACCTTCTCTTTATTTTAATTAAATTTAATTCACTTTTAATTCAATTTTCGTTCTCGTTTGGTAACTGGACTTATTTTCAAAGGTGGCGTAGAAAAAATACGAAAGAACTAAAACATCTCGAAAACGACTAGTCTTAGGTGTAATGGGGTTGGTCTTATTCTTTTCATAGGTAAAAATTATGTATGAAACAAGCATTTAATGGATATATTTAAACATACGTAGATTTTATTTTAGATTTTGACGATTTTTGCGGGCCATTTTGCAGAAAAGGCAGGTTATTTTTTCCGAATCGTACCAAAATCTAATCAGCACTAGGGTAACCCACAAGCGACTTATCTACCGAATTTTGTGAAATTCGGTCCATTAGATTTCCAGCTAGAGTGGATACACCCTTTTGCGGGCCATTTTGCAAAAATAGGCGGATTATTTTATGCCGAATCGTACCCAAAATTAATCAGCACCAGACACGCCCACAAGTGACTTACCTACCAAATTTTGTGAAATTCGGTCCATTAGTTATTTAGTTAGAGTGGATACAGTATCTGCACAGACAAACAGACACGCAGACATTCACACAGACACACACAGACGTCACGCTAAAATTAGTTTTTTGGTATTCTAAAGGTCTCGAAACGTGTAGATCCGTGGAAATTTGAGTTGCGATTTCGGCATGACTCCAATACTTTCCCGATACATTACCATGTATTGCAGGGAAAGTGAAAATCAGTTTGTTGTTGAAAACTATTAGTTGACCAGGGAAATGCTGTAATAGAATTTTTCGAGCACTGATGAGTGCATGAGGTATTTCTTAGGCCATGCTCACAAAATCCAAATGGGGTTGTGCTTCCCCTAAATTAGTTGGTTAATCAAACCCTGGCCCTAGGTGCATGTTAGCACTCTCCCTGATCCATTGTTTCACTTCCCCATATGCATTTTTCCAGACTCCTTCTAATTTGACCATATTTGTTTTGCATTTGCATACGTAGATATCATTCCCTAAGTCTAGTATAATTAGACCTGCCTTTGAAATAATCGTACCAAATATTTGCTTAATCTGTTGGAAGGTAATCTTCTCAACACAAATACAGAAAAAAATAAACAAACACAAATTTCAGTGAAAAAAATTATGATTATTATACATATACATGCAGATGAATACACAAAGATCACTAAAGAACACTCAATTCCTCAGTGAATCGAGTAATATCCAAAATTCCAATTTTAAATCTCATCACAATCTATTTATTTATTGCCAGTATTATGACTCTTGTCTGCGTTCTTTTAGCTTTGTAACAGTTGTGAAGGGTTTGCATGTTTATCCTGTTAGTATTTAGGATGGTATGTTTAAAGAGTTTTGAATATAATGATAAATCCCGACAGGACTTGAAGAGAAAAGTGGTTTGGGGTAGGTTTAGTGGGTGAATGGTAGATACAAGGCAGGTAAAAAGCGAGCAAAAGTGGTGGTTAATTATGGATCAACTGGTTATAAGTAGGGGTGGATCAGATGGATATGATCATATGTTGATCGGATAGATAATATTTTATGTCGATCGATGGATAAGATCATATTTCCATCAAATGAATAGCATCATATGTCGATCAGATTGTTATAATCGTATGTCGATCTGATGGATATAATCATATATCGATCAGATGGATAGCATCATATGTCGATATGATAGATAGGGTCATATATCTATCAGATAGATAGTATCATAATCTGATCAGATGGATAGAATCATGTGCTGATCAGATGGATAGGATTATGTGCTGATCAGATGGATAGGATCATGTGCTGAGCAGATGGATAGAATCATGTGTGAATCCGATAGATATGGGGAGGTGCCATAGACAGTTGGGCAACGATAACACTTCCACAGAAAAAGTGATGAAGTGAGTAATCTGGATATTGTATTCTGATAATATGCTGTAGACCTATAGGCAAATGGAAGATATGTAGTCAAAATGCAAATTTAAATTTGATATCAACTTTGGCATAATTTTGAAAAAAAATGGCCAGCTTTCATTTGAAAATGCAAATTGATTCAGAAGTTTTCACATTCTCATTAACAGCTTCATTGACCAGCGATGTTGTAATAATATCACTGGATTAAGAATCGTTCTCAGAACTTAAATGTAAACTGCGGATCAATGCTTCTATCTATCTATGCATGTATTTATATATGCATCTATGTCCAGCATTTTTCTCAGCAAATTCACATTTCCCAAAATCATCGTCGATGTAGAGTAAAATATATTTTCCTTTGCAAGACATTTAATTAATAAAAAATCATCATTTGCAAAGAATACTGAGAATAGGGCCGTGTCACTAAATAATTTACATAATTAAATAAATTACATTGATATAAATTCATTGTAAAATTTTAGATCGTTTCAAAATTATTAACTTAATTTGTCAACAGCCGGGCAATAGGAAAAAATTAATATTATTTTTCCCTTGCCCAGGTAGTTGGATTAGGGTGGCCAGCCGGAAGTCACCTGGTGTTTATAGTAACACACTGGCGTGAAACTCAACTGCGGTAATTCTTCTTTATACAACATGGTCCGGATTACATGCCGTAGAGGTTTTTGTAAGAGCAGCAAATAATATTTGAAAATTAGTGAACCTCTTACAGTATAAACTCTTCACTCCCACAAGCAACATGGCCCAAACGATTGGAAGTGAAAAGTTAGTACACTACATAAAAGTAAATAATGAGCTAAACATACTACTGGTCTAAGAAGTTAGAGAAATGTGTAAACCAAGTCCTTGTGGAAACAACTGAATAGTATTTTATCCAAAACTGCCAATCAGAACCAACACGTGTTTCATATATGTCACTCCATTCGAATTGAAGTGTACCTATAGAGATCCCAGACAGCGGTTAAACCCAAGTTCATTATGCAGATATTATGCAAGGTCCATTATACAGATGTTATGCCAAGTCCGTTATGCAAATATGTTATGCAAGTTTTAGGCAAGTTCCATTATGCATGATTAGAAAAGGAGAATGGGAAGGATTTCCGATAGAATTATTTTTGCTGCTCTTTTACGAATAAAAATGGCGCTGATTTTAATATTTTAAATGCAAATTGCTCTACCAAATTTTAAAAGAGCTTTTGAGAATGAAATTGGTACTGATTTTACTATTTTAGATGCGAAGTGCTCAACCACTTTTAAAAACTGAAACAAACACAGAGACATTGCAGAATGCACAAATTCACAAAAATTACCTCTACTCATCATAGAAACACATAATGATAAAACTTGTTTTATTTTAGAGAAATGGGGAAATAGGTCATATGGGGGCAGTCAGAAAAAATGCCGTATGACATCATATTTAAAGGCTATTGTAAATTAAGTTTGCATTGTAAGGCTATTATAAGAAACTAGGTTGGTTACCGAAGGGGGGGGGGACTACATTGGGAAGTTGGATAGAAGTTGGTTAGAGCGGTGAAAAAGATGACATTTGAACGGATACTAAAGCGCCTCAGCTGAAAAACATTTCAATTCTTGATTTCAATGTGGCTTTTATAACGGAGTTCTATACAAGATTAAAACAGGATATTTAAGTGATTTTGATTGTTATGCTGTACTTAAAATATATACAAGGCTATATATATATATATATATATATATATATATATATATAATGTTTATGAAAATTGTAATACCACGGAGGAATGGCCAGATTAGAGTGACATTTGTGTACCACATATTACTAATGTTGATACTAATGGTGATATTACTAATGGTGATAAAGATAAATGATTACCGTTTCAAACAAATACAGCCGTTATGCAGGCACAACATCAGTATTTTGTAAAGCCGTCCATATAAGAAACTCTAAATGTCACGGCATCGAATCGAAGATAGTTTGAATGAGTTCCCGGGAAATTTCCTGCCATTCTTCTTCGATCCGGGTCCACAGTTCATTGGTGGTGACTGAACAGCAATGACCCAGTCGCCGAGTGACCATATCCCATACATGTTCAATCGGTGACACATCTGGCGAGCGGGCAGGCCAAGGAAGAAGTGGTATCTTCTATGCAGAAGAAAGCTTGGACATTTCGAGCAACATGTTGACTAGCGTTGACTTGTTATAATATAACGCCAGGAGTGTGCTTAGAGTACGACGGTGGCCTCCAAAACCTCCCTGATGTAGTGGTTGCTGTTGAACTTGCACGCAATACATAGCAGCCGGGACCGCTTATGATAGACAATGACAGACCAACATCATCACACTTAACGTTCGTGCAGTATGAATCTCTAAAACGTATGTAGGAAGATGGCGCTCACCACAATACCGTTTAACGCGTATGCTGAATGAGTGAAATAAAGGTGGGTGGCTCCAAAAGAGCCCAGCACATCGACCAGAGGTCTATTGTACTACCCCAAAAAGAAAACGAAGATCCCTAAGAAAAGAGACCAGTAGCCGATGCGAAAATAAGCAGGCACTTGACAGGAATGTCGTTCAGCTCCCAGGGTTCAATCACATGACGACCAATGTGTTCGAATCTGTGAGCAGAGCAGGCCTCACATTCACATAGAATGTGAGCTGCAGTTTCTTCGCTGTAATTGCAGCCTCTGCAAAGCGAATCCTTGGAGACACCCATGATATTAAACGCGTATGCTACAATCATTGTAGTCCAGGTTGTAGCGGGACTCGTCTGAAAACACGATCTGGTACCAATCCGCATGTCATGGTCTGTACTCCTCAGCCCATTGTAACCTGAGGCGTCCATGATTCAAATTCAACGGTATCCTTCGTAAAAGAATGTTTACACGCAGTCCTCTGCTCAGAAGACGCCTTCGAATCGTAGAAGCAGACAATGAATCACCTGTAGCAGTACTCCAGTGCTGCGCTTATATTCGAGAAGAAGCTGTACGGTTCGTCCCCGCCATGCGGATGAGATATCTATCATCCCGTGTTGTCGTTGCATTGCGTAGTTCACTACCGGATTTTCGACTCGTCTGGTTTTCTTCGGTCAATTCCTTCCGCACTTGCATTGCTGTCGTGGCATTATGCTACGTACGGGCTGTAATATCCCGGTACGAAACTCCTTTTTCCTGCAGACTGTTTATGCGCCCAAATTCAAACTCAGTAGTTTGCTTATAAAGTTTCCTCTGACTTTGACGAGGCATAGTGACTCCAATAGAACAGTTTTAAACTCCAGGACACCAATACCATATCTGTCTGGCTTTTCCACAACCCTCTATTTATACTCCTCGTATGACTTTCAGAGAGAGAGAGAGCTGTGGAGCTTAGGCATGCGCGTTCACTCTGCATTTCTAATCAATTCCATATCCTACCCTGCTGTGCATGTCCCTTACTTTTCATTTTAATCTGACGATTCCTTCATGGTGTTGCAATTTTCATAAAGATGAGTGTCTATATAGTATAAACAAATTTTAATGGGCAGTTTTTCTTAGGTATTGTTAAGCTAACTAGTTATACATGCTTTATATTATATTTAAATTCCTTTTACTCTGATTATTTTTAAAACTTGTTTTTATAAATCTATTCAATTCTTAGCTGCATTAGGGCAAGATATGACCTGAAAGTTATTTATTATATTTAAAAATACAAAGATAAAAAGAAATATTAGAAATTCATAGAATTTTGATGAACCTATAGGTTCCAATTAAAATGTTGGAAATTACTGTTACTAATTTGGCATGTACTCCCTTGATTTTCATGTAGTAATTAATTGAATTATTTTGCTTGGTTTTGGGTGCTGTACAATGTCTCTTATATTTCTATTTTAAATATTTTAGTTTACATTATATATATATATATATATATATATATATATATATATATATATATATATATCCTGTTTTACCCACTGAAATTCTTTGGCCTAAATATACGAGAACGTTTTCTTAAAATGAATGTCAGTTCCTTTTGTTAATATATTTTACAATTTGTCTTTCTACAACTTTGAAATATAAAAAAACCCACGCATTTGAATTTGTTTATTTTTAAAACACTGGCAAACAATAAATCCATCATTTCGTGGCATATATCTGTGCTAAGATATACTGTTAAACAACAAAAATAGATTTAGGGCAATATCTCTGCAACTTGGAATGCGCCCAAGTCCGAGATTTATGGAATTGCAAAATTGTATCTTCTGCATATTGAGTGTCATGATTTAGATATTTCAAGCAATATTTTAGAAAAAATGATGCCGTAAAAATTTCTTTTCTAAAAAATAGCAGCGTGCGCGTCTCAGGTTGAATTTTTTTGGTACTTTTCAATGTGGAGAAACAAAATCTCGATTTTGGAAGAAAATGGTCTCAAAAAAGACAATTGAAGACGTTTTGAGCTCAAAGTTCGTCTAGACAAAGATTTTCTACAAAGTTTTTAACATTAATAGAATTATCAGTATGATTTATAATTTATCAGTATTTTAAAAGTCTGTAACATTTAAAATACTGATAAGGAAACGGATTTTTTTGTGAAAATAATATCTATGGTTGGAGTCGGAATGAGTGTTTTATGCTGTGGATTTTAATAGTTGGAGGCTCCGCATTCTATTTACTGACGCCCACCGATCCCTAGAATTCACTCCGCAAGTCCGAATATTCACCCTCTACTCGCTGGCACTCACAAATCTCGCTTCCCAACCTTTTCCGGGACGCCTGCTACGAAAGCGTAATACACCAGTTAGAGGTTAGGATAAGGGAAATGTAAAACATAATTTGAGAAGAAAAACACATTTGAAAATATTGAGTAATTTACACAACATCATAGTAGCCGTAATAAATTGTGGATCTGCTGTTACTTTCTGTCAAAAGATATCCAATAGATCTTGTCCGTCTAAGTACACTAATTCCACTGCTATGCAGAGACCAACTATACGTATGTACGTAGTCCTATGATAGAACCGCTAACAAAGATGTCTATATGTAAATACGATTTATGATAACGTTGAAAAGGTATCATAAAGGCTCACTCTTTAAAAATGTATCAGAATTTGTTACCACTCCGAAGACATGATTCTCTAAATCAAGGTGCAAAGTTCAAGCTAGATGTATCCTGGCTCTGCCCAAACTGTGTCCGTTTTCACGCGAATTATGGACATGTTAAATAGGTGGGTCCGTAAGTCCATCCGAGAGGTTGATGATAGGGGAAGGAGGGTACGTCCCCTGTGTATGCCGCCCCCACTGGGTTCCTTTCTAAATTGGATGGCACTGTCCCGGTATTCCAAACAGATACCTTCTTCTTATTCGACCCACTCCATCCGACCTAATCGAAAGTATAGGATATTTGTTTAGACGGCCGGGAAATGCCACCCAATTAAGACCGGAACCTAGTGGGGTCGGCATACACAGGAACCGTACACTCCTTCCCCTACCACCAATCTTTCTCAAGGATTTACGGACCCACACTCCGTGACCCGTACTCCGCGTGAACACTGGGACAGTTTGGTCAGAGACGGAATTGCAATTTGATCAGTGGCCGAGTATAAGGAATGTGTTTAGGGATGTCCCACCCCTAAACACATGCCTTATACTTTTGTGTAGGTCGGACGGTCTGTGTCGAACAAGCAAACAAACTAATTATATCGACCATGTTAGATTTTTTCTTTCATCCCTCGCTTTATTGGCAACTGTAGTCATTTGCATAACTCAACTGACTACATCAAATTTGTATGGCTTTCAAGCAAAACCTTTCTCTATAAAGCATATTTTATATCGCGCAGTGTAGAAGAAGATCTTAAGTATAATAAAATTATTAAAAAGTATATATATTTAAATTAATCAAAAGTTAATCGATTACTTAAGTGCAGTCGACCCTTCTATAACGCGATTAATTCGTACCGCGTTATATGCAAACCGTGTTATAAGAAACTCAGATGCGTGCAAATCAGATTAATTCGTACCGTGTTATATGGAAACTGCATACCACGTTATATAGAAACCGCGTTATAAGAAACACAGAATCAGTACAAAACAGAACAATTCGTACCGCGTTATATGGAAACCGCATTAAGTGAAACTCAGGATATACATATCAGGCTGATTCGTTCTGCGTTATATAAAACTGCATTTTTAAAACGCCATTATTACGGTTATGAAATATAAATTTATTGATTCAAAAGGCAATAAAAATATGTTTACTTATTTCGAATTATTTTTGGTAAGACTTCATATAAGAAAATTAAAAAAAACAATGTGAAATAAAAACATAATAATTTGTTTCAGCAAACACTCTGTTAACATCCATCATCGCTGACAAATACTAATCATTTTCTTTTAATGTATTCTTCACTTTGCATATTTTCTTTTTTCAAATGTAGTTGTATTTTGTAACGCTATCAAAATCACTCTATAAGGAGCTAACGCAATTTTGTAATTCTCTTTTAAACTTTGCACTTCGCACTGATGAAGGACCATTTTCAATAAAGTAATTTTCTAATTGTTTCCCCAAATCCAGTCCTCTTTTCACAATATTTAAATTAAAATTTGCAACCCATTCTTTACCCATATTTTCGTCTACCAATGCATTTGAGGTGAATGTATTAATTTTTTTACAGGAGATTTTCCTGATAAGTGAAATTGAAAAATGGTGATGTACGTGGATGAAAAAACAGGGGAATTCCCCATTAATTTCAACCGTAAAAGTGTAATAAAAAAATTATGCTATATGGAGACTGCTTAAGTGAATTGAGTTGTATTATAGAGAAACCCCTTTATAAGACTACCGCGTTGTATAGAAACCAGGTTTTATGAGTACCGCATTATGACGAGTCTGTCGCAATTTTTGATCCGCGTTATACGGAAACCGCATTATGAGAGTACCGCGTTATATGGAAACCGCATTATGAGAGTACCGCGATATATAGAAACCGCATTATGAGAGTACCGCGTTATATGGAAACCGCATTATGAGAGTACCGCGTTATATAGAATACGCATTATGAGAGTACCGTATGATAGGAGAGTTGACTGTAAAACAAAATTCACCTTAACAATATAATTCAATTTATTTTTTCTATGTCAATCAGTAATGTATCTGTAGAAAAGCAATTTTCATATAAAAATTTGCGGCAGAGGGATGACCACCATTGAAATACTGGCAAGTGTAATTTTTATCAAATTAAACTAGATTGGGTTGTAATTGAATTCTATCGGTTTATGACGAATGAAAATTATTTAAAAGCTGCAAAAGAGGTTCAGAGATATAAATTGAAAAAAAAAGAACAAGAAAGATCAATCATGCATAAAGCATTGATTATGAAACATTTTTCAAGTGAAATGCAATTTTATTTAAACATCTCTAAAATGCAATACATTTAGCGGTACTACTTTTAAAATTATCACAACACTAGAATAATTTATTATATTTGAAAACTTAAAACTTTTTCGAATACAGGAACTTTATTCAAATGACGTCATTGAAATATAAATCGCCTGGCTCTCTATGAAAAAGCAGTAAATATTTCATCCATACACTTTTTTCCATTTCTTTCATTCATCACAATACTACAATAATTTACTTTACTTAAAAACTTAAAACCATGGAGGTAAAAGTAATTTAACTTTATGCTAAATACTTCATCAAAAAAGCAATAATATGGAATCGTCTGCTTCTCTATGTAAAATCAGTGAATATTTCATTCATATCAGCTATATTGCAGACTCCAGAGTTAAATAATTTTGCGTTAAAAATTTCAGCAATTCTTATACAACTCATCTTATAGCTTAATGCGTTTACATTCTCCATACGTGAAACTTAAGCTTCGTTGTAGGAATGAATAGTTTGATGATCATTTAATCTCATAAATATTGTAATTGCGTTGACCAGTATATAGATACACAATAAAAATAAAAAATAAAGCGGTTGTAGGACGGATGCAACACTAAACACAAATTAAAAAGAACTTTAAAAATCACGATTTGGATGCACGAGATGGATGCCATATTTTATTTTGAAGTGGGTCACGCGATCTTTTTATATACTATGGGTGCAATTATTATTTTAATTTTTATTTAAAAAACTACCAAACATATTTTGCTAAAATTTTCTTTATACATTTTATAGGATAATTTAAATATTTCCTAACATTTTCGAAGCAATTTGGGAATTTTAAATTCGCTTAAATAATGTTTGAAAAATTTGGTCCCATATGGTTCAATGTATTTCGATTTTTCAACCCGGGTTCAATCCAAACCTAATTGGGTGATATTATTCATTTACATATGTCCCACAGCACGTCTCAAAAATGTACAAAAATTTCATTTTGAGAAAGTCGTTTTTACGGCAATTATCGTGCTAACGGTCTGACAGAATGAACAAAGTCATAAACACTTTTCAATTATATCGTAAAGTATTAGAAAGTAAAAGCGAAATAAAAGTAATAAAATGTTTTCTACTCGTTTTCAATTGCAATAATATACTATATCTTCATTTCGAAAATACTTATTTGAATTATCTACTACATAAAGTTGCGAAGGCGCGGGATACGTAAGCGAAGCCTTGCGTAGATCTACCAACAAGTGGTGTATCCTTGGCCACGTTTTATACAGTAAAGTGATCTACAACTTTTGGCATGCGTCTGTATCGGAGAGCATTTCCATTGAATTGGTCTTTACGACCATCCATTTGTCCTTATTGTAGTTTGTTAAAACCTTTGGTGCATAAAACTTTATAAATTGAAAGATTATAATTTCTTAATTGCGTTGATTACTTAAAAATGCCGCAATATCGTACATCGTTAAACCCATTAAATGTCGTTAAACCCATCGTTAAACACATTGCGTTGGGTGCCGCTTAAACCCATCATATTATCTCTAATGCGAGTTCCTGTAAAAGAATATTAATTAACATAATGCTACAAATAACTGCACCGTTTTAACTTTAAACTAAAATCAATATTTATCAATAACATTTTGTTAATCATTAAGTTCATTACAGCAATTTGCATATATTGTTTGCGGAGGAGAGTATATATGTGAGACCAAGTACTTAAAATGCCTAAACTGCATTTATGATCGTCTACAATACTTGACTCGCACATACCTGTTAGTTGTCCTTAGACGTTGACGCACAGCTCGTACTTTGGTTCGTTGCAACTCGAAATCTGCCGTTGCAGTTCTGTATATCAGGACATGGACATATCGTTTCTGTCTCACTCGTCGACTTGTAACTTAGGACATTTCTGTGGAATCTCTACGGAATACTCTGTTTGTAAAACATGCGGAATACTTCTTTACTGCATCTCTGCGGCTATTTTGTTGCTATCGCTCTCGCTGCGGATCTAATTGAATCTCCGTAGAAGCATCCTGGCAGCTCTCTATCAAATATCGCTATTGAATCCCACGTAGAAGTCATGTATATCACTCTAGAATTTTCGGTTGCAGCCTCCTTTGCCTGGTATCTGTAACGCCTCTTTCGCTACCATTGGCTGACCTTAGTGCAATACGATCAGACATCTTGCATTAGTTAACATCTTTAACCACTAGATAAATTATGGGCACAACATCGTTAGACAAGGTCATTATCATTTAATAAAAACATCCTAAAGACATACAAAGTTTTAAAAACATGGCCAGAGCGCTTTCGGGCGTTAGTACACCCTTCATCAGTGGTTACATGAAAAGTAAACATGGATCATTCATATATAGACTATATGCATAGCAAATGATATATATATATATGAATCTATAAATGACCTATATATGGTCCATATATCCTTGTTTACTTTTCCTGTAGCCACAGATGAAGGGTGTACTAACGTCCGAAAGCGTTCTGGCCATGTTTTTTAAAACTTTGTACCTCATTAGAAAGTTTTTATTAAATGACTTTGTCTAACGATATTGTGTCCTTAATTTATTTAATTGAAACAAACGTGATGTCAATTTGATTATTATCTTTAACCACTCTTAGTGACTTCACTTCAGCCTCCTAGGTTTATGGCCTTACTTGACCTCTCTGGTTAGAGTGCAATGAAACTGGAGTCTTAAGGCTGCTGCTATTGTTTAATATTACAGATATCATAAATACAAACATAAAACTGCTCCATTAAATCTTGTCTCACATCTGGTTTCACATATCTATATTTGGTCTCACAGAACCTATGAAGACGGCCTACCTGTGTTGTTCTGCGGCGCTTTGTGGTGTCTCCTTAGATTGTCTAGTATTAGCGAGATATAGCACTTTGGGGGTCACTTTAGCGATTTTGGTCATTTACATTTTTGTTACTTGTTAACACTTTACAACATAGTTGAAAAGTGTTTATGATTTTAGTCATTCTGTTTGTCTATCTGCTTGTCCGTTCGCAAGATGACTGCCGTAAAATGACTTTATCAAAATGAAGTTTTACTATGTTGTTGAGACGGTCTGTGCTACATATATGGGAATGTAAATGAATAATATCACCCAATTAGTTTTGGATTGAACCCGGGTAGAAAAAGTGAAATACATTGAATCCTATAGGACCTAATTTTTCAAGTATTTTTTAAACAAAGTTAAAATTCCCGAATTGCTTTGAAGACTTTTAGAAAAAATAAAATTATCCCACAAAATATATAAAAAAATTGGGGCAAAATAGGTTCGGTAGTTTTTTAAATAAAAATTAAAATAATAATTTCACCCATATTATATGAAGAGGTCACATGACCCGCTTCAAAATGAAATGGGGCACACGTTTTTTTTTTCCAGAGTAAAAATTGCGATTTTTATTCTTCTAAATTTATATTTAGTGTTCCATCCGTCTTAAAACCGCTTTAGTTTTGCATATTTTCTGTACAACTATATTCTGCTCCAACGTAAATAGAATATATTTTAGTTTAAATGATCTTCAAACTTCGATTATTTCTACAACGAAGCCTAATTTTAACGTATGCAGAATGTAAACCAATCAAGCTATAAGATGAGTCGTAAAGAATTGCTGAATTCTTTTCACGCAAAATTATTTAGCTCTGGATTAAAAAGGATATGAATGGAACATTCATTGCTTGTCCATAGAGAGTCAGGCGATTTATTTTTCGATGACGTCATTTGAATAAAGTTCTAGAACTACAGAAAAAGGGTGAATGTTGGAAATCGAAAATAAATATATTTATTATTATTCAAAAATCCGGAATATTGTGTGGACAACAAAAGAAGGGTTATGAACGCAATATTAAATATAAGAATTACTATTTTAGCCTTCAGGCAAATAAAGTGTTTAAAATTATATGTTTTATCATAATTTGTATATAATCACAATAATTTAAAATCGCGTTATCTAAAATCATATCTAAAACCAATTGTAATCATTCATTTCAAATATCGTGTAATGATCCTTTCTGCCCCAGTCGGGAATCGAACCCCTAGATCTTTGACCTGTCCAGCCGACATTCTACCGTTGAGCTCCTGGGATGAAATTGCCAAGTGCTTATTGTCGAAGTGGGCTCTGCATTCTTCACTAAAAGTGTTATGAGTGAAATATTCATTGCTTTTTCATAGAGCAGCAGACTATACTATAGGATAGCCTTTTTTAGTGAAGTTTTCAGCATGGAGTTAGAAAGTACTGTTACTTCCATGGTATAAAATTTAAATGTAAAATAATTTATTGTAGCACTGTGATAATTTAAAAAATATTACCGTTGAATATATCGCATTTTAGAGACGTTTAAATAACATTGCATTGCAGTTGGGAATTGTTTCATAATCAATGCTATGTGCATGATCGATCTTTCTTGTTGTTATTTGCTACTGTTTTTATATACATAATGTATAAGGAATGTATAAGGATATTCCTTGAGAAACATTACTTCCCGTATACATTCGGGTAGGATACTTTTAAGAGTTTCCTTAAAAAATCATATGATTTGTAAATAGAGAATATTAGTGGCGTCAATATTTGATTCCTTAATTCTGAAATATTCATACTTTGATCGTCCATTAATACGAATGAAGCATTATTTCAGTGATGACTGTATATCTGCATGTACGATATCTCTCTAAAAATTGAGACATTGAATCGATATTTGGTAAGTTTATTTCAATTGCCACATGTACAATGTCAAGATAATTTCAGTGACTTCGGACAAGGATATGAGGCTCAGGTTTTAAAATACTGTTATAAAAAAGAGCATTTAAAAAGAGAAATCTTTAAATGTTAAATAAAGTCATTTTATATGTATTTTTTCTAAAAAAATAAATAGCACAATTTGTAAAACACTAACTTCCCAAGATATGGTACTTTTTCAATCAAAAATTAAGAAAATGTAATAAAATTGTAACGTAATTCATCTGTGTCTAACTATAAAAAATCTGATGTGGGCAACACATGACTTTTCTTATGTAATGCAATGAATTTACTACCTTTACAGTTAAAAAAAGTGTTATTCTTACAGTAGATACTTATATTCTTTCTGAGAGATTGCATTTTCTTCAATTAGTCGTCATTTTCACTGATTTAGCGTCATTTCTATCCATTTGGCAAGATTTTCGTTAATTTCGCAACATTTAAAAGGTCGCCAAGTTGGTGACATTCCGCTAAATTCGTCGCCAAAATCTCGCCAAACGTTATGGACGGAGAAATAAGTTATTCTTATTTCTCCGTCCATAGCAAATAAACAAATAAATGACTATTGGCGTTCAAATACAAAAGTATTACTCAAAAGTATCTTCTCGTGAATGGAACGAGTTAGATCCATGAGGATGATGTCACCAAATTTATCGCATAATATTACATATGAAAAGTAAACATGTTTCACAACAGTTAATGTTTTTTTTAATTATGGGATTTTTTTGATAAATTTATTTGAAAGATGTGCAATATCTCGAGAACGGTTCATGCTTGCGTTCTAAAGTTCATGTCAATCGTTTTCTAAGGAAAAATTACATAAATGCCTATTTGCGTAACTTTATTAAAGGTTTTGATTTTGTGATGATTTTTTCGAAACTTCACTCGAAAATTTAGGGGGGTTCTGAACATTTGATTGTGTTTCAAAGCAATAGGTTTCCAGTATTCATGGATTGTGATTTTTGTACCAAATTTCATACGAATCGCTCTATTCGTTTGTGAGATATCGTCTCCAGAGGATCACTGACACACATACACACACACGCACAAACATCACCTCAAAATGTTCAATTCGTGCTCAGGCTAGCTTGAAACGTGCTCTCCCATCGAAAACTCGAATTCGAATTTCCGACCCCGTCACAATACTTTCCTTATATATAGGAAAGTAAAGATGCAAGAAAAAGTTTTCTCTTTATCAACTTTTTACAAAACATTAGACTTCCAATTCACATTGCTAAAAATAGCATTTCACAATGTTTGTTAAACGTCGTACAAAGTTATGAAAGAGAATCGAAAGTTATCCACCACAAAAAAAAAAGGAATGGTAAAAAATGTATTGAATTTCTGTGAATCAAATCATTTTGAAGTATGGCAATGATCTTTCCGGAATAAAGGATTCTCTACGGAAAGAGAAAAGAAGCACATCGACTAGAAAAGATCTAAGGTTCCGAGCATAAAGATGAAGAATTTTGGCAATTTTAGATCTGGCAGGAACCCAAAGTGCTGCTCTGATGAAAATCTTAAAATCCGTTTCTTCGCTATGCAGTACAGAATGAAATGGAATTCCAAAGAGTAATAACTCAAGATTTAAATAATAGTAACTGGTTTTCAAAGTTTAAATCGGTACTATTATCTGATTTTGAGAAATATTATTTTTTTAAATAAGGCCTTTATTCCTAACATTGACCTTTTGCTTACGGGTGGGACAGTGTCCATCCCAAATGAAGAACCTCTCCAAAAGACAGGTATTTGACATATCCTATTCCAAACAGTTCGACCCCGCTTTACAGACACTGGCGTTAAGAATTTTCTCAGGCTCTAATAAATTAAGAAGGTTTAGAAAATTACTCTCTGGAAAAAGGCTATTTACACTTGAAATTTATAGAATTTAAATAATCATATTAAAATGCATTATTAATTTCTAGAATTAAATCAGAATAATGAAATGTTCTAAATTAGAATATTCATCCCTCGGGCTAACAAGGATCGTCGAATCTATGGATAACTAGGTATTACACTGGAAAAGTTCAGAGAATTCCATGTAGGTCGGACATATGTTGCTGTTTTCTTAACCTGGCGTCCTTGGACGCCAATGACTGTAAAGGGGGGTCGAACTGTTTGGGATAGGATATGCCAAATACCTGTCTTTCGGGGAGGTTCTCCATTTGGGAGTGCCGCTGTCCCATCCGTAAGCAAAAGGTTAAACGTACCATGACAGGTCAAATGACCGGCTGTAAATTTTGATTAGAAAATTCGCATATAATGTTACCGCTTTTTTCTCACTTGACTTCATCACCTTTTCTATTACATATATACAATCAATATTTCGATATTAATTTCTCTTCTTCTTGTGTTCATATGATAAAAGTATATAATCTACCTTAATCTACCGCGACCGATCATTTGACCGGGAGAAAAATTTAATTGGTTATAGGTTATCGGGCCTTATAAGGTTATCGGGTCAGAAAATATTATTTACATGCACATTTCACATATTTCCATCAGTTTCCTGCACATTTCTGTCAGGACTGTTCAATTTAAAATAATTTCAATAAGTTCAATTTAAAATAATTGTGTATTAAAATGTCAATGAAGTGCTTAAAATTTCAAGTTACAAGGAAAGGTGACAAAAACGATAAAGTATAACTAGTTAGTTTATAATTTGTTTTTACAGCGTTACTCCATTTCTAATCATTCAAGACACACCACGTTCTTAGAAGAAATATATAACATAGTCTAAAAGCTTTCGGAAATGAATGACGTTGAACTTTCTGAAAGTGAAGATATATTATTTGAAAATGTTAATTATCTATTAGACACTGAGTGTGAGCCTACAGATACTGACGATGAAAAGGAGAATATTGTGAATATAATACGTAGAGGATGAAAAATAATGATATTGCTCCCAAGTTCTGAAGACGAGAATGAAAAAATTAGCAGTATATTTCGATGGATGGCACTGTGTGGGAAGAAATGCAAATAGGTGCTACATCTGGGAGAGCAGCACTTCATAACATTTTCAGGGAAGAATCTGGTCTAACGAGATATGCAAAACGTAATATTATAAAGGTTAAAGTGAAGACTGCATTTTCGTTGATAATTGACCACCGTATTATGAAACATATAAGAACATGCACAATAGAAGAAGAAAATCGTGTTTTAGAAACCGAATGGAGTCTGTTACCTTAAAGTTACTTTGTTTAAAATATCCTTACTAAAATCAATATTACCTGCATTCAATCAGAAAGAATAAAGTTTTTATCTAAAAACCGGCCATTTTACCGGTTATGGTACTAATAGGTATATATTGAGCGTCGGTACGATTAGTGTTAAGAGATGGACTGAAAATTTGGAATTGCATAATTTAAGCGAAATTATATACAGTAAAATCTCATTAATATAACAAATATAACTTTCAAGTTATATAAATGCAAATTCATGATAACACTTTTCATACTAATGTAAAAATTTTAATACCTTTAAAAGGAAACAGAGGTAAATAGGATATAAGGAAATAGCTTGTCAAGATATACTGGAAGATACTATAAGTAAAATAGTGTAAATTTTTTGATGTATATAAACAAAATGCAATGAAATTAATAGTAAATTAAAGAACGGTTGTTGAATTATTCTTATATATTAATCAGATTATTCATAAATTTGTCAATTTCATACATATATATAGAATACTGGAAATGTATTATAGAACATACATTTAGAGGAATAAAATGTGCATATAAGCCAATTACGTGTAAGTTGAAAAGAGGTAGATAGCAAAAATATTTAAATTTAGCAGTGAAAAAGTAATTAAGTAAATACAGAAAGTGTAGTGGAATAAACTATCGAGTTGAAGTTGACCGTTAGAATATTTTTTATCAATTAATCATATAATTTGTAGAGTTGTTGATAGTAGTTTGTAAATTTGTGCAAATTATATGATTAATTGAATAAATCATATAATTTGTACAATTTTGTAAATTTTCTTACATATATTATATTACAATGTATAGGAAAAGTATTGAGAAAGATCAAAAGTGTTCGACGAATTTACACGATTAAACATTTCTGAATTCAAATCCAATATCATGACGTCTTTGTTTATATTTATCTGTGTCTGCGTATAAGTGGTTGTGTGAATTTATTGTGTACTTATATATATTTTAAAAATGTGCATATAAGTATGCTTGTGTGAGTGTATGTATGTATGTATGAATTTGTGCATGCATTGTGTCCTAATGGGGGCATTAATGTGTGGGCAAGAGACAGAATATGAACATGACTTTCTTGAAAACTCGGAATCAGGAACTAGACTTGTCGATGAACATGACATCGAACTAGTCGTCATATATACATGTTTCTGTACTACAATTGCATAGTTCACTTTGACAATAAGAGCTTGCAATTTTCTCTCAGTAAGTCAACGGTACAGCATTGGCGGGCCAGTTCGGAGATCCAGGGTTCGATTCCCGATTGGAGCGTCAAGGCTCTTTACAATGGCGTCCAAACAAATCAACCCTGTAGGTTAGTGCAAATATGTCGGAGCTCTAAAAGTGACCCTAGTACAACTGATACGAATTCAGTGGAGTCTGGAAGATTGAGCGGCCGATTTCAAATTGAGAGGATAACGACCACGCAGGATATTAACCTTGTTAAAATTAGTAGTAGCAGGAGGATAACCTAAGTTAAAAAGAGCGGGGGGTGGTTAGTCAGATTGCCAATTGCCCGCCAATCTGACATTAGGGGGTGGAGAATGCAGAGTTCACTTCGATAAGAATAGCTTGCAATTTCGTCCCAGTAGCTCAACGGTAGAGCGTCGGCTGGCCAATTCGGAGATCTAGGGTTTGACTTCCGGTTGGGGCAGCAAGAATATTTACACATTCTTGCGTGATGATGAATTTTGATGAAAAGGCAGTGTTTGCAATGTGTGATAGGAGCACACATATTCTTCAGTCCTTAATGCTTAGTTCACGCTATCTTTGTTCTTAATGACACGTTTAAATGGTTGGCTTGAGTATTTCTGGATTGCAGTAATATATGTTTTATATTTTTGTTTTGTAATGTAACGATTTTAATTGATATTGGATAATCCGACCATTTATATGCAAATTTTGTTTCGTGGTTTCAGGCTGTATATAAGAGTTCATGTCTTTCTTTTTTTATTTGCATAGCCACTGATGATGGAGGTTGTGACGTCCGAAATCGTTTCTGGCCTTTATGTAACTTTTTGTAGGTCGTAGATGGTGGATTATTAGGCATTTTACTGAAAATGTAGTCTTTATTGTACTTATATTTCAATACATTTAGATAGGTTTCCATACTTGACTTCCTCAGTCAATATGCTATTCACAGTCTGTGTTAATATTGGGACGTCCATTGATGTATGTACGTCTTGGTGAATTTCACCCACTGCAGATTGTTTGTGCTGCCTCGGCTTGGCGTCGAATGCGGCGATCGATGCGGCGATCTTATATTTGTCTGGGAAGAGAAGCTCCACTATGGTATAAAAATCAGCCAGATGTAAGTAGTTATACAGGGTGATTCAAAACGACGAGGGCGAAGCTTTAAGGGGTCATAGAACACACCTAAACAAGCACGTTTCGTCATACAATGTATGGTCGTAACACACGCTGTTAAGCGCAGCAGGACGCTGTTCAGCGAATGCATCAAGCGCTCGTCGTCAGTTCTACCGTGAATGTTAGAAGGAATGGCTTGTTTCATTAATCAAGAGAAGGCCGACATGCATTTCATGTACAAGCTGCGGAAGGGAATGCGACGAAAGCCCAAATCCGTATGAGGTGAAGCTACCGTCGTGTTGGAGCCATATACAAATTTGGGCTTTCCTCACATTCCTGTCCGTAGCTTGTACATGAAATTTATGCCGGCCTTCTCCTGATTTATGAAACAATCCATTCCTTCTAAAATCCAGGGTAAAACCGACGACGAGCACAACAGGAGCTTAATGCTTTCGGCAGCCCTCTTTAGCGCTTAACTGCGTGAATTACGCCCATGCATGACGAAAATTGCTTACTTAGGTGTGTTCTATCACCCCTTAAAGTTTTGCCACATAGTTTCGAATCACCCTGTATGATAAAAACCTCTAGTAAAGCTATCTGTGTAGCATTACGATTGTAGCTGATATCTCAAAGGCATCGTAAAGGCTAACTCGTTAACAGTGCTTCGGAAACGAAGAACAGTCCAATGAAGTGATTTTGTAGCACGAAGAACACCGACCAGATTTCTTCTTCTATTTTGTGCACATATTATGTGATTGATTCGCAGCTGTAATCATTTACGTATCTAATATTTTTAAATGTATCCTCGAATTTGTAGAGCACTTCGTTACATTATTTGCCATATTTATTTTCTATCTTGAGCAGTGTGTATAAAGTGTATAAAACTGGTAAATTTTCTTAGAAGCTAAAACTGTTAAAAATATATTTATACTGATCCAGAAAAGGTTAAAATGTTGAAGTAATAGAAAAATTGCAGGATAATATATTTCGATTTGTATTTTCTATAACAGACAACAGCAGTTTTCTATACCAATCAGGTACCTGCCAGTCATATGTACTACAGTTCAATTTGTATTTTTTATATCAATCAGACATTTTCTATACCAGTTTTCTTTACCAGTCATTGCGAAAAAAAGGCTATTTTAAACCATAAAAGCCCTGAGATATAGAGAGTTTCTCGAACATATTTTTTAAAAATTTAACATTGTTAACTGAATATGTTTTAAAATATTAAATTAGTTTTTATTGTATATGCATTTTATATTTAAAAACGAATGGCACCATTCATAAAACGCTAACTTACGCTGTTTTCGAAATACAGCATGATTTATATCTATAAAGAAAAACGATAAGTAAACGCAACCCATTATTATCTACCACTATTATATGCAAGACAATATTCTTATTAAATTTGTTAACGATTTATAAAGTTTTTCAGATTAAAAGCCGTATTGCTGAATATAGCATATCTGGATTTTTGTTAAGAACCTTATAAAGTTCTGAAAATGAATGATAAAATATTTAATGAATTTCAGTGCATGAAACATTTTGAGGTATGGTACTACTGTTCAGAAGAATATTTTCGGAAAGAGTAAAAAAAAATCATCGTCTAGAAAGGATCGAAGGTTCCTTATATAAAGATGAAACATGTTGGTAATTTTAAATCTGGAAAAGACCCAAAGTGAATGTTCTGATGAAATCTTAAAATCCGTTTCTTCACTATGCAAAATAGAATAATAATATAGAATTCCAAAGAATAATAACTCAAAATTAAAATAATAGTAACATGTTTTCAAAGTTAAAATCGGTATTATTTCTTTTTCAGAAATATGTTGTCATTTTTTAATTAAGGTATTTATTCAAAGTTTATAAACTAAAAGTTTGAAATTGGATATTGTAAGCAAAATTATATACGGTAACATGGCATTTATATAGCAAATAGAACTTTCAAGTCATATAAATGCAAATTCATGATAACAGTTTTCGTACTAATGTAAAAATTTGAATATGTTTAAAAGGATACATAAATAAGTAGGTTCTAAGGAAATGACTTCTCAAGATATAGCGAAAGATTCTATAAGTAATTAAATAATACAGTGTAAATTTTAGGATGTAAATAAATAAAATGTAATGAAATAAAATAATGAATTAAAAAAGGCTGCTAAAATATTTGTATATACTAATAAGATAATTCATAAATTCATCAATTTTCCTACATATAGTACGATAAATCGAAAATGTATAGTGAAACTGTTAAAAATTCAACTTTCAGACAAATTTACATTATTTAAGCATCTATAAACTCGAAGTATGCGGCATGATCTATGTATGTATTTACGTCCATGTATGTTTTAATGCATACGTATATAAATGTATGTTTGTGGAAATGCGTATTATGTACGTATATATTTATGTATATGTCCATAAATGCATGTTCGTGGTAATGCGTGTTGTTTATGTATATATTTATATATATGTACAAATATGTATGTTTCTCTGATGTATGCATGTGTTTATGAGTACATATATTTATTAACGTATATATTTTGTGAATGCATCATGCACACTAATGTGCATATTATGTACAGCCGCGGAAAAAAAACGCCTAACCCTCTGTAAATCGGACTTCGTTCATCGTAGAGAGAATTAAACGATTGCATTTGATTAGGAATAACATCCTCTACAAATTAATGTGCGTAAAATTATCATAAGGGGCCGTATCCATATCTAAACGCGCACAAACTTTGAAATTTCCAATGGCAACACCCAAGTTTGACAACATAGTTCGAATTGAGAGTAAAATTCAACCTGTGATACCAAATTTCCAGTCATTTGGGTGAAACGTTTCTGAGTTGCAAGTATATAAAGTTTTGAGCTCCTAATGTTAAATTAGTTTTTAAGAATTCCATTCATATCCTCTGTAATAATTATCTGCTCACGCTCATTATTTATATGACGTTACTACTAAACAACCCAAACACATTTACGTGATTTATATTTTTATGAAAATAATTGTTTGTATGAAATATTAATTACGAAATCAATAATCGAAAAAATATGAATACAAACCTGGACATGTTTTGATAAAAATCGATTCACAAAGATGTTTTATATGTTTATGTAGAATTCCAGGTGTTTCCTCCCTCTAGTTCTTTCGAAATGTTTAAATATTCAGCATCACGATGATTTTAGAGGTCGTATATTAGTTTAAAATAATTACAAATTTGAAAAAGTTATATTAATTGTAAGTTAATCTTTATTTAAGAAACAGGCATGTTTTTTTACCCAGTTTCAATAAAAACTTTGTATAAACAATGTTGTATAGATGCAACCTAATCAACGTAATTCTGCTACTGTATTGAAGGGTGAAAACTTGTATTGTTATAAATGGGATCTACCTATGTTACTGTCAGTTAATAGTTCCGGAGCTACTGCGAGTTGAAATCGTCCACAAAATACGATAATTTATAATAAATAATATTTATATAAAATAATCGTGTCCTATTTAAGGCTCACATAATCCTGCCCATTACAGGTCCCCTGCCTTAGTAACACATACACACACACAAGACAACACCACACCCAGCCATGAAAATGTTCACCCTCTCATGAAGGAATTGGACCTACCACCCTTTGGCTGTGAGGTAAGCCATAATGCTGAACGTCAAGAGGATAGATAGTTCAATAATTTACAACAGTGGTGTGGTCAGTCAACGAAACATCGCCCTTCAAATTTCGGTTTTCAATATGGAGATGATCCCCGAAAATTGCACATTCCGGAATATTGAATATCTTCGGATATAAAGATAGAAACGTTGTGAAAATTTGAATTTGGACTAATTTTGGGGTCTAGAACTTGTGGGTGACGTCAAAATTGGGTGTTGCCATTGAAAATTTCAAAGTTTGCGCGCGTTTAGATATGAAGACTGCCCCTTATGCATATTTTAAGCACATTGATTTGTAGAAGATGTTATTCCTAATCGAATGGTATCTTTCAATTTTCTTTGCGACGAAACGAACGATGCTCGATTAACAGAGGGTAGTATTTTACCATAGTATTACCATAGAATTAAAGTAGATGTTCAAATTTCTTGCCATCCTCAGCTTTGCATGTTTCAGCCAAAATGTGCAGGACTATCTAAATACGACAGAAAGATGGATTAACCGGAGTTGGACACCACAGTCCTCCGACCACAGTCCTCCGACTTGCGCCCACCATAATGATTTCTTCTCTTCCTGTGGGGTTTTAAAGAATTGTTTACGAGACCTCCGTAACACCCGACTCTGACTTTGTCGCTGGAGTCGTTGAGTCTGCAGCACATATCCTCGAGCGTTCCTGCATTTTTGAACTCGTTCTGCAATCCATGCGTCGATGTTGACAGCCGTGCATATCTGCGGATGGCAAAGACTTTGTACTTCTACTTTAATACTATGATAAACAATTGTAATTGATACTGTTGTTGTTGTTTCTAATCCCCGTGGTGAAGGAAAGCCTTACACCACCCCTGGTCCCAATGCGAAGGGTAATATGCAGCTTCACTTTATTGAGGCTCACCAAGGGCAGAAGACTGACTAAACCTCGACATCACAACATCCATGCCACCTGGTGGGATTCGAACCCACAATCCGAAAATCAACCGATCGGGCGGAAACGCATGCCCCTGACCGCTCGACCACCGCATCGGCGTAATTGATACTTGTGATTGTTATGTTTAATAAACATGTGTTGTATTATCTGTATTCCTTTCTTTTTGCTTCTTCCCGCATCTGTAGTACCCCATGTTGGCGCTTGCGGCCACATACATGTTCCTGCGGAAAACGGGCTTGTTTAGTATGCCAAACCAACCTTTAAAGTCTGTCTAAGACCTTTTGACCACCATGTATACGCGCACTAACATATGTGTACATAATGCATTCGCAGAATATATACGTTAATAAATATATGCATTCATAAATATGTGCATACATCAGCGAAACATACATATTTGTACATATATATAAATAAATACATAAACAAGCATTACCACAAAAATACATTTATAGACGTATGCATCAAAACATACATACACATAAATACGGAGATCATGACGCTCGATTCGAGTTCATGGATGTTTAAATAATGTAAATCTGTTGGCAATTTGAATGTTTAACATTTTCACAATGGATTTTGGATATATCATACTACATGTAGGAAAATTAAATTGATAAATTGTTTTATTAGTGTATACAAATATTTTAACAACCTTTTTAAATTTATTATTTTGTTTCATTAAATTTGCAGCCATACATATCTGCGGATGACAAGGATTTTGTACACCTACTTTGATAAATACTACTTTATACTGTACTATGATAAACAATTGTAATTGATATGTCTGTGTTGTATTATCTGTATTCCTTTCTTTTTGCTTCTTCCTACATCCATAGTATCCCATATTGGAGGCCACATGTCCCTGTGGTTGGTTGGTTGATTGGGTTTTATGGCTCCAAAAAGGACACATGTTCCTGTCAAAACGGGCTTGTTTTCGTATGCCTGACCTACCCTTAAAGTTTGTCTCAGACCGTTTGGACCACCCTGTATACACCCATTGTAAAAAATATATGCACTCATAAGAAATTGAGCTACAGCAGCGAAACTCTGTATGTATCGTTTGAGGATATATGCAAATGATTGGAATGTAGGAGCAAAAAAAAAAAAAACGTTTCATTAAGCAATAGTGGCAACAAGTTGGTAATTTAGACAGAGGAAAATCTTCCTCTGGCAGCTATATAAGACGATATTGGGAGCGGTATAGAGTCAATTAAGTTGCTTATGTCACTCTGCAGAAGATTCTGCCACAAAAGTTACAACTGATCAGCTAATTCGGTGGTACTCTGAGAAGGCTGCCATTTCCGTCCCAACCCGTCCCAGACGTGTTCTATTGATGACTGGTCTGGAAACCTTTATATTTATGTTAATGAGTCAGTGATAGGCGCCTTAATGGACGTCAGCACCGAATCCCACCTTCTGCCAGTCGCCCCCGAATTGTAACCCTTAATACAGGATGCATGGACAATAGCAATTGCTTCAAATGGCTGATAACGACGCCATCCTCAAGTGATATATTTACTATAGAGTGTGTGTACATATATATATATACAGGGTGATTTAAAAGTTCAGAGCAAAAGTAAAACGCTATAAAAAATATCTATGGATCAGAGAGACATGCGGTTTGCAGTTTAATATTCAACGTGGTGGGGGATTTTGTGTGGCATGAAAAATATTAGTTTAAACTCTCGACACTAAGAGACTGCGGCAGATAAAGCCATGGAGATGACTTATGCATGGAGGTGATTGCACACATAACTGGCCGGCGAGATCCCTAGATCTCACATCCTGTGATTTCTCGTTGTGGGGGATACCTAAAATCACGGGTGTGAGATCTGGGGATCTTGCAGGGCAGTCATGTGCGCAATCGCCTCCATGCATAAGTCATCTCCATGGCTTTATCTTCCGCAGCCCCCAGAGTGTCGAGAGTTTGAATTATTTTTTTTTTCATGCCACACAAAATCCCCCACCACTGTGAATATTAATCTGCAAACCGCATGTCTCTCCGACCCATAGATATTGTTTATAGCGTTTTACTTTGCTCCGAACTTTTGAATCACCCTGTATATATATATATATATATATATATATATATATAATGGATTTAATAAGAAGGTATAATATCAAATAATGTAGATGGTTGAATTCAATATATATATATATATATATATATATATATATATGCATATTATTAATTATATATATATGTGTGTGTGTGTGTGTGTGTCAGAAAATAAACACAATTAAATATTAAGACAATAATATTTGGTCTGAAAAATTCAGATTAAACCATTCTGTTGTAGAAGATAACAAGTAAAGTGTCTCAAAATTTCCCTGTCTGAGCAGTTTTTATTTTCACATGACAGCAGTCAAAATTCTATTGAATTTTTAGAAAGATATATTGAAAGTTTAAACTTTTCTCTTTGTAGCTGAAAAGAAAAAAATGACAAAGGAATTGAAAACGGAAAAATGTTGTGTTCAATAAGTTGACATCTACTTTGACATTTGAAGATATCGCGATATGTAAAGTTAAAACATTACGTATAGTTTCCTATTATGTTTGTCCCTTTTTTAAGAAAAATATTATTCTAAACATGCAAAAATTGTATTTTTTTAATTTTTAGTCTACGTTTAATTACGTTTTTGTAATGAAAATATGTCATATTAATCCGAGAAAGACACGAAAAAAGTGTAGTATGATGCTATCAGACACTTTATCGTCCATCATTATGTGTTTGCCATTGTGTGAATGTGTTTATAGACCCAAATTTAGTAAGATCTCATAGTGTCTCTACGGTCCAAGTTGAAGAACATCAACGCGTTATTTCGAAGGTTGTTGAACAACACCAATTATCCTCCACAATTATGTGTTTGCCGTTGTGAATTTATTTTTAGACATGAATTTAGTGTCATCTCATAGTGTCTCTATGGTCAAGAATGGTCGAAGCGCTCTTTCGAAGCCTCATGGTCGAAACGCTATTTTAAAGGTTGTTGAACAACACATTATCCTCCACCATTATGTGTTTGCCATTGTGAACTTAATTTTAGACATGAATTTAGTGACATCTCATAATGTCCCTATGGTCAAGAATGGTCAAAGCGCTCTTTCGAAGCCCAATAATGGTTGAAGCGCTATTTTGAAGGTTGTTGAACAACACATTATCCTTCACCATTATGTGTTTGCCATTGTGAATTTATTTTAGACATGAATTTAGTGGGATCTCATAGTGTCCCTATTGTCAAGTTGTAGGACATCGAAACGCTATTTCGAAGGTTGTTTAACAGCACACTATTCTGCACCATTATGTGTTTGCTTCAACACATTTGTTTTGGGATCTAAATTTAGTGAGAGCCTAAAGTATCCCTATGGTCCAAGTGGTAATGCATCGATGGTTGCTTGTCAGAGTCGAAGAAGGCAATGTTATCTGTATACGTCTTAGCCCTCCTGTTGGCCAATATAGACAATTCTAGATGTTGAGAAACACGAAATCGAAATACGAAATGGAAGTAAAATAGATTAGAAACATACTAAAAACGGGTATACAAGACTGGTATAAATACTATGTGTTTACCAGGATGATACATAAAATGAAATTTGCACATTACAAAATCTGAACTTATTTCTTGACAGACTCTAATACAGCTACACAAATTCCTGAAAAAACATGTATATTCTTTGAGCCATTTAGGTGTTATTCAATCCTCCCTGGCTGCCCCTCCAACGCAGGCAAAGTGGTTGTGGTTGATGGAGCACACAAAAGTTAGATATGACAATATGTATCTACGATTGGCATGATAATTGTCTTGACAGTCAACAGTCCTGAGAACCCTCAATACTCCTAAAAGACGTTTATTGGTTGCAGAGACCTATATGATAATGTACCATTCTTTCGAAACTAACCTTTTAGACACGACGGTACAATACTTGTAATACCCGAATGCTATGCTTGGCGAACGGCTCTAGTGCAAAGGTTGTACCAGCGTTTTCACCCCTCTTTTCTCAGCACTGAAATATGCACCCATTCTTCCCCAGTTGAAATGCTTTGGGAACTCCTTTATAAAAATTTAATCCCTGCTTAGTATGATATTTGGAATAGGTCACCCACAAAATACAAGGTGTTTTTAGGGATTGGGAAGGGAATTTTCAATTACTCTGCTGTTCTAAAATTGAAATAGGGGACTCTTTGAGCCAATATGTAAAGGTTAATATTATTAAGAAGTTTGTAATGAGTTAAACAAAATTAATTTTAATCTCGCCTGATGTTGTAACATTTCTAAATCTCCTGAAGTTCGTATTACTAAGCTGGTAATTCATTAAATCTGTAAATATTAAATATAAATTAATTAAATTGATTTGTGCGTAATTATAATAACCTCTCTTATTGTGAAATTTTATCTTACAGTAGTTCGTAAATATCAAGATGTCCTTTATACATCAGTAAATTGGAGTGTTATAACAAAACGTAATACTTAGAGTATTAACAAAAGGAAATATTGCTGTTGCTTTCCTTATATACATAATGTACAAGGGAAGTATTGTGACTGGGTTGAAAATTCGAATTCGAGTTTTCGACGGGAGAGCACGTTTCAAGCATTCCTGATCACGAATCAAACATTTTTGAAGTGATGTCTGTCTGTGTGTGTGTGTGTGTTGTGAGACTGTGGAGACGATAACTGGCGAACGAATGAACCGATTCGAACGAAATTTGGAACAAAAATCACAATCCGTAAACGCTGGAAGTTTATTGTTCTTATACCCAATCGAATGTTTAGAACCCCCCTAAATTTTAGAAAGAAATTTTGAAAAAATCGTCAAAAAACCAAAACCGCTAATAAAGTTACACAAATAGACATTTCTTATGTAATTTTTCATTAGAAAATGATTGACATTAATTTTAGAACGCTAACATAAACCGTTCTCGAGATATTGCACATTTGTTCAAAAAATTATCAAAAAGTCATATAAAATAAGAGAAAATAAAAAAAAGTCCTATTGAGAAACATGTTCACCTTTCATATGTAATATCATGCGATAAATTGGGTGATATCATTCTTGTGGATCTAGCTCGTTTCATTCATGAAAAAAGGTACTTTGAGTAGTACTTTTGTATTTGAACGCCAATAGTCATTTGTCTGCTGTAAGAATAACTTATTTCTTCGTCCACAACGCTTGGCGTGATTTTGGAGACGAATTTCGCGGAATGTCGCCAACTTGGCGAATTAAATGTTGCTATATTAACGAAATACTCGCCAAATGTATAAAAATTACGCTAAATCAATGACGACTCATTGATGATGACGACATGGAAAATGACGACTCATTGACGAAAATTCAATATCTTGGAAAGAATATAAATAACTACTACAAAAATAATCTATTTTTTTTTACTGTAAAAGTAGTAAATTCATTGCATTATATAAGGAAAGTCATGTGCTGGCCACATCAGATTCTTTTATCTGTAACTGTTTAGCACTCTATAATGATACTTTTACACTTAAAATTTAATTCACATAAATAGTTTTTTTTACTTAATTTGTTCCATATAATACTGCTAATAATCATATTTGTGTTACATAAATTAGGCAAATACATTAATAAATAATTCATTCCACAGTATTGTTTAACATTATAAAATGTCTGTAACTGATAAAATATGGGGAAAATTCCTGTATCCCCAATTACACTAAAATGTAAAAATGCTTCTTTGTGGATTGTTACGACCCTGACAGAATGGGACTTGAAGTGTTATGATCTTGTTATCTTTCACGCTATCTTCACGTCCATGGCGGGAGAATAATATTTACTTAATATTCTAAGAACGGCGGAAAATAACCAGGAAAAAGAAATAATGAAAGGCTTCTTACAAACATTATTTACTATTCAGGAAGCAATTCTATATTATCCGGGAAAAATACTTTCTTAAAACTTATTTTTGAAGGTATATGTGTGTGGGGGGGGGGGGATCATTTCTTTAATGGAAATAATTTCCAGACGATGCGTGATTATAAATTCCCAGAAATCGCCTGAGAAATTCTGAAGTCACAAGAATGTAGTAAGTATTTTGATGGTAATTTATATTGCATAATAGTGACCAAATGAACGTAAGCGGAATATTTAACAGGGATTTATAGTGATTATACGCGTATGTAACTCATCCGTTCGTGTGCTTATGTGACAGAGGTAAGAACATTTAGCCAAAACTTTTAATCTCTTTAAATTGCTTTTCGGTTTTTGATGTGACATATCTTACGACACGAAATGTGAAGTAAATTAGGGAAGAAATATAACGGAGGTAAAACGGAACTATGTAATGGAAGTGACTATACATTGTTACGACTGCGTAACAGAAAATCACTGTTATGACTTCATGAGTCACTTGACATTGATGTCAAATTCAGCTACTTTTATAATTTCAATTGATCATGAATAGTATATTCGTACATTGCATCGTTGCCGCAATAATCCACTATTATATCTTTGTGCGAGTTCCTAAATTATAATTATTAATTAACATACTACACAACTGACTTCCACAATTTTAAAATAAACATTATTTATTACACATATTATAATTACGATTAACTTACGTGAATTATATATACACTCTTAAGGAGGAGAACCTGCACGTGTGAGATCAGGAATATGTTTGCTCAAAATCATATAGACCTAATATTTAATGTTGATTCGCCCATACCTCTGTCTGTTGTCTTGGACATTGAACTGCACTGTTGAAACTTCATTGCCTTTTGGCATGGCAACTGAAACACACTCTAAGTATCGAACACCCCGCCTACTTGGCAGTCCTTACTTGCCATCAGTTTTCAAGCTCAACACTCTTAGCCGGTCATTTTGAATTCACTGATTATCATTCTCTGAATATATCTTGTTGAACTTTCACTGCTTGTTACCACAACATTTCGCCTGAGATCCAGATACGCCCACCGAATCTCATTGGTTGTTCCCCAGGGCTATGCAGCAACACTTCTTCATTGGCCAACTTACTAGCCAATCAGCTTGGTTTCAGTCTTGACCTCAAGGAGATTTCTGACCCAACCACACCTGCAATTTATGTGCACTGAATTTATTGGTGTCATGACCTCCAGGGCCAGAGCTGTCGTAAACTGGCGCTTACGTGTCTACGCTTTGTCGCGCTTGATATATATCGAAAATCTTTGTAATATATTAAAACTGCCTAAATGTCTCCTGGTCTCACACCCAATAAGTTTATTTGTTTTGAATATCATTTGTTTTGTTTACAACATATAATATTGGCCACTGGTAACTAAATTAAAATGCATTATTTATAACGAAGTTATTTTAATTTACTAAATTAATCTGTCTAAGATTACGAGCGGATATCAAGTTTAGCCCCATGTAATAAATGTTACCGGGTTTTATAACCACAGTATTTCAATAACTATAAATTTTATGAGAAATTCAATTATATTTCATTATAGGAAAATTTAAAAAGCTACAAATGTTCTTAGCTAGAACTTTTAGTTTTCGATATATAAGCATTATACACTTTGAAAACGGACTGCTTAGAGACAATGTTAACTTCGTAAATTTCGATTTATAAATTGGATTTTATATTAAACATTTTTGTCTCTTACTGTTTATATCTGTATTTTAAAGAAGATATTTCGAGTGAATGTTAGTAAACCAAAGCAAATCCTCTGACAGATAATTATATTTGTATATGTGGAGATGGTGCTTTATTTCTGACAAAAAGTGTGAGGTTTCTATTATTTATTATCATTTTATTCTAATTCTACTTTCTCCTGATTTTAATTTATGTCCTAAACTTCTTAACTTTCATTCCGAAGAATCGCAAACTCATGATGGGCCAGATTTATAAGAATGGCAGAGATGTAATTCTAAAGTATGTCATTCTTATAAATCTGACCAATCATGAGTTTGCGATTATTCGGAATGAAAGTTGAGACGTTTGAACACAAATTTAAATCAGGAAAAAGTTGAATTTGAATAAAATGATAATAAATAGGTGAATCCCCACAAAATAGTATAAATTGTTTACATTTTTAACACATTACAACATAGTTAAAAAGTGTTTATGACTATTTTCATTATGTCTGTCTGTATATCCGTTCGCACCATAACTGCCGTAAAAATGACTTTATCAAAATGAAATTTTAGTATGTTATTCAGACGGTCTGCGGGACCTACGGGAATAAAAATGAATAATATCACCCAAATAGTTTTGCACTGAACCTGGGTGGAAAAAATGAAATACATTGAACCGTATAGGACCTAATTTTTCAAACATATTTTTAGCGAATTTTAAATTCACTAATTGCTTCGAAATGCTTAGGAAATAATTCAAATTATCCCATAAAAATATAAAAAACATTTCAGCAAAATATATTCGCTAGTTTTTTAAATAAAAATTAATAATTACACCAATATCATATGAACAGATCACGTGACCCACTCAATTCATATTTCTTTTTACTTTCCTTATATATATAATGTATAAGGAATGTATTGTGCCGGGGTCGAAAATTCGAATTCGAGTTTTCGACGGGAGAGCACGTTTCAAGCATCCCTGATCACGAATCAAACATTTTTGAAGTGGTGTGTGTGTGTGTGCGTGAAAGTATGTGTGTGTGCGTGAAAGTATGTGTGTGTGTGTGAAAGTATGTGTGTGTGTGTGAAAGTATGTGTGTGAGTGTGAAAGTATGTGTGTGTGTGTGTCAGTGAGTCTTTGGAGACGATAACTGACGAACGAATGGACCGATTCGAGCGAAATTTGGTACAAAAATCACAATCCGTAAACATTGAAAGCTTATTGTTTTTATACACAATCGAATGTTCAGAACCCCCCCCCCCCCCCTAAATTTTCGAGTGAAATTTTGAAAAATCCGTCAAAAATTAAAAACTGTTAATAAAGTTACGCAAATAGACATTTCTTATATAATGTTACATTACAAAACGATTGACATAAATTTTAGAACGCTAACATGAACCGTTCTCGAGATATTGCACATTTTTCAAAAAAATTATCAAAAAGTCATAAAATAAAAAATATATATATTTTCTATTGAGAAGCATGTTTCACTTTTCATGTGTAACACCATGCGATAAATTGGGTGACATCAGTCTCGTAGATCTAGCTCGTTCCATTCATGAAAAAAGATACTTTGAGTAATACTTTTGTATTTGAACGCCAATAGTTATTTATCTGCTGTAAGAATAATATATTTCGTCGTCCATAACGCTTTGCGAAATTTTGGCGACGAATTTGGCGATGACTTTTTTAATTGTTGCCAAATTAATAAAAATCTCGCCAAATGGATAAAAATGACGCTAAATCAATCAAAATGACAACTAAATGAAGGTAATTCAATATCTTGGAAATAATATAAGTATCTACTATAAGAATAACATTTTTTTAACTGTAAAAGTAGTAAATTCATTGAATTATATAAGGAAAGTCATGTATTGCCCACATCAGATTTTTTTATGAAGTTTTATGTTTTCAAATATAATAAATTTCTGTAGTATTTTGATAATTTTAAAAATATTTCCGCTGAATGTATCGCATTTTTTAGATGTTTAAATAAAATTGCATTTCAGTTCGAAAGTGTTTCATAATCAATGCTTTATGCATGATTGATCTTTCTGGGTTTCTCCTACATTGGACGATATAAATGTGTAAAATGTTTACATATTTCGCAAAATTCCAATTTCATCTAGATAATCCGGACACAGACGTTATATACGTCAAAATTATTAAGTTCCCCTTTAGTACAAAATCTTTGAAACTGCATTTTTCATTTATTAATTGAAACGTTCTTTCTAAAAGATTACATTTACTCATTTTTTTCAAAGGTGACGTAGCAAAAATGTGAAAAACTAAAATATCTCGAGTACGGTTAGTCTTAGCGTAGTGGGATTAGTCTTATTCTTTTCACCAAAAATTACGCATAAAACAAGCATTTAATGGATACATCTGAGTATGCTTAGTATTTTATTTTAGATTTTAACGATATTTGCTGGCCCTCTCGCAAAAAAGGCAGGCTCTTTTTTCCGAATCCTAAGCAGCACCGGGATAAGCCACAAGTGAATTATATACCAAATTTTGTAAAATTTTATCAATTAATGTTTTAGTTAGAGTAGAAACATGCGATTTTTGAGGGCCATTTCGCTAAAAGAGGCAGGTTCTTTTATCCCGAATCTTACAGAAATCTAATCAACACCAGGATCACCCACAAGTAACTTACCTATAAGATTTTATGGAATTTGGTCAAATAGTTTTTAAGTTAGAGTAGTATAGAATACATACAAACACACAGATGTCACGCTTAAAAAAATTTCTAACACTTTCCAACATAGTTGAAAAGTGTTTATGTCTGTCTGTCTATCTGTCTGTCCGTTTGCACAATAACTGCCGTAAAAATGACTTTATCAAAATGAAAATTTAATACGTTGATAAGACGATCTGTGAGATATATCGGAATGTAAATGGATAACATCACCCAATTAGTTTTGAATTGAAGTCGAGTTGAAGAAATGAAATACATTGAACCCTATGGGACCTAATTTTTCAAACATTTTTTAATCGAAGTCAAAATTCACAAATTGCTTCCAAGCTTTAGAAAATATTCAAATTATTCCATAAAATACTTAAAAAGAATTTAAACAAAATAGGTTCTGTAGTTTTAAAAATAAAAATTAAAAAATTAATTTCATCCATATTATATGCAGAAATCACGTAACTCACTTCAAAATAAAAAATGACATCCGTCATTTTTTACCAGCATCAAAATCGTGATTTCTGAAGTTCTTTTAAATTTATATTCAGTGTTGCATCCGTCCTAAAACCGCTTTATTTTTGCGTATTTTCTGTCCATCAATATTCTGTGCCAACGCAATTATAATACTTTTGAGTTTAAATAATCATCAAACGATCATCATTATCGTTGTAGAAATGATATTTCTACAAGGAAGCCTAATTTTAACGTATGCAGAATGTAAATAAATCAAATTGTAAGATGAGTTGCATGAGAATTGCTGAATGATTTTAACGCAAAATTATTTAATTCTGGAGTCTGGAATATAGGTGATATGAATGAAATATTCATTGATTTTACATAGAGAAACAGAAAATTTTATAGCATTGTTTTTTTGGATGAACTTTTAAGCATGGAGTTAGAAAGTACTTTTACCTCCATGGTTTTAAGTTTTTAAGTAAAATAAATTATTGCAGTACTGTGATAATTTTAAAAATATCACCACTAAGTGTATCGCATTTTAGAGATGCTTAAATAAAATTGAATTACAGTTGGAAAGTGTTTCATAATAAATGAAAGATCAATCATGCTTTATGCATGATTTATCTTTTTTGTTTCATTTTCCCGAGACCCCAAAACCGCTAGATCCCTCTAGTTGCGATTTTCGAATTGATTCCAATACTTTCCCTATACATTACTATATTGCAGAGAAAGTAAAAACGGGGGATTTGTATTCAGAGATTTTTAAAACATATAAATTAATCAAAATAGAACAGTTGATCTCACACAACATTTTTTCTTTACATATACTCCATAGAGAAAATAAACGTTACTGCTTCAAAACTAAAATCCATGAAAACTTATAAAATAAACCGCGTTCACATAAACATTTAAAAATATTCGAGAATTTTTAGGAAAACTATTGTAATCCTATATCCCATCGAAAAGTTCAAATCAATGATATCCAGGAAATATATTCAGATATCAGTATTTTAGGAAACTGATAAATATTTTACATGTAAGAGATTTTCGGAGGTAATATATCTCTACTCTTGTGTCTGAATTTTTAAAATTTTCTTCAATAAAAGAGTATATAAGACACTTTCCCATTGCGTTTGCATTTATATAAATAAACTTTTCCCGGATTTAGAGTGAACAGTCTAATATATCTAGACTTACAGCGTATGAGCTGCTTATAAATTTAGGAAATGGTAATGGGTTATATTTCATATTACTGGAGTCTCAGCCCTAGCAATATAAAAAGTGTAATGTATATGATCTTTTCTTCAATAAAATATTATATAAGACGCTATTTTAATGCATTTACAATTATGTAAATAAACTTTCTCTAGGTTTAGAGATGAACCGTCTGATATATTTTGACGTTTAACATGAACTACTTATAAATTTAGGAAATTGTGATGGGTTATATTTTATATTCATAGATGGCTCCGTCTCCTTGTTACGCTCGCCAACCCCTGTGATTCGCATCGCGAGTCGAGAGGCTTTACCCCTACTCGCTGCCGCTTGATGAGTTCTCTTCGCGAGCTCTTTTTATACCACCTGTTACACAGGTATAATGCTCCCGGTCGTCCAAATAGTTACTCAAGTCCTCTGGATGAGTCGGACGGCCTGGGGTTTCCACAGGTATAATGCGCCCGGCCGCCTAAATTGCTGCTCTATGTCCACGGATGAGCCGGATGGTCTGGGTTTTCGACAGTCATAATGCGCCCCTTGCTCGCTAACACTCACTGACTCCTGAAGATCGCTTAGCGAGCTCTTTTAAACCGTTCGGTGAAAATGACCGCCGCCGGAAGCCAAATCGGCTCAACCAATTATACTTTTGCTCATACTGTAAAAAAATATGCACTTCAGAGGTACATGAAGGTCGAACAACTCAAAAACTAAATCGAAATTTTTTGGAAAGGTTTCATCTTGTGAAAATCCAACCTTGTAGATACATGTTTGCAAAAATTTGTGGTAATGTTATTGTGAGTTTTTCCTAAACGCGAACCCTCAGCTCAAAAAATCTTCGTCTTTGGCATTAAATATCACTACAACTACAGTTTAAATCAAAAACTGGTTGTTAGTCCTCTAATATTTATCATCATCATCACTCATCGTGCGTAGTAGCATATAAGACCTTTAGCTTTCGTCGCCAGCCTGACCGATCGTGTGCCGCAGTCCTTGAATAAGAATTCTCCGATTAGATTTACTGACAAGAAATAGCTGTAACTATGTGAGACCAGAAATTGTTCTCACATGAGACACTTTTATGTGTGGAATTTATGGTGGCCAGAACGGCAAACAAAGTTGTAGTCTGGCTGTCACCTAGGTTTATGAGGACTTGAACCTAAAGGTCAAAAGACTATAAATTTAGGGGTGCAATACCAGAGGGGCTGAGCTGGGCCATAATAAATGTGCAATGGTGCAATTGGGTAAGGGATAACCAGTAAACGCCAATAAGAAGTAAAGGCGGAGTTACACCCCCTCCACCACCAAAGGAACCACAGTCTGAAGACAGAACGAGAAGAGATGTAGATGAAAGGAGACATGGAGATCAGATGGAGACGTAAAGAGAACGAGATCAGACTTTGACGAAGAAGTGATGGAATATCAGACTTTGGAGAAGACAGTTGGATTTTGACTTAGGAGACGATTATGAGTTTTGACTGAAGTAGGACATGTGTGCAATGACTGCGACGTTATGACTTGGGCGGAGGCTTGCCTGCTATTATTATAGAACGACAATACTAAAGAAGCAGAATATTGCGTAGAAGTTCCCAAATAAGGGAGATCTAGGATGTGTTCAGTGCAACCAAGTATTTGCAAGCATTATGGTATATTACAATGGCTCAAATTGAAGGTATGTGTTCCTCAAATATCCACAGGTTATTAAATACGTTAGATATATGGTTAAGGGTCTCACATACTATCTCCTCTCACATGCTGTCTTCCTAAATGAATAATAAGCATGTAATTATCGTAATTGAATTTAATAGGTATTTTATGTCTTAAATAAATGTTATTGTTAAGTTTAAATGGTGTGATCAATTTAGCATTTTATTAATTAATAATTCTTTTCAGGACTCACACGAAAGGTAAAAATAATTGGAGGGTTTATAGCGGCACAACATAGCAATGTACATTAAATATAATTCCACTATATATGAATTTACGGTAAATATTAAAATAATAACTTATTCTATTTTATTTCGGTTCCCACAAACTACATAAGCATCCACGTTACAATGTGTATATGAAAGCTATAATCAATGTGCATAGGCTACAAATAAAGACAAAACAAGACAACTACAAATAATATCTGTAATTTTGATGTCATGTAAACATTATTCTCCCAATTAGACTAAGAAGAATTCTTAACGCAACTTATAAATGAATTGATTTCTTTTTAATTGAAAATCACGTTAAAAACTTGGTGCTCATTTAACATGTTTTAACATTTGCAATTTCTATGATTTCTTACCAAATTTTACATAACTCATGTTCTCAAACTGGAAATGCATTTTTCATCTTTCAATCTCGTTAGAAATCAGTCGACCTTTAATATTTAACAAGCGAAATAGTTATTTTAAATTCCATTGAAATTATTCCAATTTATTCGGCATATATCGTTATCACCGTTTCAGATGCATAAAAACATAATTGAAGAAACTCTTAATATGTTTTCATGAATGCCAAAAAAAATGGTAATTCCCTATAAGTCCCAAATTCTCCATAAAATTCCATGATCGGACTCCATGACAATCTATACAAATAAAATTGCAAATATGTCTGTATATTTATGTGTGTGTGTGTTTGTCTCCTCATCACTGCAGAACGGTTGTACAGAATTCGGTGAAATTCTATAGTTAGCTTTGGAATAGCCCCACTTAAAATCGAGTCCATGTTTCAAGCTTCTCGAGCCAGAGATTAGATATTGTCTCCAGATATTGATACAAATTTCACAATATAACTTTTTATAGAGATATCGTTATGCAGACTATATATTTTCCAGCAATTTCTTTAACGAAAATTACATGTCGCTGTGCATTTAAATCCATCGTACTTTTGCAGCAGACGATTTTAATAAAACGTTTCCAATTTAAACAATAAAGATACGCATATAATATTATTTTATCGAAATTGCATTTTTAACTGGATTGTCTATTATGGCCTTCGGGTTTAAATATTACGGAAATTATTGATATATTCAACTTTTTACTTCATCTGTTTTATTTTGGAAAATATTTTTCAAATCTTATATTGTAGTACGGGTATATCTTCTAATCTACGAGACTATAAGTAATAGGAGTATATTTTCCAATACAATTTCAACGCTTTCATTTTTGATTCAATTTCATATTTTTTGTACATTTGTTTACAAACTGTACCACGATATTTATTCGTCAGATATGCCTGTGCAGATAATTTTGTGGCGCGAGAACAAATATTCTTAAACTTCTTTTTAAGGAAATAAATTTAAATATTTTAACAGAATGTTTTGAATAACAATGTCCTTTAGAATACTATAGGAATTATCACATGATTATAAATTTTAGGATTTTTTATATTGTATATTCCGTACGAAAGACGGTTATATTCTTAATACTTTATATTAAATGTGCTTTTAGATAACGTAAACACTGGTCCTGTGAAAAATATGTGTTATAACATTTTACTCTCACACTATTCTATGTTCGTCATACAGTGTTAATTTTCAGAAATTTTCTAAAATGATGGGATAACATGTTTTCGGACATCCTGAGCACATTTTAAGGCAGAATATTTTTAACTATATCAATATCTGATAGAAAAGCACAGAGTGTAGTTATAGAGTAATATGCAATGATATTAAGAAAGAATAAACTCAATAATTATTTCTTCAAAATCAGCAAACATGGTTTGAAAAGTACATGTTCTGAGCTTTTTTAACACTTTACAACATAGTTGAAAAGTGTTTATGACTTTGTTCATTCTGTCTGTCTGTCTGTCTGTTCGGTTGCACGATAACTGCAGTAAAAATTACATTCTCAAAATGAAATTTTAGTATGTTATTGATACAATCTGTGGGACATATGGGAATGTAAATGAATAATATTACCTAATTAGTTTTGAATTTAACCCGGGTTGAAAAAGTGAAATACATTAAACCCTATAAGACCTAATTTTTCAAAAAAATTTTAAGCGAATTTAAAATTCTCATATTGCTTCGAAAATTTTAGAAAATATTCAAATTATCCCATAAAAGATATAAAAAAATTTCAGCAAAATAGCTTTGGTAGCTTTTAAATAAAAATTAAAATAATAATTACACCCATATTATATACAAAAGTCATGTGACCCCCTTCAATATAACATATGGCATCCATCTTTTTTTCATAGTGTAAAAATCGTGATTTGTAAAGTTCTTTCAAATTTATAATTAGTGTTACATCCGTCCTAAATAAAACAGAGTTATTTTTGCGTATTTTCTGTGCATCGATATTCTGTGCCAACGCAATTACAATATTTTTTAGTTTAAATGTTCATCAAACATTGAATATTTTTTCAACGAAGCCTAATTTTAATGGATGCAGAATGTAAACAAGTGATTGTAAGATGAGTTATATAAGAATTGATGAATTTTTTTAAGCAAAATTATTTAGTTTTAAAGTCCTAAATAAAATGAAAGTCCTAAATATAATATGAATAAAATATTCATTGCTTCTACATAGAGAGCCAGGCGATTCATATTTCAATGACGGCATTTGAATAAAATTAATTTTTTAATGAAGTTTTAAGTTTTCAAATATAATAAATGATTGTAGTATTGTGATAATTTAAAATATATCGGCGCTGAATGTATCGCATTTTAGAGATGTTTAAATAAATTTGTATTTCAGTTAAAAAGTGTTTCATAATCAATGCTTTATGCATTATTCATCTTTCTTGTTTGTTCTTAAAAATGTATACCGCACACTAAAATTTCATGACTTAGTAATTGATATTATAAATTCTGTCAATGCAAGCAAATATGGTATACCAGAGATACACAGAAGTTACGAACAACAAATAAAACATTTTGTTATGAATAGTGCTGCTATATAATAAATAATTTCAAAGATATATGGAAAATAAAACTGTTATTTTCTAACGTCATTTAGAAGAGAGAATAGATTTCTAGAAGCCTTTGAATACAAAATATTTAGGAAGTTCGGTGTATTCGATAATTCATTCCACGAAATCGATAGATCCACCCCCCCCCCTCGATTGCTTTTATGAATAACACTGAAAATGTTCTTACCAGCATATCCGATTTTCAATATAAGTGTTGTTTATCGGTTTATAGTTTAAAATTCATGGATTGAGCATCATTATTCTTTCTAAGGATATAACGTAATTAATATAACAACTAAAGGACACTTTTTACGAATTAAAGTGAAATCTCTTGATCTAAGTGAAATATTAACTTTACATATTTTTACGGCATATCCTCAGGAATTGTGGGTGTGCCTTCAGGATACGAGTATGAGTCCAAATTTCTGGATAACTAACGTTTTTATTTACAAGCACACCGTAAACAGGGACAATGTACAGTAAAACAGTACTTAAATGAATGTTCCATTCATTTCACAAAACTGCCGCTACTAATCTCAAATCATTGACCTAAGTCACAGTTCAATGTAGCTCGTTTCTCGTCGACAACTCTCCAATAGAGTGATGACTCCTTTTATAGACTCTATAGAAACTTCTAGAAATCTCTCATATCTCCTAGAATATTTGTTATTTCGAGGTGTTTATTGAACCTTCGAGAAGTCGCCAAGTGCCGTCAAATTGGCGATAAATAAAAATCTGGCCAAATCTGGAAATCCTCCTTCCGAAATTATTGCAACCCTAGATTCAATCCTAGGACTTATAACAATCCCAGAACATATAGAAACCCTAAATGAACGTCATATAGGAAATCCTGTGTGAAACCAGATGTGAGAAAGATTTGGTGAGACAGTTTTATGTTCTTTATTTATTAAGGTTGTAATGTTGTAAAAACTGGTGTTACGTCTGCTGCCATTGTCAAAAATGATTCCAGTGAAGGAAAATTGCACGTTCAAAAACAATATGAAAGACAATCGAGTAAATGATGTATTTAGTTCTAACTTGCTTACAATTTATTTTAATTTCAAATTTTTAGTTACATATGATGATTTTCTGAATTCGTCTGATAACATACTATTGATAGCAATCCTTTGTAGTACTATCTAGTATTACTAGTACTAATATCTGGTATTTCTAGTACTATCTATTATTACAATTGTAGGGTTTTGCATTAAAACTCGTTGTATATAAAATTTCAAAAAGACATAGTTATTAGAATAAAGAAATTTGCTTATTAAATGAATACTTAAAATTAGTTCAAAGAATAAGTTACAAAACTCTGCTCACGTCAGGTAGGCAAATCAGAAAGAATTAACAATTTTATATTTAATCACAGAAATACTTAAAATTTTAGAATTATCAACTTAGTTAAGTTAAAGAATTAATATAAAAACTTTACTCTAGATAAAACCTATTTAAATTCCATCATAAAGTATTAACAATTGAATATTAAATTTTAATAAAAATTTTCCCAGACTCTAATATATTAAGAAGATTTATAAAATTGCTCGCTCAGTAATATAACTTTAGAATTTTAAATTTAAAGAATTAAATTTAAATTAAGCAATTCAGATATAGAATAAAAATACAATTTAGCATTTAAGAAATTAAGAGTTCAAAAAAATAAATCAATCGTTTTATTCACCCAGCTGGGTCATTTAAAGTTCGTCAGGAACAATGGTTAAGTCAGAAATGTGATCAGAAAAGTTCGTGGATCACATGGAGACAAAAAAATACAGCACATATAACTTAAAAGATGAAATAATCAGGAATTTAGACCTAACAGCCACATCTGGAACTTCTGGATCTTCGAAGTTGACGGCCGGAGGAAAATTCCCGAAGTCGACATCGTCAGACGCTTTTACTTTACAGCACGCGATAAACTTCAAAGACGCATTATCGCAATAATAGTGTGATATTTAAAAAGAACAAAAGACAAAGAAACTGCATTTAACAACTAAATGAAACAAACACTTAAAAAGCAAAGTTATAAAAAGCATACACTTTGCGTGGAATGAAAATTTTTAAAGAAAACATTGCGTGGAACGTAAGTTTCATAGAAAAGTGAGCAGCGAACTTTTTGCCCCATCAAGCAGAAATCTCAACAGCAAAACTGAAACTAAAAATTTCCGCTAGCGTATTTATACGAGCGGAAATCGACAGAAGTTTTGATAAACGGCAGTAATTAAAATCAGTTTACAGAAATTAGAGTTGCCAAAATTAAAGCTCAAAACTTCACTAGCAGACGATTTGAAAAAACGTGAGTCAATAAAAATAATTCACGAATTCCGAAAAGGCGCGAAATCACTTAGGCGTCGCATTAACCGCGTCGAAAAACGCACAAAAATTCCAAAATGGCCACAGCTGAAATATTTGAAACGTACTAAACATGTAAATAACTAGAAACTATAGAAAAAATGCAAATAACTATAGAAAAAATGCAAAACTATAGAAAAAAAGCATCAAATTAAAAAGTTCAAGGCGAATCAAATAAATAATTGTTTTTATAAATTTCCAAGTCAAAACTATTATTAATGTAGGAAATGGAACATTTTTAATTAAGAATATTATTACGAAAATTAATTTAGAAGATTAAAATAATTCTAATTAACGAATCAATGAATAGACAAATAGATATTATTTAAATATTCCCAAATTCAGAATATTGAGCCGGTAAAAGATAAATAAAATTAAATTGTAAACCCCCAAATTTCTAAAACAACCCAACACCATTACCTGTACTCCTTTGTCATATCAAACGTTTGAGTCATATAATTAAAAACAATATGCTATTGTTGAAAAATGGCAGTTACTGAATGACTAATTAAAAGCAAACATGGTATATTTATTTTTCACATCCAATTATTAGATTTATTAAACCACAAAAATATTTGATATTTGAATTATGGCTATAATTAGTCAGAACTTAAAGTAATTAAATTATAACACAGAATTTGCTTTTAATATTTGTGAAATAATTGAATTATATCACAAATATTACAAGCAAATTCTGTGGCATATTTCAATCCTAAGCTTCATATGAAGATTATTTTGTGGCAACTTTTGGAGACTTGCTATAATTTACTTAGAACAGAAGCGATTATTCAACACTGATTTCGAATGATTGTCCAATTGAAATATAAAATATGAAATATAATAATAATAATAAACTATAAAATATAATAATAATAATTTTAAAACAATTAGCATTTCTGAAACGAACATTTCGTATTTAAAATATAGATTAAGAGGGTCCAATTTTAAACATGGTCGCATTCTCGCAATTATAATAGAATGTTAGTCAAAGATTTTAATAATGATATATTTTAATTATAAAAGAACATAATATATTCGCTATTATACGAGTATTTCTAAAGAACCTTGCTGCCCCGACGGGGAATCGAACTCTGGATCTCCAAACTGGCCAACGGACCAGCCGTTGGCCTACGAACTGGCTGACGGCTCTACCGTTGACCTATTGGGACAAAATTACAAGTTCTTATCGTCGAAATGGACTCTGCATTCTCCATCCTCTAATGCCAGATTGGCGGGCAACTGACACTCTGACTGACCACCTCCTGCTATTTTTACCTCAGGTTAGCCTCCGGTTGCTACTATTTTTGCGAAGGTTAGTACCCTGCGTGGTCGTTATCCTCCCAATTTGAAATTGGCGCTCACTCTTCCAGAGTCCACTGAATCCGTACTAGTCGTACTAGGGTCACATTCGGGGTCTTCAGACCTTCGACATCTTTGCACTAACCTACAGGGTTGATTTGTTCGGGCGCCAATGTAAAGCGCCTTGCTGCCCCAACCGGGAATCGAACCCTGGATCTCCAAACTGGCCAGCCGACGCTCGACCGTTGAATTACTAGGACCGAAAGGTCCGAAACTCAAAAAATGAAAGTTTGAGTTAAGCCATTTTGGTGACAGAGGATCTGAAATCCCGCAACATAACATATACTCATTCGTAGAATAAAGTAATCATAAATAGATGCGGAATGCAGTTGCTTTACAAATTCTCCCTTGATAGCGATAGATAGAACTGAGTAAATGACTAATTTGCATTCATTATCAAATTCGAAAGGGGAATTGGGATTACTAAAAATTATCATTTCCAGTTAATTTACTATTTCTGATAAAAATCGTTCTTCTACTTCTAGCAACGATTTATCAAAATTGACTCTAGACAACGCTTAGATGATAATTGATATGAATTCAGTATCACATTTTGAGGGGTTTGGGGACTCACTGAGGACTTCCACTTCCTGTTTTGGAGATGTCCCTTCCGATTCATAATTTTTCTTGTAACATCTATTTCTCGGGATCTGCTATAAATATAGAGTAAATGGTAATTGATATAAATTCAGCACCACATTCTGAAGGACACTGCTGTACTTACCACGGATTTCAAAATCAGGTTATTTTTACACTTCCGGTTCAAAAGTGTATCATGAAATATATGTTTCTCTGGATTGTCTGTAGATATAAATAGCTTAGACGATGACATATCAATTCATCACCTGATTCCAGAGAGAGTACGGAGTTTACTAAGTATTTCTATATCCGGTTCTGGAGATGTCATTTCCGGTTGTTTTGAAAATTGTATGACTGCACGCAATAAGTATGCGAAAAATAATAAAATGCAAACTTTCATCTGTTTCCAGGTTTTTTTAATTTAATTCGGCTTGTATCAGCAACTGAACAAGGGATAAATCCTTATTTGGGCTTTCACTTTCCTCGTATTTTTCACCGTTCATGCTTTATGTCCTACCTTTTGTTCCTCCCTCCTGGGTTCTTTTACGCGATTTTTCTTTACTCGCAACCCTCCTCCTGCTTCTGCCACCTTCGCAGCCCTTGCAGCATTCGGGGAACTTTCCCCGACAAGTGAAGTTTGAGATTTTTTTGTGTCCTGATGAAGAAGGCTGGTTTTGTCTCTTCGAAACCGGTCGATAATACTAAATCCTGTATTATATTATATATATATATATATATATATATATATATATATATATATATATATATATATATATATATATATATATATACTGCTTTTATTGAAGTTTAATTTTGTAATAAAATGCTTAATAATTCCTACGTTAACGTAAAGTGTGTATCACTTATCACAATAAGAAAATAATTCATGAACTCCTTATATTTATATTCTGCTCTGCAACATGGTTGCTTATAAGGAATTTATAAATAAAATTACATAGCACAATTTCCTTTCCATATTTGCGAAAGATTTTGATTATAAGCTCCTTATAAAGATTATTTTTCATTTTGATCTACGAAAATCCTCAAATATACTCCCCCTGATTTGTGAGTTTCTAGAGAAAATTCGTTACGTATGTCTTGTTTTCAATTATCAAGAACGTAAAGAATGTTAAGCATCTTCTTTCAGAAATGAAATATGGTTACGCCGTCCTATTTTAAAACACCATATATTTTACTACCAGAAATATTGTTATTACTATTTATATTTATATTATGGCATAAATCTTTTTCTGGGTGATTGTGAACTTATGATTTATTCATTCTCTGCTTATCTCCATCTTTCTTTTGGAAAAGGTTACGGTTTTATCTCAACAAAGAAAAATTAAGAGTTGGGGTAACATATGGTGGGTTCCGAAATATAGTGATTTATTTCGATTTCGTATAAAATTTCGGGATTTCGCTAAAAAGTTCAGTGCGGTGAATATCAAATAGCTTTTACTCATAATTTTGTGATAATAAATTTTAGTTCCATAACATACGATTTTTCATTTTATTTAGAAACTAGCAGTATACCCGTTCTTTGTACGGAATATACATTATAAAGAAAATTAAAATTCACAACCATCAGCAAATTTCTATAGTATTCTAAATGACATTGATATTCAAAACATTCTATTTATTTAAATTATGCTCCTTGAATGAAGTTTAATAATATCTGTTCTCGCTATACAAAATTATCTTCACAGGTAGATCTGAAGAATAAAACATAATGGACCTGTTTGTAAACAAATTTACAAAAAATATGAAATTGAATCAATATATTCCAAAATGAAAGCGCGAAAATTTCATTCGAAGATATATATATCCGTACAACTTACATTCTCATATATAAAAAGATATATTGCTGTTCAGGTATATATGTATATATATATATATATATATATATATATATATATATATATATATATGTATATGTATATGTATATATATATATATATATATGTATATATATATATATATATATATATATATATATATATATATATATATATATATATATATATATATATATATATATCAGTTTCAAAAATATTTGCCAAAATAAAGCAGATGATGTAATAAATTGAAATATCAATAATCTCCTTAATCCTAATTAAACCTGAAGGCCATTGATATAATCCAGTCAAAATTGTAATTTCCACAAACTTTATTTTATACTAGCCGCCTTCGGCGACAAGCCTGTTCGCTACCCTTGAAAATTCTGACCGTAGCAAACTCGCTGGCGCAACCTACCAGAAAGGTGTAAGGTAACTATTTGGAAGGCCAGGAAGTGCCACCCAATTTAGACGGAACCCAGTGGGGGAGGCATCTGCAGGAACCATACCCTCCTTCCCCTACCACCAACCTCTCGGGAGGACCTGCGGACCCACATGTTTTGCGTGAACGTACTCCGCGTGAACACGGCTGCAGTTTGGTAGTGGAGGGAATCGAACCCGGGCCTACCGAGTGCAATTCCCGCGCGCTAACCACTGGGCTACCGCGCTTTCAATCCATTGGAGTTAACAAAGTTTTGTTCTGTTAAATGACCATATGCTAAGCTCTTAATTCCATCATTTAAAATATAAAGTCTAACTCGATGCACAATCTCAATGTTCCTACTTGTATAGGCATTACCTAAAACTCATCTTATGGAACCTCCCCTTCATTCACCGCAGTCAGTCTGAACCCAAATCTTCCATTGGGGTAACTAACTTTAACACCGTTGCCATGGAAACGCCGTGCGTTTGCGCGCTAACAGCGTTTCCTGTGGGTGAAGAATCCGAACTTCTTAACGGGTTCCGTGAGAAATTTAAAATCATTACGTCTTTAAAATCCGGATCGGGCGGCTATTTATAATTATTTCCTGATCAGATTGGGCTTGTAAGAAAGCCCGATATTTGAGCTTTCTAAAAATGTAAATTATTAGTCGAAAATCTCAGAACTTTTTCCTATGCGAGGACTTAAAAACGAAAGTTCGTTTTTTGAACCGAAAGTGATTTTTTGTTTTAAAATCTTTAAAAAAATATTAGAATTTGTCCCTGAGATTTGAAATGGATATAATTTTACTCGCAATTGTGTGCTCTTTCCGGTTGTGTGATTTGTTTTTTTTCTACGACGTCTGGATGGTGGAGAAAAAAGGGCAAAAAGCGAAAATAACGGTCGAAATCGTATAAAACATTAAATAACAAAAAAAAATAATTCAAATTTTAAAAGTCGGTTTTAACGTGTCCCTCCCCCCCCCCCTCGGGTCTCCGATTGCCAAATTTCGTAGCTCTGCGACGCGCAGTTGCTGAGCCTATAGTGTATAAGACAGACAGACATTGCCTTTTATTATTTAAGATACATATCTTTATTATTTAAATCGGAAAATATTTAATAAACATCGTCTGAGACATAAACACATTGGATTTAAATCGGTTGCTAAGCTACATGATATAACTTTCTTCAAATAAATTGGCTGAAAAAAACATCGTCTGCTTAATACTATCTCTAAGGCAGATTTAATCGTGGCGATTTTATTGAAATCTTGATAAGCTCTGGTCCTAGAAACTCGAAACATGAACTAACTTTTAAGCAAAAATTGTCAAAATCTAAATTAAAAGATTATCAAATATATTCAAATATATCAAATATATTTATCAAATATATTCAAATTTATCAATTAAATGCTTGTTTCATATGTAATTTTTTAGAATGAAAGGAATATAACAAGCCCATTTCTCTAAGACCAGCCGTTCCCGAGATATTTTAGTTTTTTTTAACATTTTTGATATGTCACCTTTGATAATATGCCCATTAAATACACTTCAGTGAAATTATATATGCGAAAAATACAAGTTGACAGTATAATGATCTTTATATTTGTAAGTATAAAATATTAATTTTTTCTAAACTTCTGAGTTTTTTTCTTATCTCAATTTAATTTTAGATTACGATCTATGTGTGGTACCTGATCTAATTCATAAAAAAAAATCATTGTATCCGCATTTTAAACATAACCTCATTTTTAACACTTTTCAATATAGTTTAAACGTGTTGGTCATTCTGTCTTTGGTCATTCTGCCTGTATGTCCGTTCGCATTATAACTGCGTATAAATGATTTTATCGAAATTGAATTTTAGTATGTTGTTCATACGGTCTGTGGGATGTTTGGGATTGAAAATGAATCATATCACACAATTAATTTCGGATTTAATCATAATTTGAAAAAAATAAAATACACTGAACCGTATGGGACTCAATTCTCCAAACATATTTTACGTTAAAATTAAAAAAAAAATTATTTCAAAAATTTTAAGAATTTTTTTTTCCGGTAGATGTTTAAAAATCGCTTAAATTATATTTAATATTGCATTTGGCACAAAACGTTTTTTTTTCTTTGCGTATTATCTGTGTATCTAAGCCTATATATCTCTATCTGTGCCAACGCAATTACAATATTTTTTTATTTCAAATGATCACTAAACTTTAAATATTCCTACGCCGAAGTATAATTTTAACGCTAAACTATAGCTTGCAGAATCTAAATAAATCCAGCGATTGTAAGTTGAGTTGAATAGGAATTTGCTGATTTTTTCTAACGCAAAATTATTTAGTTCTGGAGTCTGGAATATAAGTGATATGAATAAAATATTCATTGGTGTAATAAATGACTGTAGTACTGTGATAGTTTAAAAAATATTTGCGCATAATGTATCCCATTTTAGAAATGTTTAAATAAATTTGCATTTCAGTTGGAAAGTGTTTCATAATCAATAATTTATTCATGATTGATCTTTCTTATCCAAAATAATTTTATAGTTTGTGAAATAGACATAAGGCAGCACATATCAAACTTAATTTGGATTAAATTCATTTAAAAATGGGTATTCTAACAGCAAAAAGCATAATAATTAAACTGAGCCTACTAACTTATACCTGCTTTTAAAACGGCCGTAGCACTAATGCACTTTAAAGTAATTTTGAAACACTGCCTATTATATTTTAAAGAAGTTAAAATTCAATATGAGTTTGAATAATTTATTAATAAATAAAAATAAAAAAAAATCCATTCAGTATATTCTGGCGTAATCCTGTCAGCTGATATTTTGTTAATTATTTATGGTAAATTTTGCTATAAAAACTCCGTTTTTTTAACTCTTTACAACAAAGTTGAAAAGTGTTTATGACTTTGTTCATTCCGTCTGCCTGTCTGTCTGTCCGTTAGCACGATAACTGCCGTAAAAATGACTTAATCGAAATGAAATTTTAGTATGTTGTTCAGACGGTCTGTAGGACCTATGGGAATATAAATGAATAATATCATCCAATTAGTTTTGGATTGAACCTGGGTTGAAAAAATGAAATACATTGAGCCCTATGGGACCTAATTTTTTAAACATTTTTTAAGCAAATTTAAAATTCACAAATTGCTTCGAAAATTTTAGGTAATATTTAAATTGTTCCATAAAATATATAAAAAAAAATTCAGCGAAATATATTCAGTAGTTCTTTAAATAAAAATTAAAATAATAATTACACCTCTTATATGAAACGATCACGTGACCATGATATGAAACGATCACATGACCCACTTCAAAATGATATATGGCATCCATCTTGTTTCAAAATCGCGATTTTTTTAAGTTCTTTTTAATTCATATTGAGTGTTGTATCCGTCCTAAAACTACTTTATTTTTGCTTAAATTCAGTGCATCTACATACCGAAACAACGCAAATACAATATATTTGAGTTTACCACTTCAAAATGATATATGGCATCCATCTTGTTTCAAATTCGCGATTTTTTTAAGTTCTTTTTAATTCATATTGAGTGTTGTATCCGTCCTAAAACTACTTTATATTTGCTTAAATTCTGTGCATCTACCTACCGAAACAACGCAAATACAATATATTTGAGTTTAAATGATTATCCAAATTTGATTATTTCTACTATTAAGCCTATTTTTCACGTATTTTTAAGCCTATTGTAAAATGTAAACAGCAAAATATGTAGAATGAGTTGTATTAGAATTGCTCTATTTCTTTAAAACAAAATAATTTAGTCCAAGGAGTCTGCATGGCTGATATGAATGAATTATTAATTGATTTCATAAAGATAAGGACGATTTTTTTCGATGAAGTTTTAAGCATCGAGTTTAATTACTTGTAGCTCCATGGTCTTAATTTTTAAATAAAATAAATTATTATAGTATTGTGATGAATGAAATGAATGGGAGAAAGTTATGAATGAAATCCTGTTTTTATAGAGAGATCCAGGCGTGTTATTTTTTCTATGACGTCATTTGAATTTATTTCAGTTGTTTTCGATGAAGTTTTCAAATATAATAAATTATCGTAGTATTATGATAGTTTTAAAAATATTACCGTGAAATGTATCGCATTTTAAAGATATTTAAACCAGGCAATTTATATTTCAATGCCGTCATTTGAATGAAGTTCATTTTTTTCGATGAAGGTTTAAGTTTTCAAATATAATAAATTAATGTAGTATTGTGATAAGTTTTAAAATATTTCCGAGGAATGTATTGCATTTTCGACTTATGACTTTGTTCATTCTGTCTGTATGTCTGTCTGCCCGTTATCACGATAACTGCCGTAAAAATGACTTGATATTAAAATGAAATTTTAGTATGTTGTTGAAACAGTGTGTGGGACATATGGGAATAAAAATGAATAATATCACTCAATTAGTGTTGGATATAACCCCGGATGGAAAGGTGAAATATATTGTACCCATTGGGACCTAATTCTTCATGCATTCTTAACGCAAATTTAAAATTCACAAATTGCTTCGAAAGTTTTAGGAAAAATTGAAATCATCAAATAAAAAATATAAAAAATTTTAGTATGTAGTTGAGATAGGCCGTGGTTATATATGGGAATGTAAATGAATAATATCACCCAATTAGTTTTGGGTTGAACCCGGGTTGAAAAAATGAAATGCTTTGAACCCTATGGGACCTAATTTTTCAAACATTTTTTAAGCGAATTTAAAATTAACAAATTGCTTCGAAAGTTTCAGGAAATATTCAAATTATCAAATAAAAAATATAAAAATTTCAGCAAAATATATTCGGTAGTATTTTAAATAAATATTAAAATAATAATTGCATCCATATCATATGAAGAGATCACATGACCCACTTCAAAATAAAATGTGGCATCCATCTTGTGTCAAAATCGTGATTTTTAAAGTTCTTTTTAATTTATATTTAGTGTTGAATCCGTCCTAAAACCGCTTTATTTTTTATTAATTTCTGTAAATCTGTATTCTGAAACAGCGCAATTACAATATATTTTAGTTTAAATGATCAACGTCGTCTATCTTGTGTCGAAATCGTGTTTTTTAAAGTTCTTTTTAATTTATATTTAGTGTTGCAGCCATTCTAAAACCGTTTTATTTTTTTCTATGCATCTGTATACTACGACAACGCAAATACAATATTTTTAAGTTTAAATGATCATCAAACTTTGATTATTTTTCCAACAATGCCTGCTTTTCGCGTATGAAGAATATAAACTCACTAAGATGTAAGATGAGTTATATAAGAATTGCTGAATTTCTTTGACGCAAAATTATTTAACTCTGGAGACTTCAATATAGCTGATATGAATGAAACATTCATTGATTTTACATAGAGAAGCAGACGATTCTAGTGCCTTGTTTGATGAAGATTTAAGTATGAAGTCATTAATGGAGTTATTAAATTTATATTGAGTGTTGCATCCGTCCCAAATCCGCTTTATTTTTGCGTATTTTATGTGCATCTATATTCTTCCCCAACGCCATTACAATACTTTTGAGCTTAAATGATCATCAAACTTTTATTATTTCTACAGCGAAGACTAGGTTTAATGGATCCTGAATGTAAGGACGTGATTGTAAGATGAGTTGTATAAGAATCACTTAATCTTTTTTAAGCACAATTATTTAACTCTGCAGTCTTGAATAAATGTGTATGAATGAAGTATTCACTGCTTTTACATAGAGTGATAGTTTACAGCACTGCCATTTCTGACGAAGTTTCCAAGTAAAATAAACTGTTGAAGTGTGATGATTTTTAAAATATCACCGCTGAATGTATCGCATTTTAGAGATATTTAAATAGAATTACATTTCTGTTGAAAAGTGTTTTATAATCAATGCTTTACGCATAATTGATCTTGTTTAAAAATTGAATGAATTCAATAAATTTCTTTTTTAAATCCCAGACAACAGGCTACCTAGTATACAATAAATCTGAAAAAAACAATTCTACATTACAGTTATATTGCAATAGGAAATGTGTTTTCATATTTTTTAAATTTATGCTTTTTTGACAATAACACAACTATCCACTTAAAAAAAAGCAGAATATTTCTTTAGTTGAATGGTAGAGCAAGTTAAGTTACACCCCTACTGGGAATTTGTGAAACTAGGAATGGCCAAAGGAAGACTGGAAAATATTGAATTTCCATTTTTTTGGATGGTGCCTGAAATATGTTGGACATTATGGAGAATTGTAGCCTCAATAGGAATGCAATCGGAGTCACTCTCTAGACTCATATCTTTTGAAAAATATATGAAAGGAATATTGAAAAGTTGGGAAGTTTATGTCTTGAGTGTATGTCTTGAGTTGGGAAGTTTATGTCTTCACGAACCGATGCATATCGGGTTTGATGTAATTTCGAGGGGAAATGTTTTTTATATTTCCGCAGAGATGAGATTTTGTTCATCGATATAGAAATGATGTAAAATGGGTTCTGTGTGCATCCAATAAATCATTTATGGATTTTGAAACTTAATTGACTTAATATTTGCGTTTATGATACTAGAAAATTCGATTAAACTATTGTTCAGCATAAGCCATATGAGTTAATGCCAACTAAATTTTAAAAAAATCATACAATCAAAATACTTTAAAATTTTAGGTAACAAGTGAGTACGGGGTTAAAAATAATACAAGGGAAAAGGAAGGAAGTAACAATTTCGAAAATTTCACACATTAAAAAATTGGGTGGCACTTCCCGGCCATCCAAACGGTTACCTTACACCTTTCTGGTAGGTCGGACGGTCTGTGTCTCAACAACAACATTAAAAAATCTGATGTGGGCAGCACATGACTTTCCCTGCAAGCTTATATTAACGTTATCCTTATCTTTTCAATAATTAGTTACATTTAGTTTAACTACACAAAATAACACACATTTTTTTTAAATGTCACTGAAATTACGCTTTAATTTCAATTTTAGTTTCCATTTAGGAGCTAAACTTATTTTGAAAGGTGGCGTAGCGAAAATACAAAAAACTACAATATTTCGAGAGCAGCAAGTCCATAAATTATGGGGTGTGTATTAATCTTTTCAAAAGAGTACAATTATCTACTATAAGAATAATCTATTTTTCCGTCTGTAACATTTGGCAAAATTTTGGTGACGAATTTATCAGAATATCTCCAACTTGCTGACTTTTTAAAAGTTGCCAAATTAACGAAAATGTCACCCAATTGATAAAAATTCGCCAAATTGATAAAAACGACGCTAAATCAAAGAAATGAAGACTAATTGATGAAAGTTCAATATTTTGGAAAGAACACAAGAATAGACTATAAGGATAACCCATTTTTCCGTCAGTAAATCTTTAATGAGAATTTTGGCGGGCGTCGCCAACTTGACCACCATTTTAAATGTGGCCAAAGTGACAAAAATGCCGACAAATTGATATAAATGACGAGCAAAATATTGACGAGCAAAATAATCGAGCAAAATATTGCAAAGTTGGCGGTATTTCGCTCTAAATTGACGAAAATATCGTCAAAATTGCAAAAATGACGTTAAATTAATGAAAAATCGCCTAATCGATGAACTAATTATTAAAATATTTTAATATATGGACTATATTCCTTATTCAGGTTATTAATAATTGTTTATCGCTTATTGATAATTGTTTATTTAGAGTTATGCGAAATATAAGTTAATTGGAACACAGTACCATGGATTTTGTACATTTTTTTTACTGTTTAAGAAGTAAATTCGTAAATTCATCGCATTATATAAGGAAAGTCTCACATAAGATACACTTAAAAACAGGGGCTGGTCTTTTCCTTAATAACCTGTTGATACCTTAATTGATTTTTAGGCTGATAACAAAGTGTTAATATTTCGGATTTATCTACTTATTTAAAAAAGTTTATTTCTGGTAAATAATGTTCCAAATTCATTAATCAAACATTTTTGACTGTAATGAAAATGTTAGTATGAAATCATATTAATATGAAACAAAATTTGAAAGCTAGGATACTGCATCCCAGTTGATATGATACTTATTTGGCATATACAACTTTGTCAAGATTTTGGTAATATGATCACTTTTGACAAATTCCAAATAATTCTCAAAATAAACTAAAACTGCTGCAAATCATTAAAATGTTTTGAAAACACAAGGCAGACTGTAGAATGTATGTTGTGTCATAGTTGTATTCAAGTTCTGAATCAATCTTCACACTGTCCTTTAACATAAAATAACTAAAAGACAAATTCGAATTTTAAAAAAAGTACCTTCGGGGTCTGTCTCACCAGGACTTAAGTTGTCCCAAGACCGAAATTCGTGGCTGTCAGAAGCTCAAATATTTTGCTAGAGACAACATCCCCTCCACTCACGCAACCATCTTCGTTTATCATGCAAAACACCTTACACCAAAACTATATTAATTTTTTATTAAAATATAATATACTTTTATTTGTTTTACTTCAGCACAATATAAACTCAAAAATATTTGAACAAGTATATTTCCTTTAGCAAAATAACTAAGCATAAAACTTTCGTTTCGATGCATATATTATTGTAGAAAATGCATCTACTAGCGATAAAATATAAAATTGACTAAATCCCAAAGGATATATTCCATGTTTGTGGAGCGAAGTGATTTTGTTTCTGGGTATCTGCATTTAAACTAAATCCGGGTACTCTATTTCACATAATAAAGGGTATACTGCGAAATTTATAAATAATAAACTTCTGAAATGAAATCGCACATGAGAAGGCTAGTGGAGGGAAAGGAAGTGTTTATCGCACTGCGAACAAAGACGTAGTCTGGCAGTGTAACTGCTAAAAGGAAAATTAACGAGTGTGGCTCAACTCAACTTTCTCATACCATAATCCATTTTTAGCAGCTTTATTCTTATTTATTTTTTTATTCAAATTTTACATGAAAAATTATTAAAAATCGGAATTGTGGGTCCCAATGATTATAATTATAGCGTATTACCCTTCACTTTAAAGGACCAGGAAAAAATCTACTGATTGATAGTGTTATGAAACCTATACTCTAGAATCGTGGCTTTATACGCAGGATACAAGAATGAGTCCAAGTTTCTGGACAACTCACGTTTATTCACAATCACAAAGTTGACAGGAATAATATATAATCAAACAAAACTTAAATAGTCCACTCACTTCACAGAATAGGCGATATTATTCCCAAAACGTTGACGAAAGTAATTTCCCAAAACAGCAGCGAGCCAACGGCCCTACCATGCTGAAAACACTGGTTCTCGTTAGATCACCAAAGTCAAGCAGCATCGGGAGCGGTTAGTACTTGGGTGTGTGACCACCTGGGAACACTGCGTGCTGTTGGCGCATTTCGGGAGCGGTAGCCCGGTGGTTTGCGCGTTGGATTTGCACGCTACCAAAACTGCCGCCGTGTTCATGCAGAGTACGATCACGTTAAACATGTGGCTCCGAGAGTTTGGTGGTAGGGGAAGGAGGGCAAGGTCCTTATGGATGCCTCCCCCACTGGGTTCCGGTCTAAATTGGGTGGCACTTCCCGGCCGTCCAAACAGTTACCTTACACCTTTCTGGTAGGTCTGACGGTCTGGGTCTCAACAACAACAACAAAACAGCAGCTACTAGTCTCAAACATTGACAAAAATCACAGTCTACTGTAGTCTGTATATAGTTAACTCGTCAGCTGAACTATCCGATTCAGTGATGGACTCTTATTTATAGTCTCTCCACAGAAACTTCTGAAATTTTCTATCTCAAAGAATAATCTTTCTATGGAGAAGTTTCTGGAACATTCCGGAAGTCGCCTAATGTCACCAAATTGGCGATAATTTGCCACATTTAACAACCCTTCTAACTGGGATGTCCTGGCAACACTGAGCTCATGCCATCCTTACGTCATGATAACGTCATGGACTGTGTTCTTTTCGTCTGGCGTTCGAGACAGGCGAAAGAGGAAGCGCTAAAGGAAAAATTGCGCGCTCGCAATAATGTCATATATGGAGACCCTCCTCCAGCGAGTTACATAAAGCCTCCAGATGAAGTAATTAGCATAAATGCGATAAGCATAAAACTCTTCACAGCTACTTGATATCCAGAGACTCTCTGTTTTGCATGTAACGCATGCGCAACGCTTTAACCCTGGCTCTTATAAGCGAGCCTCAGAACTTTGTCAATGCATTAAGACATTCATATCTCTGCTATCTGCACGCGCGATATGATGTAGCTATATTTTAATTATTTTCCATGTTTATAAACTACGTAATGCTTCTGTAAATATAGTTAGTATGTTCTTGTAAATAAATCTTCTCTTTTATACATGCTTCTGTAATAATTAAGATACGACATCGCACCTTCGCCTTATGTATGGCCCTTCGTCATACATACTTGACAATGCACCTTTCGGGGGGTAATTTCCCCCCGAAGGATACTAATGACGTCACAAACAAAAAAATTGTACCGTGGCTATATTTCTCAACAATGATTGAAATGATTGCCTCGTGGTCATTAAGCCATAAATATATCTTTTAATGCATGATTATGTCAAATTTACCCCTACGCTGCCATTATAAAAAAAAAGAAATTCGAATAAATTTCGAAATTTTCCCTCGAATTAAAAATAATCTATCGAATTCTAGATTTTTGATAACAAATCTAGATATAAAGTTTCGTGAAAATCCCTTAATAATTGTGGCCGCTATCGTATGCACAAAAAATCGACCACAGAAAGACAGACAGACACACAGATGGACGGATAAAAAAGTCAAAACGTATTCATGTCTGGAAACATATATTGGCATTAAAATTTCGAATTCGAAAATTTTCGTGAAAACAATACTTTATGTATACTATATTACACAGTATGAGAAAGCAAAGATTGAAATGTTCGATTATAAACTGTACAAAAATAATTTGATTTGAATATCTTAATATTTTAAACTATTATTTAAAAAAAGTGTTTATCTCGGTGAGTGTTTGTTTTACCTTTATTCAAAATATCTTCTAAACCATAGAAGATAGATATAAATAGAAAGCGACAAAAATATGCAAACAGAAAATTCGTTTCCAGGTCAATAATTTGTTCTTGCAAAGCTCTTATAATTTTCGTAGAATCGTCTTTTGAGATACTCAAACGGATTTCACATCAAGTTTTTAGTTTCCGAAATATAGCTGTTATAATTTCGACATTTTAATAATTAGGACTGTTTCGAAAATGTCTAAAAATGTTAAAAATGTCAAACCAACTACAAAGAGAGGCATTATTCACGCAATATACATTTCGTTATCCACGCTTAAATTGGTATGTTATTAACGTTAGCAGATTTAAATAACTTTAAGTATAAAAGAACATAATTTATGGGATAAAAATATAGAAGATTGATTAATTAACCCATGGAGATAAAAGTAACGAGTTAAAACTTCATATTAAGAAAACACCAATATCGTTTGAGAGAATAATTCAGGGTACGTTGGGATAAGATAAGTAGCTCTGCATTTTATGCTTTTCTATGATGATAGGCCTAAAATATTTATTTAAAGTGGCAATTTTGTGAAAATAAATTAATAGTCCAATACAAAGTTGAACTGAAGCTGTAAAGAATATTCCTACTTATTCAAAGTTATTTTACTTTTTAATTTATTCTTATCTCCATATATTCAGTATTTTATCTCACAACTATGAAAAAATAATGGATACTTATAATAATTAAACATTGCATTTAACAATAATCAAAAACACATATACTAAATACTAAGCCTTTCTGTTATGTCAACTGACAACAACAGCTACTTTAATAACACTAGCGAAGCCTATATATAATTCTCAAAACATTATGGCATTTTCAAACTTTTCATCCATAGACGATTTATCTCCTTTCTTTCTAACTCCATGAATTAACCATTTCATTGCATTTCCGTTTTATAATATTTATGCATGTGTAAGTGGCAAGACCGGTAATCGTGTTTACAAAAAGTGTAAGCTGTCAGCCTGAAAAAATGAGTCCGCATTTTCCACCAATGGCATCACAAGGAAATCCTAAACTATTTCGTATGGCACACACTAAGTCGATATTGCAAATGTGCTGTTTCAGACTTTTGCGTCATAGAACTGCTTCCATGGGGTATGAAAAGACATTTTGAAATCCTCTCTTTCTCTACAGTCCCACCCCCTGCTCCCCGGATAAGGGAATCGAAAACACCAGCCTGTTAGGTTCGCTCTCACAGACTTTAAGTGTGCATAGATTTAAATTTTAAGGGGTTTGAAAAGGCTTTCCGACCCCTCTCCCCATTTTCTACGCTTCCTGGCGGGGGAATCGAGAATCCGATTTCATTAGGTTCTGCCCCGTGTCCGATACCATAGGCGTGCAATGATTTAGTCTTCTATGTCAGCAGGGGGATTCTGACACAAATACTTTCGTAAATCTTAATTTTGATACAGTATTTTTACTTTGTGTGAGACCAGGAGACAATTATGCAGTTTTTATATTTACGACTATGTACAATGAAACAAAGGGCATACTTGTAGGCACCATTTTATGAGAGTTTTAGCCCAGAAGGTCATGACCCCAATAAATTCCCGTCACACAAATTGCAGGTGTGGTTGGGACAAAGATCTCCTAGGGCCAAGATTTAAACCAAGCTCCATTGGTAAATCAAGTATGTAATGATGATACATTACACTAAGGAGCAACCAATGAGAGTACTGAGAACGTATTTGGACCTCAGGCAAAACGATGTTGCAACAAAAAGATAATTCAATGAATATTCAAGCAGAATGACTATGCAAACGCCATGAGAGAGAGAGAGAGTCATGATTATATAAAAATGATTATGCAAGAGCATTGAGATTCAGCAAGAAGGATTGTCCAGAAGCGCGAGAGAGAAGTCATGGGATTCAGGCAGTGTTGTCCGTAAGCATAATGATTATCCAAAAGTTCAGCGAATCGTATTTTCAAGCAAAGTAGTAGTTATTTTGAGAATGTGTTTGGAACGAGAAAGCTGACTCCAAATGTCAGAAAAAGATGCGGCAAGCATTCCAAACATGCTGAGTAACAGGCCCCAAAACAGAGGCATGTGCCAATCGTCGTATATATTGGGTCAATTTTTAATCTTTGTAATAATTCCAAAGACCTGGTCTCACATGGTGCTTTTCTCCTCCTTAAGCATTTATTAAAATTAATGTAATTTTGATCATAACAATAATACATGTGAATACAGAATATTCCTTTTTGTTCACCACACTTTGTGTAGCAACATTAATGGAAATGAAATCAACTATATGAATTTACTATGACTGAACTACATCAACAACATGTGAATTTGCGCATAATCAACAATGTGATATTTTACAACGTTAAATGCAGCGAAAATCAAAATACAGAGACATGCATACGTTTTGTTCTCATTTTCAATACTATGAGGAATTATATTGATTCCTAGTCATTCAAAAAATCTCATTAAAAAAACCCTCTAATAAGTTTGTTCACATAAAAAATTCTATCGCGAAATTCTCGAAATCAATGTATGGGATTTACGTAGGCAGCTCATGCATGCAGCGGAAGAATATAAAACTCCCAAAGCCCCAAAGGAAATATCTGAAGTATTTCGTCTCAAGTGAATTTATCTTTCAATGCTTTCTATTCAAACTCAATCTGGTCTGATCCTTCAACTAAAAACTGTGAATACAATGGCTTACACAGGGAACGAATAATCTGCAGTAATTAAATCTTGCTTTAAAGGTGAAAGACGAACATTTTGGGAAATGCTTGCTGAGTGACAATGAATGTTTAAGATACTTACGTTAGGGTAAGGAGAAAAATATTAGTTTTAATATTATTTTCGGTACAATACATGAGAATGTATAAGGCAAGTATTGTAATCGTGTCGAAAATCGCAACTCAAGATTTCGACGGATCTACACGTTTTGAAACCTTTGGAACACGAAATACTGTTTTTAGCGTGAAATCTCTCCCCTTTCTCTCTCCCCCCTCTCTCCCCCCTCTCTGTCTTTTATCTCTGCCTGTGTGTAGGGGATCTCTCTCTCTCTCTCTCTCTTTCTCTCTCTCTGTGTCTGTGCAATGTATGTATCCACACTAACTCAAAAACTAATTGAGCAAATATCTTCAAATTTTATAAGCAAGATACTCATGGGTGATCCTGGTGCTGATTAGATTTTGGTACTATTCAGGAAAAAATATCTGCCTTATTTTGCGAAACAACCCCTTAAAAATCGTCACGATTTAAAATAAAAGATTACGTATGCTCAAATGTATTAATTAATTGATTGTTTTACACGTAAATTTTGGAGATGAAATGAATAAGACTAACCCCATTTCTCTAGGTCTAGCCAGATATTTTAGTGTTTTCGCTTTTTTCTGCTGTGCTTAAGATTCTGGCTATAAAATTGCTACATGCAACTTTTAATTTCGATGTAGGGATACGTGGGTTACCCCATCAGCGATACGTTTGGGTTTGCTAGTTCTCTTGTACTGATGAAGTAGATCCAGTGTGCCCGCGAAACAGCTGCATTCTGCATTATTATCTTATTTGTGCTTAAATACGTTGTTCAAGTTTCCCTTATCTTTTGTACAAAGTTTTTTTTACTTATAATCACTGTGTTTAAAAGACTACTCACTTGATTCGAAATTCAGTTATATATCCTTGTGGAGCTTTTATTGGGTTAAATTTTACTTCATTTAACATTTTAACTTTGAAAGTATTTGTAAAGAACTCATATTTTACCCAAGATTCAGATCACATATTGTTGACTGGACATACAACACTGTATCCATTTAACTACTGACGACAAAATATTTTTATCTATTGTACAGTTGACGTTGTCGCTACATTCTTCATCTTCAAATTTCTGATTGAAATGAACTTGATATGAATGAGTTATCTTCTTTATACACACTAACTGGCATCTTATCAATCAAAAGACTCGTGGATGATCAATTGCTACCATAAATCGTAAGGTTCTTGGAAAAATTCGAACTTCGATGTTTTTAAGACCTCATCCATAAACTGTATCTAATCAGCAGAGTTAAGTTATTCATTCGCCAATATAAATAGTATGATGTGGGCAGCACGTAACTTTCCCTTCAGAATCAGATTCATTTCCTTTTTCTTTCTCTCGTGATTCATTAAATTGAGTTTAATATCCCAAAATTACACGATAATTATTTGAAATTACGTTAATATTTTGAATCTTACAAAAATGAAGTTATTGATTTGTTTATTTCTTCATAATTTGGTAAATACTTGAGAGATCTTTAAGTGACAGTCATCGAAGTTCACTATTGCTGTCACACTTTTGACTAAATTTTGTTTTACTGCAAAGCGGCTTTGAGCCTGTCTTTCGGAGTAACTACAAAGTCTGTGTAAATTTAATGTATCGTATAGCCTTTATCAAAAGTATTAGGCACCCTACTGAAATCCATTTATTTTAAACTACTAATGTGTTGGAATAAAATAAAAATGCATAGATTTATAATAATCATTTATTAATGAAACTTATCAATATTTGGTTGGATCTCCTTTGGCCTTTATGACGGAATAAATTGTTTTAAACATAGAGCATACTAACCTACTGCATTCCTCTCTGGGTATCTTCTTCCATTCCTCTTGCAATATAAATTTTGAGGTTGTTTTTGAAGTAGTGGAATGCTTCCTGATCTTACGTTTGAGAAAAGCCCACAACTGTTCAACGAAGTTGAGGGTCTGGAGACTTTGGAGGTGAATGCAAAAGATGCACACCATTTTTGTTGGTTCTCGTTAGATTACGGAAGTCAAGTAGCATCGGGCGCGGTTACAACTTGGGTGGGTGACCACCTGGGAACACCGCGTGCTGTTGGCACAATTCGGGCGCGGTAGCCCGGTGGTTTGCGCGCTGGATTTGCACGCTGCCACAACTGCCGCCGTGTTCATGCGGAGTACGATCACGTTAAACATGTGTGTCCGTAAGTCCTTCCGAGAGGTTGGTGTTAGGGAAAGGAGGGTACGGTCCCTGTGGATGCTTCGCCAACGGCCGTACCGTGCTGAAAACACCGGTTGTCGTTAGATCACCGAAGTCAGGCAGCATCGGGCGCGGTTAGTACTTGGGTGGGTGGCCACCTGGGAACACCGCGTGCTGTTGGCACCTTTCGGGCGCGGTAACCCGGTGGTTTGCGGGCTGGATTGGCACGCTGCCACAACTGCCGCCGTGTTCATGCGGAGTACGATCACGTTAAACATGTGGGTCCGTAAGTCCTTCCGAGAGGTTGGTGGTAGGGGAAGGAGGTACGGTCCCTGTGGATGCCTCCCCCACTGGGTTCCGGTCTAAATTGGGTGGCACTTCCCGGCCGTCCAAACAGTTACCTTACAGCTTTCTGGTAGGTCTGACGGTCTGGGTCTCAACAACAACAACACCATTTTCGCTGAATCACTACATAGTCACAGCAGATGTGTGACAAGTTGCACTATCTTGTTGGAGTCTGTCCCCATCCATGTTTGTATCGTCAAAAATTCGTGAAAAAGATACATGCAGTGTTGTTTCTAGTACATTTATGTACGTCAAAGAGTTTATTCGTCCCTCATAGATGTACATTTCGCCCATACCGTCGGCTGCCATACATTTCCAAATCATAATGGTGCCACCACCATGTTTCACAGTGATCACTATTTACTATTCCTTATATTCCCCATCTACACGTCTCCTCACATAAGACACACCATGTGTTCTAAATACATATAGTAATGAAATTATTTTACTAACATCCCAAGGAGCTTTACAAAAAAAGTTGCTGCATATTAACAATTTCACGCTTGTTTTGAACAAAAGCAAGCGAAATGAAACATACCTGAACGTTTGATTCATCAGACCACAGAACTTTCGCCCAATGTTCTTCAGTAAAATGACGATGTTTATGAGCCCATTCCAACCGTTTCTTTTTGCTTATCTATGGCCATCTTGAAATCTATGGCCTCTTCCTGGCCTTGCAACCTTTCAATCTAGCTTCTATAAGCAGTATTTCAGTGGTTGGAGCAGAGATTTTTTTTCTTGTTGCTTCTGACAATTCAGCAGTTAATTGAAATGAATATTTTCTACGATTTTTCAATGCAAATCGTTTCAAAAGTCGGTCATCCCTGGGTGTAGAGATCTTTTTCTCCCACTTCTTCGAAGATTTAAATGACTACCAGTATTCTTAAGATGTTTGATAGTGTATTGTACCGCACATCTCGATCATTTCACTGCTCTGTCAATTTCAAGTTGGCTATTGCCTTGCTCGTATAAAAATTGAATTTTCAACCGTTGTTCGTTGCTAAGCTCCTTAATTTTCGGCATTTTATACAGGCACGACTCTAAATTTAGATGAGATAAGCAACAATCGCGTGCACGTGTACAAACCAAAGCAGCGAATGCAATTGACTGCTTCCACAAAAACCTGGAACTTCCAGTTATCGTCTTGGAAATGTTTTATTGGTCATCAATTGAAATGGCATTTGCATATTCATTTCAACTTCCTACTACGTATGCAGTCATAAACAAATGAGGTGAGTTTAAGTAACACACCCGCAGTTAAAGTAGAAAAATTGGGGTGCATAATACCTATGATCAAGGCTGTAAATGATTCCTGTAGCAAATGCCTATGGGGCAGCATTAACCTTTTGCTTACTAGTGGGACAACGTCCATCCCAAACGAAGAATTTCTCAAAAAGACAGGTATTTGACATACCCTATTCCAAATAGTTCGATCCTCCTTTGCAGGCATTGGCGTCCATGGACGCCACTGCTGTCCTTTTGAGAAGTTCTTCGTTTGGGATGAACTCTGTCCCACCCGTAAGCAAAGGTTACATACCTAACTGTGAGACCAGAAACTGTTCTCACATTTGATGAGACACTTTTATACAGAAATTTATGGTGGCCAGAACGGCAGACAAAACTTGTAGTCTGGCTGGCACCAAAGTTAATTACGACGTAAACCTAAAGGTCAGAAGACTATAAATTTAGGGGTGCCATACCAGAGAGGCTGAGCTGGGCCGTACTAAATGTGCAATGGTGCCATTAGGTAAAGGAGTAATTAATAAGCGCCAAAAAGAAGTAAAGGCGAAGTTACCCCCCACACACACACACACACAAACCATCACCACCACCGAGGGAACCACAGCCTGTGGACCGAGAACGAAAAGGAAACGAAAAAGATGTCGACTTAAGAGCATACCACAAGAGACAACCATAGAATTTTGACTTAGAAGCATACCAGCAGGAATAATCACGATTTTGACTTAAGAGCACGACTAGAGAAGAAGGAAAAACCCAACAGATTTGTAGAGTGTCCCGTAGAGGTTCCAAATTAATGGAGATAGATCAATGTGTGAGTGCATTCAGAGTACGAGGAGGAGCCACACACCAAAGAGTTATGGCAGTACTAAGACTGATGCAAGCCTTTGAGATATTATAAAGTCCAAGACGAATTGGAAGGTATGTGCTCAGCAATTATCGCAGGTCGTAGACACGATAGTGATTTTAATAATTCTGGTCGCATATGTCCCCTCCGCTTGCAATAAGTAAGAAAAATAAATGTTGTTAATAAATGTTTTATTGTTTAGGTTTAAATGGTGTGATCAATTTGGCATTTTATATTAATTAATTATTCCCTTACAGGGCTCGCACGAAAGGTAAAATAATTGGAGGGTTTATAGCGGCACAACAAGCAATGTACGATTCAATGAGAATTCCACTATATGAGAATAACGGCCATGTCACAATTTAATTAGCATAATATTAAAATAATAATTCCTTAAACGTATTTTATATTTAAAACTTCCTTTTTAATTTCGGTTGCTCAATTCTGTGTTTAGCCCAATTCTGTGATTCTTGCCTATCATGATAGGTCTCTGATATCAATCCTGTCAAAATGAGTTTCTCGCATTCTTTGTACATGTTGCTTTGCGCTATTTCTCGCTACATTATAATATGTTTTTCCCTCTCTCTTGCTGCATTGGTGATCTTAGACGTGCAGAATGTAACTTTCGTCCCACTGTTTCTAATTATTCACCAGTCTGAAAACGTAATATGCATTGTATAAATATACGTTCTGCACTGCCGCATGAGATGGCACCAAGAGACAGTTGAACGAATGATGAAACATTTCTTGCACTTTCTTCATCGACCACGTGATCGGCAACCGAAATCTCTGCCCTCCTTTCAGATCACAAATCAGCACACCTCATTTGCAATCCTAAAGCAACTTTATTTGGCGCAAAAAATCTCAATGAGAGGAGTACTGTAGCGACAGCTTATAATGCAGCATTAAATATCTTGAACTAGATACATATGTAGCTTCATGCTATTACGCTCTCTTACCATACTTTTGTCTCGGGAATTACTCGGTGGTTCACTTTCCCTATACAATCCCCATTTTTTGAACTAGTCTATAACGATTGACGTTGTATCCTAAATTTGTCTGTCCAAGCGCATGATTGGATTTATACAGTGAAAAATTAAAATTAACCTAACTGCAAAAGTAGTATTACACATGTTTTAATTGTAGTGAAATTGTTTTCCGGGGATTTCTATTTCAGATGAATCTGTTTTTCTCCTTCACCTTAATATGGCAGAAACAAGGCGTTAAATAAAGAGAGACCTAAAATGATGTCTATGTTTGGAGAAAAGGGAATTAACTTTGCTCGCCATGATAATAAAAGCTCATAAAGGCATAAAAGTAAGGAGGAAAATGCGTTGTAATATTTGTTTATGGTACAAATGTATTTATTTCAGGATCATAATCATAGTTTTCAGCAATGTAACATTTTCCGCAAATTATTTCAGGAATTTCAGACTTGCTTTTTCTATTTTTCTTTTTAAATTGCTCCTCTGGATTAGTCATACATTGAATGCGAAAATATTAAACATTACTTGTTAGGGAATATATTTTTCAAATTATAATCGGAGAATAGAAATCTCCATACGACTTTCTTCTATATCCGTATTATATAGCATTTAGTTCGACTTGTGTCACGATCATTATTAGGAGAATTGAAAGAATGTGTATTTTTTTTAAGATCTTAATCAGAGTTATTATGGAAAAATATTTTCTAAAAATTCATTAAAAGTTTCAGTTTTCATAGTGGCAATGGTTGAATTTGTTTTGTCTGGGTTAATATAATCCGATTTAATACCATAACATAAATCGGAATAATATGATGTGTGAAGCACATGAATTTCCCTACATAATGAAAGTATACTCTGCTTCTTTCAATGAAAAAAATAATTTTGTATAAGATCCACGATACAATTATTTTAACATTGAAGAGATATTTGGGCGCTTTTCTGAATGGGACCACGTAAAATTATTTTGAAATATCAAATTCACTTATTTTTTGCTTAAATTCACCTTGACAATTGGAAATATTATTAGCATTAGCTAAGCTGCATACTGCATCAATTTATATATTAAAAACTAATCGTGTATGTTTTGTATGTATGTATGTAGGTAAACTAAATTGTAAACTCGTTTTTTTTAACATAGATCTCGTACAAAAGAGGCAGACAAAGAACGAAAATTTTGATAGATTTTTAAATATTTGTAAAAAAAAACCTCATTTTGGGAGGTAAAGAGAAGGGTATGTGGAAAATCTATCTTCACATTCAAAAACGAAGTTAGAACCTCAGTTATTATTCCTTTAAACGATAGACTGATTCATTTTAAAGGACCGGCTCTACAGACAGGATTTTTGATGAAGTTGATATTTTTAATAAGTTGCTTAAGGTAAATAAGTTACTTTACGGATTACCCTGTCGATTAGAATTTGGTGCGATTTGGGAAAAAAAGTAATCTGCCTCTTTTGGGAAATGGCGCTGAAAAGTCGCATATATCCAGTCTAGCTGAAAAAATAATTTACCAAATTTCGCAAAATTTGATAGATGATTCACGTATATACGTTACTCTTACGCTAATTAGATTTTGGCACGATTTGGTAAAAAAAAAATTGTTTTTTTTTGCAAAATAACCCACAAAATTCGTCAAAATCTGAAATAAAAATCTGCATATGCTCAAACGTATCAATTAAATACTAGTTTTATACGCAATTTTAAATGACTCAAAGAAAAAGGTCAATCCCATCATTGTAACACTAACTATTCCCGAGATATTTTAGTTATTTTACATTTTTGCCACATCGCGTTTTTCCCGTTACCTCAAGTCTGCAGATAAAAACAAGGAATTGAATTTAAAACTGCCAATTCAGAGCAACTTCAAATAGTTATATCTATCATTTTGTGCAATTGAACTCAATTTAGTGAACTATGAAAGCAAGAAAGAGAAAATGAATATGAGTCTGTAGGGAAAGTCAGATACTGCCTACATATGATTAGTTTTGTCTATCTCGCTTTGTTATTGAATATTTTATCCGTCTATTCTCAGCCAGAGGTGCTGCAATCTCTTTTATTCGATCGAGTATGACAAAGGTACTATAAGTTGATCTAACGTGTAAACACATGGACCTTTCCTATCAAAGTTATTGGAGTTCTTAACCTTTACTAATAGTTTTAAGAGTAGCTCAAAGAGTCCATTATTTTGACTTTAAAGCAGCAAAATAACTGAAAATTCCATCCATCCCTACAAATACCTTGTCTTTTCTGGATAATCTGTTCTTTCTTCTGCATCCCATCCTAGGCAAAGATTAAAATTCTTACAACAGGAGTTCCCAAAGAATTTCAACTTGGGGAATATAGATGTGAATATTCCTGTTCAGTAAAGGGGGATGAAAACGTTGGTACAGCAGTTGTGCCAGAGCTGTTTGCGAAGTATATCTTTCGAGTAGTACAAGTGCTTAACTGCTGCAGTTAAAAGGTTAAATTCGAAAGAATCGCACTTTATCACATAGACATCGGCTGCCAATGCACATCTTTCAGGTGTCTCAGAACTGTTGGTAGCTGGACAACCTTCATTTCCATTTATCACATTGCGCTAAGTACAGCTTTTGAGTAGTAAAGTGTTGTATCACATTAGATAAATGGTTACGGACTAGGCACTCTGTATACAATAGCATGAAAAGGTAAACAAAATCACGGTTTTCATAATGTATGATTTATGTGCAAAATACATACGTTTATCAAAATGTATGTTTTATGTGCGAAACACATAATTAATTTCCAGTACTAATACAAAAAGTCTTAGTTGACAGTGCCATGCACAATACATTTGTCTTCGATGTGGCAGTTTTATTTTAGTATATCGCTTATAGGAAAATATATAATCACTATTCGAGCAAAACGGCATTTACTTTAAAAATAAAGTCAAAGTTCATATGATACTTTTCCTGGGGATATTCTAAGAATGTACAAGGTCAGTAATAAAATAAGACATATTTCTGAAATTAAATACCACAGAAAAATAATGGCGATGTCTCTGGGAAATGAAATTGGCTTCATTTGCTGCGGTAATAAAAGCATATGGAAATGCCATAACAATAACGAGGGAGATGTGTCGGGCCGTTTTCTTAATAAAATTAGATTTATTTTAGGAACGAAGATCGTTATTTTCAACAGGATAATATCTTTTCTACATTCCCAAAGGAGTTTTAGTTAGATTTTCTCTAGTTTTACCTCCTCATATAATTGTGAAGGGATAGTATTGATTTCTTTAAAATGTTTGAATTCGAGACTTTGGCGGCTGGTTGGTTGATAAGTGGTTTTTTTTTTTTGGCACAAAAAAACCTAATCATCTTTGGCATCTAATGAGGATATGCTGCGACAGAAATATGTTCTTCAGCAAAGGATCATACAAAAATGAATGTAGGTATATGATCCCGGCTGTACTGCATTTTTATCCTCTTCCTTGAGAAGTACCCTTTTTTCCTTTTTTGCTTAATCATTTTGTTCTTGTTGGGTCTTGTATATCGGAACTGCTTTAGCTCGCGAATTAATACCAGCCCAGTCTTTGCTTTTTATCATATCGATGCAATATAAACTTAATTGCTTCATTGTATTGTAAATATTGTAAATATATTAATCTTAAACTTTTTATTAACTTGATGATCATAACGTGTATTCTGAAACTGTCCTCCCCGTGTAACTTGTAAACTTTGTAAATAAATTAACTCTAACTTTAAATTTTATTTTTCCAATAGTAATTTTAATTGTAATTGTAACTGTAAATAATTTATTTAATTCGTATATTCTAACTTCAAATTTACTTGTAAATTAAAAAGTTAAACTGACCTAAACCAATAACAAACCAGCTACTCTATACTTTGCCATTGATTTGCTTTCTACGTACCTTGCCCCATTTCAGCCACATCCTGCTACCGAAATCCAAGACGAGTTATGGACTTCCAACTACGCTACGAAACCTTACCTCAGCACCCACAGATGGAGTGCACAAGCATACTGCTATTAATTGTCTAAATCACCAAAAGAAGACAACTACTAACAATGCTGAGGTGGAGATGAAGGTCTTTCTGACCCAGGTTCTCCGTAAAGAAGTGTCTTGGCTCTTGACTTCTTCTTCGGAGTCGACTCGGCATGTTGTGCTTTGAGATACGCCAATCTTGTGTATTACTTTCCGTTTTGGTGTTGGTTGGATTGCTCTTCGTTCTGTTTTCTGATTGGATGTCTCAGGTGGACTTTAGACCAGGACGTGGGTATATAAACCTCTCTGTATCTTGTATATATGCCTATTTCTTCGTTTTCGCTTAGATTTATTGGTTTTCTTGCACTGACGAAGATAATTCAGCGTATCCTCGAAACAGCCCTATACTGCATTATTATTTTATTTGTGCTTAAATTCGTTGGTCAACTTTTCTTATCCTTTGACCTTGCAGTATTCAACTTAATTTGAACTATAGTTGTACAGTAGTGGTCAAAATTGTGGAAACCTTTTGGATAAAGTGTATTTTTGAGGTTTGATGTCTCATAACACCACTTATTTTTATACCAATACCATAAAATTATATATGAATGGAAAGATAATTTAATCAAAATTGTAATGCAATAACATTTGTCAATTATCTGCATTCTATCAAAAGTTAGAGTACCAATCAAGTGTCATCTTGGTTTGGCAATCAGCCAACAGGTTACAGGTCATTTATCAGTGTGTTATGTGATTGCTATTAAGTTGGGGGGTTTTGTGTGTATTCTTTGATTTAGTGAGCTTGTAAAACGTAATAAAATGAAAGAAATAGCGCATAGTTGGCTGGTCACCCAGAAAGCAATGTAAAATAGTACTATTAAGTGAACAAGGCTATAGTTATGGAGAAATTAGAAGAAATATTGGAGGAAACTTAACTAAAGGTGACATTTCTAAATTTTTGAAGAAGTATAAGGAGACTCAGTCACTACAAAACCAGACTGGTAAAGACAGTAAAAAGTGCACAACAGTAAGTGATGATGGAAGAATTAAGAGACTAGGTAACAGAAGAAAACCATCTCGATGTATACAAGGTGAAATGGCGCAATGCAATGTGAAGTTGAGTGCAAGGACTGTTCGGCGCAGACTGTTTGAATTTATTCTAAATACTAGAATTCCACGAAAAGCCATTTTTATCTCTCAAAAAAATATTGAAAAGATTAAACTGGGCTAAAACCCATGTTAACTGGACAACGGAACAATGGGATAGTGTAATTTGGAATGATGAGACCAAAATCTTCCTGTTTGGTAGTAATGGTGTGAAATACGTAAAGAGAAGAATCGGAGAAGATTTGCATCCTGATTGCATTACACCTGACATCAAGAGGTGTGGGCAGAATTTGCGTGATCAATGGGAATCTAAATGTCCAAAGATACATAAATGAAATACTTGAGTCCAATCTGCAGCCTTCTCCACGTGATCATTTCCAAGATAATGAAACATGTATATTTCAACAGGATTCAGTTCCATGGCAAGTTGTTCGCATGTGCAAAAAGTAGCATTAAGATCCTCATATTCAACTGCTGAAATTGTCTGGGAATAGTTCAGAACTCAATCCCATCGAAAATCTTTGGAACCGACTATAGAAACTTGTTAGTCAGAAGTAACCCAGCAATAAAACCCAACAAACAGAAGCAATAATTCAATCTTGGTTTCACATTATAACAGCTGCAGAACTAAAAAACTTGGTTCATTCCAGCGCTGTAAACCCGTAATTAAGACTAAAGGTTACCCAGCTAAGTATTAACTGACATGGTGAGAGTTTTTGTATATTTCATTTTTTCTATGTATTTCACTTTTCTTCTTTATAAATGCTGTTCTATTAATAGATAATTCATTAATGTTATTGAATTAATACCTTGATTAAATTATCTTCCCATTGATATATAATTTTATTGGTACAAAAGGAAGTGGTGTTATGAGCCATCAAATCTAAAAGAAAAACACTTTTTCCAAAAAGTTTCGCAATTTTGGCCACTGCTGTACTTATACTATATCTAGAACTACAGTGGTTTAAATGAATTCTAAATGAGCCGCCGGAAAATTATATGGTATAAGCTACTTTATTACTACAAAATTGCATGGTTGTGTCTTCAAAAGCGAGGAAAAGACAGCATTTTGAATTTCAGAAAATTCAGTTTTCAGAAAATTCAGGAAATTCAATCAATTTACTGTTTTCTTTTTACTTCCTTTTTTTCCAGACAACGTTTCTATATGAAACTATCATCTTAGTTCGACGACATTTTCAGGAATGCTCACAAATAAAGTGAGATAGGTCTCATAGAAGTTTACATATTTAAGTTAAAAGCCTTCCATTATTTTAAGCCAAATATTAAATGAAAGTCGTACAGCTTTAACAAAAAGCCATTGCATCTCAAAGCATAACAAATTATCAATAACATCTTCCATAAAAATGTCTAAATGATCTAAATCAGAGTTCTTATAAACTTAAAAAATATAATATTCTCCAGAAAAATATAGTTAACATCTGAGATATAAAAAAAAGGGGCAAGAGCGAAATTTCTTAATTTAGCTTAGTCACTTGCATACACTCCTCACAGATACATTGGTATTGAAAATGGATCTACTGGCATTTTAACCTAAAGCATTTTGTTCTTTATAAATAAAGTTCTATTAAAATATAATTCATAAATGCTTTTGCATTACGATCTTGATTAAATTATCTTTCCATTGATGGTAGTGGTACAAAAATGTGGTGTTATGAGCCATCAAACCTCGAAAATACACTTCTTCCAAAATGTTTTCACAACTTTGGCCATTACTGTACACTACTTAACATGCGCAAATTTCCAACTTTGACCCTTAAGTACTATGACATGAAACTACTGCAAAATTTGACAAAGATCTTTCATTCTTGCAGTCCATATCAAACGAAAATGAACCTCTAAATTCGGAAACTTGCCACTACGAGTTCGTATAGAGCTTTTAGGAATAACTTTCTGGAAATTAGCATTGCCTTCTGTTAAGCAAAGCTGTCTAACACCAGTCTCAATATTTTGACTCTTAAATAGCTTCGTTTCAGTGCACTCACAGCATAAAGTGAAAGGGTTTAGGTCGCTTTTAAGTTGAATATTTGCCAACTTCACGTCTGAGAGATGTTAGTATTATGAAGCATTGAATGTGAGTTATTAAAGATCAAAGAATGGTAAAAGGAAAAGCAATTTGTTAGTATATTATAACTTATAATATGCATAGTTCCTAAGAAAATCATTAAACACTCCCAACAACTTTATAAAAAGAGTTCTTGGATTTACATGGTAGGTCTATATATAGTAAAATGATCATACTAGATCGAATGAAAAGGATTGCAGCGACCTTAGGGTATAATTTGAAAGGTTAGGATAAAGAACTTGGCAAGAAAGCGATATAGACGAAAGAAGCCAATTACAAAGTTACAGCATTGTCTAATGAGTAAGAATCGGCATTAATACTATTACAGAAAGCATTTATTTGATACAATAATTTTATTGGCTTATGGCTGCCCCGTCAGGAACACAAAAATAAACAGCACTTATATGCGCATTAATTAAATGTACAAGCTGCTCAAAATTTTCAGTCATCAACAATGCACATTTGTGATTCAATAAAGAACCGGAAACTTTGAAACAATATTGCAGTTATCACTGTATTGTAGTCTCCAATGTTACGATTTTTTGATGGGTATTTATTGTTGTTCATTTACATTACGTGTTCCAGGTGTTTATTTCTATAACAAAGTTAATTTTCTACAACGTTGCAATTGGATTTTTTTCCCTTGTCTATCTTTCTTTGTTGCCGAGTTCGTTTTTCCATTTTTTAACACTTTACAACATAGTTGAAAAGTGTTTATGACTTTGTTCCTTCTGCCTGCCTGTTTGCCCGTTCGCACGATAACTGCCGTAAAAATGCCTTTATCAAAATGAAATTTTAGTATGTTTTTGAGACGGTCTGTGGGACATATCGGAATGTAGATGACTAATATCACCCAATTAGTTTTGGATTGAATCCGGGTTGAAAAAAAGAAATACATTGAACTCAATGGGACCTAATTTTTCAAACATTTTTTAATTGAAGTTAAAATTCACAAATTGCTTCGAAATTATTAGGAAATATTCAAATTATCTTATAAAATATATAAAAAAAAATTTAGCAAAATATATGCGATAGTGTTTTAAATAAAAAGTAAAATAATAATTACACACATATAATAAAGATATCACTTAACCCACTTCAAAATAAAATGCGGCATCCATCTTCTTTTCCCAGATTAAAAGTCGTAATGTTTAAAGTTCTTTTAAATTTATAGTGTTGCATCTGACTTAAAACCGCCTTATTTTTGCGTATTTTCTGTGAATCTATATTCTGCGCCAACGCATTTACAATATTTTTAAGTTTAAATGATCATCCAACTTTGATTATTTCTACAACGGAGCCTAATTTTAATGGATGCAGAATGTAAACAAGTGATTGTAAGATGCGCTGTAAGAGACATATATAATTATAATTTAACATATTTACAAATCAAAATGTAGTTTTTAAATTGCAAATGCAAATTTTAAAGCAATGCTAAGATGTACATTGAGCCCAGATATTTAGCTAATGTTTCTACAATTTGTCATAAAAGATGATAATAACGGTTCGTCAGATAACTCATGTGAAGCGCTGCTTCACTTCAAGTTATCGGTTGATAGGTTATTATTACTAATATTATTTGGCGAATTCTTCAGACTCATTTGGCTACTTTTAGATAATATTTGACACGATGTGTTTTGATAATGTTTGTCGTCAAGCGGAGGTACAATCCCGTTATTCAATCTACTTCACTCATTCCTGAAGTCATGAGCCGCCAATGTAAGGTGATTGCCATACCTTCCTTTAAATTGCCTTAGATTGTCAATGCGAACATTTTTACTTTCCTTATATACATAATGTATAAGGAAAGTATTGTGACGGGGTCGAAAATTCGAATTCGAGTTTTCGACGGGAGAGTTTTCGACGTTTCAAGCATCCCTGATCACGAATCAAACATTTTTAAAGTGATGTCTGTGTGTGTGTGTGTGTGAAAGTATGTGTGTGTGTGTGTGTGTCAGTGAGTCTGGAGACGATATTTCACGAACAAATAGATTTGGTACAAAAATCGCAATCCGTGAATACTGGAAGTCTATTGTTTTTTAACGTAATCGAAAGTTCAAAACCCCCCTAAATTTTCAAATGCAATTTTGAAAAAATCATCAAAAAATGAAAACCTCTAATAAAGTTACGGAAATAGACATTTCTTATGTAATTTTTCCTTGGAAAACGATTGACATAAATTTCAGAACGCTAGCATGAACCGTTCTTGAAATATTACACATTTTTTAAATAATTTATCAAAAAATCCCATAAATAAAAAAAAATATATTAACTGTTGAGAAACATGTTCACTTTTCATATGTAATATCATGCGATGAATTGGGTAACATCATTCTCGTGGATCTAGCTATTAGGATCTAAAGCATTCATGAGAAAATGTACTTTGAGTAATACTTTTGTATTTGAACGCCAGTAGCTATTTATCTGCTATACGAATAACTTATTTCTCCGTTCATAACGCTTGGCGAGATTTTAGCTTCAAATTTGACGGAATGTCGCCGACTTAGTGACTTTTTAAATGTTGCCAAATTAACGAAAATCTCGCCAAATGGATAAAAATGACTCCAAATCAATGAAAATGACGACTCATTGACGAAAATTCAATATCTCGGAAAGAATATAAATATCTACCATAAGAAAAACCTATTTTTTTACTGTAAAAGTAGTAAATTCATTGTATTATATAAGGAAAGTCATGTGTTGCCCACATCAGATTTTTTATTATTTGTATATAAGATATTTTGTAACTGAATAATCAAACTGCTTAAATACACCTGTTCAAACAACGTGTGTTGTTTTAAATGGTTGGTTTATTCGCTACGCCTGAACCGCATTGTAAAAAATGTTACCACCTCTGCTAGAGTCACTTTTACTTTATAAAAATTATACCTTTATATACTAAAAGGAAAATACACTATCTAAATGCAAAGGGCAAAACTTTGAAATTTTTATCAAAACCAAAATTAGATTAAGTTATGGTTTTTGTTTTATATTATATTATTAATGTCCCAAGACTTCAAATGCGTTTTTTCGTCTGTTTGTACATGAATTTATAAACATCTGGAGTTTAAGTTCCTATTTAATTTTCTCATTACGTTCATATAGCATGTTGTTTAGGTTTATATCAATCATAGTCAACATCGAAATACAAGAAATACATTTATTTTAGATTTCCTTCTAAAGTATTTCATTTAAACATTCCTGATAAAAACTCTTGACATAGTTTTTTAAGGTTAGTAACAGATATCTCATAGCATTGAATTGGAATAGTTTAGCTGATGTATTTACATACTCAAACAGAGCACAGTTTAGTACGCTTTACATAGATCAGACTATAATTTTCCAAAATATACTTTACTATAATTAGTATCGGACCGGAAATTATCCTGAAACATAATTTATAAATGGATTATTGATCTGACATTCCAAAACATATCTCCTCTTGAAGTCAATATTCTTGATTTGCAATTTCCTTAATTTATAATATAAACATCTTGCAATTATTTGTATTTTATCTCTCTCTGGGTAACGCTTGGCGAATATTTTGGCGACAAATTTCGCTAGATATCGCCTACTTGGCGCATTTTTTAAATGTTGTGAAATTGACTGAAATGCCGCCAAATCAATAAAAATGTCGCCAAATTGATAAAAATGACGCAAAATTAATGACATTAGTTGTATTTTGAAAGGAGGTAGTATTGTAATGATATTTCGGTAGCGTTTGCCTGTCAGTCCAGGCATCCCACTTGGCGACATATTTAGTCAAGTTTTAAAATGTCGCTAAATTGATTAAAATATCGCCAAATTAACGACAATGTTGGCAAATCGATAAAAATGTTGCCAAATTGAAAAAAATGACGTCACAGCAATGAATTAACTGTGTTTTGATAGAGGATAGTATTGTAATGATGTTTCGACACCGTTTGTCTCTCAGTCCAACTGATCCACTTGGCGAAAATTTTAGCGAGATTTTTAATATCACAAAAATTAAAGAAAACGTCACCAAATCGATGAATGTTCAATATCTTGGAAAGAATACCAGAATCTACGATAAGAAAAAGCCATTTCTCTGTTCTTCCGTCTGTGACGTTTGGCTATAACTTTGACAAAGAATTTGGTGGATAGTCACAAGTGTCGCCAAATTGATAAAATTGATTCCAAATGGGAGTTATTAGTTTGCAAATTTTGAATTCTGTCATATAACGGGCACACCTTCTAGTGTTGGAAATAAAGTATAACTAATAAATTACTTGTCTGGAAATGTGCAATGGATAAACTCCCAATTAACCAAATTTGCATTAAAGTGGGCAAAGGTCAGTACCTTATTGCAGCCGAAAAGTGGCGAATTAATAACAAAGTTTTATGTGGGCAGCACATGACTTTCCCTATATAATGAAAGTACTTTACTTCTTTCAATGCGAAATGTCTTTCACGATGTCTTTAACGGCACACTGGCAGCTTTTCTAGGTGACAACATGTAAAATTAGTTTGAAGTACCCATTAAATTATATTTCCCGCATATATAACTTGACAATTGGAAATATTGCGAACATCTGCTACGCAGTATACTCCATTATAATACAATATGTTAATTATAAGTTTATTGCATTTTCGTAAATGTAACGTCATTTTCTCCAATATGGAAACAATTTCATCATTGTCGCCAAGTGAATCGCCAATATCGTCAAAATTTTTGCCAAGTCTTAAATAGTTGATGATACTTACTATTATTCACTTTTATGTATTTTTTAAATGCATTTATTTGAAAAAGTGCAATATCACGAAAACGATTCAAACTAGCGTTCTAAAGTCGTTTTAGTTTAAAAGTCGTTTCTTCATTCGTTTTGGAATACAAACATATTTGCAAGATAATTACTTGTTTAACTTTATTGAATGTTCTTTTTTTATGATATTTTTCAAGAATTCATTAGAAATTGGGGGGGGGGAGGTCTTGTGAATTTTCGATCGCGTTTAAAGAGTATCTGCACATAAATGCCTTGACAATAAGAACACAATTTTCATCTGTTATGTCCAAACGTCACATATGGACTCACGAACGAACACACATACACACATACATATAAATACACAGATGGAGATATCCCCAAAAATGTTCGGAATACTAGAAAAATCTTAAAATATGCTTATCCATCAAAATTTCGAACTTTAGAACATTCGAAAAAAAAATACTTTTCTATACAATAGTATGGGAAAATAAATACATTTAGCTAGTTATGGAATTACATCAAAATGTTAAATTTCAGACATCCTAAAAATATAATAAATATTTCATATCGAATGTTCGAGAAACAATGCTATTTGGATATAGAATATTGGAAAAATCCCATTCGACATCTGACAGAAATGGCATTTGATCCATCCATAATACTGACGCAGAAAAATTATGTTGTACATTTACTGTCTGTAACAAGTATATTCCATACAGTATTTTCTCAAAAGAAAAACACTTTCCTATTATCATAAACTTTTGATCTAACTCAGTTTGGCATCAAAGAGATCTAAACCCTCTGGGAAATATCTCAAAAAATACGGGGAGAAATAAGCCTAGCTTTTGCTTTTGAAAGCAGAACAGTGTATGCTTTACGTCAAAAACCATAGTTTTTGAACAGCCATGATAAAACTCAAAACCCTCAATTTTAAATTTAAAGGTTACAGATATTTTTGAGCAGCATATGTTTCGTGTTTCAAATAGAATATTTTGTAGAAAACTTTCATTCTCCCAAATACGTTTTGTAGACTTTTGTGCTAAAATTTATGTTTTTCATTTTATAAATTTATATATTTTAAAACGCATTTTAAATTTCATTTTCCTGTACAAAATTAATTGCAAGTGTGACACCAGGAGGCAATTTAGTTTTGTTATTTATACGGCTATGTACAACGAAACAAAGCGCAGACATGTAGGCTCCATTTTATGGCAGTCTTGACCCGGAAGGTCATGACCCCAATAAATTCAGTTCGCATAAATTGCAGGTGTGGTTGGGGCAAAAATGTCCTTAGGGATAATGCTTAAACCAAGCATCATCGGATAATCAAGTAGTCAACGATGAAAGGTTGCTACATTGCACTTTGGAACAACCAATAGAGATACGGAGGGCCTATTTGGACGTCAGGCAAAATAATGTGGCAACAAGGAGATAATAGAATGGATATTCAAGCAATTGGGGTCCAGTATGGTTTTGTAGGTCAAAGACTGCGTTTCATAAGCAATAACTGTTCAGTAGTATAAATTGATATTCTGGCTAGGAATGTCCAAGGTGGTGTTTCATATAATTGGAATTCAAGAAGCGAGAGAGATCAGTCAGCAATGAAGACTGCTCAGTAGCATTGATATATTCAGGCTATGAATATCCAAGAGATCGATCATAAGTAATAATGGTACAGAAGCGTTGAGATATTCAACAAGACTGATTATCAAAATATTCAGAGAGTCGTATCTTCAAACAGTATTGTGATTATGTTGAAATTTGAGATTGTTAGAAAAGAGAAAGCTGACTTTAAAATGTCAGATAAAGAAAAGGTCCTAAGCATAATGATCAACAGAGCTACAAACAGCGGTATGTGCCAGTCAGAATATATAAAATGTCAATTAATGGCTTTGGAATAACATTTTAAGAAGTGGTCTCACACTTTGCATTTTCTTCACCTTAGGCGTTTATTAAAAGTAATGTAATTTTAATCATAATTATATATGTGTACATAAATAATATGTATTTTAAAAGTACAATGTGTAGTATGTTAATTAGTGATTATATTCCAGGAACTCGTGCAAAGAAATAATTACGAGTTATAATGCTGCCACGATGCAATATAATACTGTACGAATATTAAATTCACGATCACTAATAATTAAGAGTAATAATTAAATCCAAAGAATAATTTATTATTTATAAAGGAAATAAACTCCAATGGTAAGTTTTTTTCACCACAGTAAGTATGTACATAAATAGAGGTGCTCTTTGCTTACTTTTTTCACCAACCCTTGAATGTATATGTATATACATGAAATGCCATACATGTCGATGTATATACATATAAATTTCAAAATTATGAAACATAATTTTTTATTCAATAAGTTAAATGTACATTGTGCGAAGAATGAAGAAAACTTAAGCAGAGTATAAAAGCACACAAAACATAATAATGCAGCATAAAGCTGTTTCGAAGATATGCTGGATCCCCTTCGGCAGTGCGAGAGAACCAACAAACCCAGTGTGTTACTTCGTGTTCCCGATTGGCTGAACTGTTCTTTATACTGATTTCTGATTGGCTCTCTCTTAATCCAAGTCTTGGGTATGTAACCCCTCTGTTTCTGCATTTAGCTCCCATTTCTCGTTTGTACTTCTGGTTTGTTGGTTCTCTTGCACTGACGAAGTGGATACAGCGTATCCTTGAAACATCTGTATGCTGCATTATTGTGTTATGCAGGCCTTGTAGTCATTTCATTACCTGTGAATGAGCTGTACGCATATTTAATTTCAATAAAGGCTGTCACTTTCTTCATGGTGCTTCGTTTTTTTTTGCAAAAGAGTGTATGTATATATATATATATATATTATAAAGTCTTAAAAGTTCACCGCAAATTGTGAATTAAGTATTCTTGCATTATTATATATTCCGAATGAAGAACAGAGATGCCGGTAGTAAATAATATATTACCTAATGTACATAAATGTTAGTGCGAGATCATGAGGCCCATATGCAGTTTTTGATGTTTACGGCGAAACAAAGCGCAGATTTTTAATCACCATTTTATGACAGTCTTGGCTCCAATAATGCAAAGATACGACATTGCACTGAGGAGCATCCAACGAGAGCAAGGAGGGCTTATCTGAATCCCATGTTAAATGATGTGGGGAAAGTCAACGAATATTACGTAATGGTTATTCAAGAGTTGAAGAGAGAAAGAGAGAGTGTCGTGATTTCAAGCAGTGTTATTCAGAGACAGTCGATATTCGTTTGAGTATTGAGAATGTTATAGAAGAAGAAGAAGTCTGGCTTCAAAGGTCAGAAAAAGAATCGGGAACGGTGACAGCCATGTTGAGCTATAGACCCGAAATACAGAGATATGTGCCAGTCATCATGTATGTTAGGTCAGTTTTTGATTTTCGGAATAAGATTCAAAATACATGGTCTTACACGATGCTTTTCTCCGTCTTAAGCGTTTGTTAAAATTGATGTAATTTTAAGTAATAGGGGTGTGAATAAATGATAATTTATTTTAAAAATTAAAAATGTGGACTTTAACGTGTAGTGTTTTGATTTAATAATCAAGTTAAGGAACTCGTGCAAAGAGGTAATGGGATTTTTGTGGCCACGATAGCAATGTACAAGTGTTAGGATTCACGACCATTTTAATTGATATTATTAATTTAATACAAAATAGCATTTAAAAAATGTGAAGCCAATTAAATATTTTTTCACCACTGTTAGTAGTAAATTAAAAATATATTTAAATAATAAAAATATGAATTAAAAACATTAATACAAAATGTCATCCAATTTGTATTTAAATATATGCGTCGCATTAAATATCTTTCTATGAATATTTTTTTCATCAATATTTCCTTCTCTAAAATTACATGTCGTTCCCGGGACACGTACAAATGAAACAATTTCAAAATGCAATACATCTTCCAGTTAGAATATTAAAATGTATAAATACAGTAGAATTTTAATATTTCGAATTCTCTAACTTAACCTTTCCTACGCAAATGCATTCCAGAAATATATTTTATTGTATTCAAAATTTATCCATAAAGTTTCACCTGCGAGCGTGTGTCACTTTACGCCGTAAACTGATAAAGGTTTTCAAAAAGTTCCGGACAACTTTATGCCCGGAACGGGGCTCTGCTTTTTTCTTTCGAAGACTCACTTTTTGACTCACCTTCACTAGCCCGTGGGGGAGGGGGGAGTAAACGTGGCGAGAGCGTAGAGGAAAATGCGTCAAGAGTTGAAAAATCAGGAGGAAAGAGAAAAGGCTATTATCGCAACATTTTCACAGACATCTTTCATTTCTAACTTTTGATGGGTTTGGGGGCGGGTTTGGAATTCTTTTCAATTTCTTCAGATAGATTAAACAATGAAAGATAGAATATCTGAAGTTCTATAAACGAATAGCGTAAATGGAAATTTTGAGTGCTTTGCGAAGTTGCACATTTAAAACGCGCAATAATAAATGTCTGTTGTCATCGACTCTAAGTGATTTTTTCATGGATTAGTATTTTTATGTACACTAGAAGGCATAGTATGTGTACACCAAAATTATTGTGATGTAGTCAAAAACCCGACTTTAAAATTTTCGTCAATCGACAGTATTTCAGCTTCCTGAATACGAATCGAACATTCTGATGATATTTGCCTGTTTGCTTTTGAGTATATGAAAATGTTATTTTTCAATCTATATAAATAAAATTGAAAATATGTCTGTCTGTATGCTTGTCTCATAATCACGGGAGAACGGCTGAACCGAATTTAATGAAATTCTGTGGGTAGCCTTGAAGTAGCTCCACTTAAAATTGAGTCCATGTTTCCGGTCTCTAAGACCAGGGGATGTTTACATATTAATGAAAAACGAACAATTAAACCTTCCATAGAGATAGCATTATGCAGACAATATTTTTTCCGCCAATTTATTTGAAGAAATGTCGCTTAGTAACGGATTTAAATCCAATGTGTTTATGCAGCAGACGATTTTTATTAAATCCGTTCCGATTTAAATAATAAAGATAGGTATATAAAATAAATTTCACCGATGTTACATTTTTGACTGGATTATATCAATCACGGTCTTTAGGTTTAAACATTATTATTATTGATAATTTCGGGGATTATTAATATTTTCAATTTATTATGTCATTATTTCATTTTTGAAAAAATTATTGAAACTCATATATTGTAAGTACTGCAGGAAATCTTCTACAAATGCACAGGTATACATTTTAATCCACGAGACTATAAGTAATACAGGTATATTGGCTTTGGCATATATTGGCATATATTGGAATCAATTACGGCTTTAGGTTTAAAGATTACGGAATTATTAATATTTCCAATTTATTACGTCATCTGTTTTATTTTGGCAAAGATTTTAGAAACTCATATGCTGTAGTACGTGTAATCTTCTACTAATACACGGGTATATCTTCTGATATTCGCGAATATAAGTAATACGGGTCCCATACAATTTTAGTGCTTTTATTTTGCATATATTGGTTCAACTTAATATTTTTTGTAAATTTGTTTACAAACAGGACCAGGATGTTTTATTTTTCGGATCTGCCCGTAAAGATAATTTTGTATAGCGAGAACAGATATTCTTAATTTTCTTCTTAGGAGCATTAAATTAAATATCTTAATAGAGTATTTTGATTAACAATATCATTTAGTATATTATAGGAAGTTACACATCATCGTGAATTTTAAGTTTCTTTATATTATATACTCCGTATGAAGAACGGGTATACTGTTAGTCAAAAATATGATGTAAATGACGTTCAGTACGCACATTTCAATTTTTACAGATTGGACGCTTATATATTCTGAGGCTGATAGCATCAAGAGATGGTCATCAATATTTTGTATTTGTTGTCCAAAAGCAAAATTAAATAATACAAATACATTAGTTAAAATGTTTTCGAAAGAATATTTATATATGTATTTATTTAAAATTGAACGACATAATTTACAGAACGTTAAGATTGCCGATTTTGGGATAATGCATATTTTAGATATTAAATGAACAATTTCATAAAAAAAATATTTTCGCAATTATCAATTATATAAACGTTTTGTAAGATTATTTAATCCTTTCACCAATAAATAAATGGGCATTGTTTAGTAAATATCATGAGCTGTTATCGATATATTAGATATTTTGCTTTTAATAAATAAGCGCGGTTTTTCAGAAATAATAAATATAATTATATAATATTTGGTACGCTTCTTTACGACGGTATGAACATAAACCTGATAAATTTTCATTTAGATATGAAAATAAAATATACCTAATCTGATCAGTTATTTTTCAGCATCGAAATGTGTTAATCTGTAAGGAAGTGTTGTATATTAGAAATTTTATTAAAATACAAATATATCAAAATAATATTAAACAGAAATCTCTAAGATATGGGGGGAGGTATATTCGTATTTTCCCTTTCTGTATATGATACACTACACGCCGAGACGGATAAATTAGTATGAAAATCAAAGGGCCACACTAGCAACTGTGCAGCAACTTACAACGTAAAATTCCAACTGTCATTACCTCACTAGCTCTACGTCAATGAAGGACAGTTGCCCCGTAGTTCTACGTTGTAGGTTGCGGCACCGTTGCTACTGTGGATCTCTGATTTCTTCGCGATATTCAATTCCCAAGTTTTGCCCTTCTTACCTATTGCGGAGAAAGACGTAGCTGCAATTTCCCCATATATCTTCTGTTGCTGTATTCTTTTCTCTCTCTAATGCAATGTAAATCATCTCTTTTTTCCCGTTTTATTGAGCAGTAACGGTTTGAATAGGTTGCACTTTTTCATGACATTCAATTTTCAAGTTTGTCCCCTTACCAGAGTACTGAGAAATAACGACGTCAATAACGACGTAATTCGACGTCAAAATGCAGTGCTTGCTATAAATTGACTGAAAGTTAAAGATCTTTCAGACTTGGTCTAGTTCAGACTATGCCAATTGGTATAAGTAAGAAGAAGAAACAGAAGAAAATATTTTCGTCTGACGAATCACTCTTTGTTAACTCTGAAAACCGCTGCACCCGAACAATTCACAAGTGCAAACGTTCTCTAATGATCACATACATCTTTGTTACGTACAAGCGGCCATTACCATTCCACGTTCGAAAATCAGCCAGGCCAGGAATTTTATTCATTATTTCTTGAACAATGCACTTCATTAATCTGTGCGTGTTTTTACCTTTGCTTTCTAATACCTATTCAATGATCTTACTTCATTAATATCAGTAGGATAGCTAGTTTGTATAAAATGACCTTGGGATCATCATAACTTATCCAATCATAATGTTTCGAATATGTAAAATACTTCAGAATGCTTTGCCTACCCCCAAGAAGAAAACATTTTTGCAGGCAACCATTGACAATATTTTCATGACATGGGTTCCAGATTTGGAAAAATATCACCAATTAGGCGAGTTTTGGCGATTTTTAAAAATTTTTGAACTTTTCTGGAAATATCAATTAGTTCCGATCATATAGCCCTCTTTGACGAGATTTTTATGGATAATATCTAAAGTCATTTTTCACTGGGACAAAGTTTGCAAATTACGAGGCAAATTGCATTATTAGGAACGTCAGTGGGTAAAAAACAGATTTCGCTGTTTTGTTGATTAGCTGGGTATTTAAATACTATTTTATCGTATCTGACAGTTTTTTAGCGATCTTGTAAGATAGTTATCTAGATATTTGCCAATTTGGCGATGTTTCGATTGCTCAAGAACCTTCTCGATATAACGAAAATTCTACAAGATACGAGCCCCCCTTCGGGAAGCTTCTACAGACAGTATATAAAAGGAGTCATTACTGAACCGAATTAGTTGTTGTTGTTGAGATCCAGACCGTTTGAGCTACCAGAAAGGTGTAAGGTGCCACCCAATTTAGACCGGAATCCAGTGGGGAAGGCATCCACAGGGACCGTACCCTCCTTCCCCTTCCACCAACCTCTCGGAAGGACTTGCGGACCCACATGTTTAACGTGATCGTACTCAACATGAACCCAGGAGCAGTTGTGGCAGCGTGCAAATTCAGCGCGCAAGCCACCGGGCTACCGCGCCCGAAATGTGCCAACAGCACGCGGTGTTCCCAGGTGGTCACCCACCCAAGTACTAACCGCGCCCGATGCTTCCTGACTTGGGTGATGTAACGGTGTTTTCAGCACGGTAGGGCCGTCGGCCGAATTAGTGTGTATTTTCCGTACTCGTTGTTGCATTTAGTGCTCTGACATACTGACAATGCCCGTTTAGAGAGGTGATTTTGGAGCTAAGTCAGTTATGAATTACTCTCATGCTGATTAGGTTTTAGAAAAAATAGTAAAGATACAATTTTTAATGACATGTAAAAGTATAAAAAGTAAACATCAACAAAAGAATAACTAGGCTTAATTATACAAATTACATATTTGTTTCATATGATATATTCCGTAACAAAACAAATAAAACCACTTTCATTAGTATGGGATAAATTATTTCAATATATATTTGATTCTTAGACACATGGGGTTTGAAGAAAGAATAGTAAGGATATAATTTTTATAAGCCAGACAAAATATTAAAAATATAATATTTAGTGATATATAACAGTATAAAAAGTAAACTTAAATAGAATAATAGCTAAGCTTAATTGTGAAAATTAAATATTTGTTTCATATGATATATTCCGTAACAAAATAAACAAGAAAGATCCATCATGCATAATTTGAAAAATATCGCTGATTAAATAAGCATTGATTAAGAAACACTTTCCAACTGAAATGCAATTTTATTTAAAAATCTCTAAAATGCGATATATTCAGCAATGATATTTTTAAAAGTATCACAGTTTATTATATTTGAAAACTTCATCGAAAACAAATGAACTTTATTTAAATAATGTCATCGAAATATAAATCACCTTGCTCTATATATAAAAGCAGTGAATATTTCATTCATAAACATTTTTCATTCCTTTCATTCAGCAGCGATATTTTTAAAATTATCTCAATACTACAATAATTTATTTTACTTAAACCGTAAAACTATGGAAGTAAATTGTTTCCTAGCTCCATGCTTAAAACATCATCAAAAAAGTAATAATATGGCATCTTCTGCTACTCTATGTAAAATCGATGAATGCTTCATTCAGCTATATTGCAGACTCCAGAGCTAAATAATTTTGCGTTAAAGAAATTCAGCAATTCTTATACAACTCATCTTACAGCTTCATCCGTTTACATTCTCCATACGTGAAAGTTAGGATTTACTGCGTAGAAATGATCAAAGTTTGATGATCATTTAAACTCAAATGTTTTGTAATTTCGTTAGCGCAGTATATAGATGCACAGAAAAAAATAAAACATAAAGCGGTTTTAGGAAGGATGCAACACTAAATATAAATTAAAAAGTGCTTTAGAAACCACGATTTTGACACAAGATGGATGCCATATTTTATTTTAAAGTGGATCAAGTGATCTTCTCATATAATATGGGTGCAATTATTATTTTAATTTTTATTTAAAAAACTATTGCACACATTTTGTTGAATTTTTTTTATACATTTTATGGAATAATTTGAATCTTTCCTGAAATTTTCGAAGCAATTTGCGAATTTCAAATTCGCTTGAAAAATGTTTGAAAAATTAGGACCCATAGGGTTTAATGTATTTCATTTTTTCAACCTGGGTTCAATCTAAAACTAATTGGTTAATATTATTCATGTACATTCCCATATGTCCCACAGACTGTCACAAAAACATACTAAAATTTAATTTTGATAAAGTCATTTTTACGGCAGTTTTCGTGCGAACGGACAGGCAGACAGATAAACAGACAACATGAACAAAGTCATAAGCACTTTTCAACTATATTGTAAAGTTTTAATAAAATCGCTTTCATTATTATAGGATAAACTATTTCAAGATACTTTTAATTTTTAAAATTGACTTCCTGTAAAACAAATTAACTTTCTGTAAAATTACACCAAGATGTCAAATAAAGATGTAAAATAATTTAAACTCAATTTTAGGTAATTTGAAATAAATACAATTTCTGTGCATTAGTTTGTGTGACCAAATTTAATTTATTGGACCCAAGCATTGCAGGATAAATGAATTAATCAGTAGAAAAATTAATGTGTTTCCATATATTTTTTTTTACCCCGATACAGATTGTTTCATATTGAAAAAATTATTTGCAAATCCTCAAGATTATGAAGATTATTCCCCTCTTCATTATACTTTCAAAGCTTATTATCATCCATTTTTATTCTAAACAGACAGCTGCTCATTGTCATTCAAGGCCTGTTTCTGCTGCGACACAAGAAGAAACTCTTTCGGGCACATAGCAGAAGAAAGATCAGAACATTGAGTCTTATTTATGGTTGAATATTTAATGTCAAAGTTATTTGGGATAAACATTTGAAAGTACAGCGGAAAAGAAAGGGGGAGAAAAATTCAACTTTGAAGTAAATACTAAGCAAAGGATGAAAGAACAGTTAATTTTTAAGTTGCAACATTGAGTATTAGATATGTTTTTGACATAGATATGGATTTTTTTTATATCGAAAGATTTTAGAAAGTATTTTTAAAACGAGTATTTAATAGCGTGGTGAAAGAAAACTTTAAGTTGGTTTACTTTTTAAATAATAAATAAATCTTTGGATTGAATTATTATTCTTAATAAATAATGATCGTGAATCGAATATTCGTACATTTCCATCGTGGCCGCAATAACCCACCATTACCTCTTTGCACGAGTTCCTAAAAAATATAGTCATTAATTAAAACACTACACATTAAATTCCACAATTTTAACTTTTAAAATAAATTATTATTTATTCACACATATTATTGTTATGATAAAATTGCATTAATTTTAATAAATGCTGAAGGAGAAAAAATTGCACTTGTGAGACAAAATTGCACTTGTGAAGTCTTATAATATTTTTTCAAAATCAGCAATAGACTTAATATATGCGCAGACTGGCACATACCTCTATTTTAGGGTCTGTTCCTGAGCATGCTTGGAATATTTTCCGCTTCTTTTTCCGACATTTTGAGTCAGCTTCCTCTTGTCTAACACATTCTCAATACTCAAAATAACCACAGCATTGCTTGAAAACACAACTCTCTGAACTTTTAGATAATCATAATTGCTAAGAACAACACCGCTTCTACCCCATCATTCTTTCTCTCAAAGCACTTAAATAGTCATTGCCTGAATATTAATTGAATTATCTCTTTGTTGCCATATCATTTTGTCTGATGTCCAGATAAGCCCTCCTAGTTCTTATTGGTTACTCCTCAGTGCGATGTAGCATCATTGATTCATTGGCTACTTCATTTTCCAATGAAACTTGCTTTAAGTCTTGGCCCTAGGAGATTTTTGCACCAATCACACCTGCAATTTGTGTGAAGTGAATTTATTGGGGTTATTCCCTTCAGGACCAAGACTATCGTAAAACGGTGCCTAAAAGTCTGCGCTTTGTTTTGTTGTAAATAGTCGTAAATATCAAACTACATAGTTGCCTCCCGATCTCACAAATAGTAAATCTTATAATGGTTTTAATGGCTAACAATAGGAATACATTTTATTTTACTTATAAATATATGTAACTACACTCTAAAACATTCCTAGTTTGACAATAAGTTTTTTCATGGCATCGTTATTTCCTAATATCTCAGTACACTGGCTTTAATTATTTAGAAGTTTTATTTACAAAAATCTTGAATTAAAAATTATTACCGTATATATGTTGAAACAGGGTCAGAATAATTCACAGTTTAAGTTAGAAACATAGTATATAGCATACAAAATCCATTATATAAAAATAATAGCAGAATGTGCTCTTCTACAAAGTGTCTGAAAGATATAATTTTAAACAGGTTTTTTAATAGTTCAGGCACATTGAAGACAGTCTCTGGCCACAGATAATGTGGTACTCGAGTACTTGAGCCGAATTCCAATTCATTTTCTTTTACCAAAAGTGATAAAATGGGGTAAAGAATTGTCCAACTTTTAAAAGTAAAGCCATTTTAATGATAGGTTTAGCCCTAGGCAGACGTTCTTTTGACATTTAATTGGCGGTTCATTGAGTGCAACAAATGAAAGCTAAAAACCTGAAGTTTCACAACACAGCTATGCTAAAATGGAACTGGTGATGATTGAAAATCAGTTTGGAAACAAAGTTTCAACGTAGAGGAACGAAAATTACGTTTCCGTTAAAATTGAATAATTTTCTATTTATTTAAATAAGATTGATAATATGTTATCTTAAGTTTAAGGTAATCTAGAAACTCAATTAATACTCATTCTTAAAATACACTCTTTAGCAAAAAAATATATGCACTTATAAGAAATGGAGCTACTATCACGAAACTCAACATGTGTGTTTCGTTTGAAGAGATGTGCAAATGACTGGAATTATGGGAGCAAAAAAGGTTTTATTAAAAAATTATGGCACCAAAATGATATTTTATTAAGTGGTAAATCTTCTCTTGGTGGCTGCACAAGCCGATTTCCGGTGTGGCATAGAGTCAATTAAGTTACTTATGTCCCTTTGCGGAAAATTCTGCCACAAACGTTGCAACTAATCAGCTAATTCAGTGGTATTCTGAGAAGTCTTCAATTACTGTCAAAGTATGTCCCAGACGTGTTTTATTGGTGATAGATCTGGACCCTGACATGGGAGGATATTAAATCTTTGAAGATATTATTGAGAAAGTCGTTCAGTACGTGGTCGAGCCTTAACTTCATGGTAAATGGAACCTGGGCAACTTGACATCATAGACAGAACAATCAGCTGCAGAATATCGTCGACGCACAAGCGAGCCGACAGATTAGCGTTGAGAAGATTAATTCAGGAGTATTCTGAGAAGGCTGTAATTACCGTCCCATCATGTCTCAGACGCGTTATATTCGTGATAGGTCTGGAGACCTGGAGGTCTATAGGATGATATTAAAAAAAGACATGGTCGAGAAAGTCATGCAGTATGTGGTCGAGCGTTGGCGTGTTACCTGTGCTGCAATACAACATGTGCTACAATTGGCTGCAGAATATTGTGGCAAGCAAGCGAGCCGTCAGATTGGTTTGCATCACAAATAGAGGAGATCGGCTGTCCCACACGATGGCCCTTCAAACTGTCACACCACGTGGGATGCCCATTTGCAACTCAATAGCAAATGCGGGATCGGAACGCTGGTTAGTCCTCCTCCACAAACATATGCGACGGTCAGTCATCATCACTGAGTGAGAAGCGGGATCCGTCACTTAAGACAACATGCGTCCGATCGGTTACTGTCGAGTTTGACCGAGCTCGGCACCCATCCAGACGGTTTTGCCTATATTGAAGGGTCAGTTATAGGCACTTTATTGGATATGGACACCTAATACCACCTTCTGTTACTCGTCTCAGAATAGTATCCTTTGATACAGGATGCATGGATGATGGCAAATGTCTTTAATTGGCTGATAGCGACGCCATTGCTGCAGACGTGGCTCCACTTCTGAATACACAATTCTCTCAAGCACAGTTGTATGGGGCATATTGAGCCTCTTCGAAGGTTATATGTGACTCCTCTGATCCACTGTTGTCAACTCCGAACAACTACCATATCCCCGGACCAATATGGTGACTGATACATTTGTTGGACCAAACAGCTTTCCTTATTCCTATGATGTGACGATTTTGTGCCTTCGAAACCGGTTGACCAGTATATATTTATATCCATGCTGTATTTACAAAGTTCTGTATTATCGAGTTATTATGGAATAACTTGATGCATTCCACATTATAACTAGTTTAAAATCAAGTTTTTTATTGAGTTCGCGGGACAGGAAGAATTATTTCGTGGGACTGTTAAGGCAAGTTCTGCTTTATGATAATTTATTCCATAGCTAAAAAATGTTTAACAGTTGAAAAATGTATGAAAATTATACATTATTCTTGCCCATTTTATCTATAATACTCCGGATATCGTAGTAGCAATTGGCACCATCTGTACAAGTACATTCCTTTGATACTTATCTCTTTATTTGCGTGAATTAGTGCAACACAGCTGCTGGAACGATTAGTGAAAAGTTTTCCTGTCCATCTGTTATTTCGCCACTGAACGTTTTAACTAGAAAAAAAGACATGTTTTATGTATAAAAAAATAATAAATATAAAAAATAAGATTGAAGAAGTGACATAAAATATAAAAATAAGAAATACAGAAATATAATATGTATCAAAATATAAAATATATAATTAAAAGTATAAAAACAATAAAAGCTTAATAAAACTATAAACAGAAATATGTATAAAATTACAAATTCTAAGAAAAATGAAAAAAAAAAGTGGGAGATATTTTCTTTATACATTTTTATTATGATTGCATCTGTTTCTACCCGTTAATATGTTACAATCGTTGATAAACCAATTGTTTGATTTTTTTAGACGCCGAGAAGTTTAAATATTTGGATGTGAACACATTTGAGAGTGAAATGTATAAAAATAACACAATCTGTCAGCAAAGCACCCTTGCGCATATAGGAGTCTCACAATAATTCTTGAAACATTCATCACACACACACTCACACACAGACATCACCTTAAAGTGTTCGATTGTTGAGGGATGCTTAAAACGTGCTCTTCTGTCGAAAATTCGAATTCGAACCCGTCACATTATTTTTTGTATAAATTATACTATATATATACCCTTCTTCCCGGCCACACATGTTGTTACCATAAACCCTAGGGTTGGTCGTGTGGTCTGGGTCTTCAACTATATATATACCCTCACGGACAATGGAAGTTGCACATCAAGGAGAAAACATGGTACAACCGCGAAATGATGTAAATAGCTAGAGATCTGTTGGTATGCAAATGAACGCAGTCTAGTGTGATTGCGCATGACCGTACACCCGTGAGTGGTGCTGCAAGCATGAGACAACAGCCGTATAAACCGGTGTGCAGACGACGCCCCGTCAATGCGAGAAGCTTTGGCCGACATAAAAAAGTTAGCTGCTTGTTGCCGCAATCTTTGGGATTTGGAACGTAACGTTCAACAGGTGTGGACTCGTCTTCCGCAGGACAACATCAGACGTCTGTTCGACACCATGCCGGACCGTATTGCCGCTTGTATCGCAGCACGAGGCGGTGCGACGCGCTATTGGGGATGACCGGACTGTGTACCTCAGCGCCCTCTGTGCGTGTTCTGCTGCGTTGTTTTTGTGATCATTTATATCATTCATCTGTATCCTTCCATCAATAAAATTTCAGGTCCATCCTATGCTCCATCTTGGTGTGCAACTTTTATTGCCCATGTGTGTATATATATATATACTATATATGTATATATATATATATATATATATATATATATATATATATATATATATACTATATATGTATACTATATACTAATATATGTATACTATATATATATACTATATATGTAATATATATATATATATATATATATACTATGTATATATATATATATATATATATATATATATATATATATATATATATATATATAAAAATTCCCAAAAAGGACAAGTAGCAATGTACTCGTTCAGATTCTAGATGTGTGACAGAAGTACCGGCCAGTTAAATTCCGACCAGTAACCATCGGTTTTAAAACTTATTTAACAAGGGCCAATAAATTATTATTGGAACATTTAAAATTTGCATTACGGAAACTATATGACCAGGGTAGCTATTTTATAAAAAACACCCTCGAAGTAGTTAAGAAACTGAAAGAATTGCCAAACATCGGTATATACAGGAGTTATGACTTTGCTGACCTTTTCAATAATATAGATATTAAAGATCTATATGGCATCCTAATAGAATCATACCATAGATGTGATTTGCAGCTATATATAGCAATTGGAAAGTACAAGGCTTTGGTGGAGTTGGTTTTATTCGAGACAGTTTTATACAATGGAGAAAACTTTTATAAACAGATTAGGGGTATCCCAATGGGGGGTAACTGTTCGTCAATTATGGCAGATATTTACCTAGATAGATATGAAAGGGGAACACATCTTTTAAATGAGATGTTATTCCTACGTTACGTGGATGATATCCTATGCGGATTTGAGGATAGTGGTTATACAATGAAGTTTGACTTTTATCCTCCATGTTTAACTTTAATAGAAACACCACGCAATGAGGATGAAAGTCTGGATTTTTTAGATCTCACTATAATGAAGCCTGCCACTATACAAAGTTATCGTATTTACGATAAACGTAACACTTTTAATTTTGATATCAAATATTTGACGTCATGGACAACTAGTCTACACCGTAACATATTCAGAAATCTGATAGTAAATCAACTGAAACGTCACAAGTTGTTGAATTTTACTGCCAACGATAGATACAAGTGTGATTGCCGTTTCCTGGGGGAGGCTATCAAGGAGGGTTATCCTCACGCTTTTCTGATAAGATTGGTTTCCAATTATAATGGTTTAACTGTAGCCGTAACCAGGAAGAGATATTTTGGAATGATAACAACAAAAGACTTTTCGGATATCGCCTAATGGCGGGAATTGAAATACGCAGAAGGTGACGTGTTTATTATGCGAAATTGAGGATCATAAATCAGATAGCTCAATATGGCTATACACCGGTATTTTATAGCTGGGGCTATTTTGTGTGGATACATTATAGGCGTTATCCAGATTGCAAGTTCGTGATTATAAAGGTTTTTCTGAAATATCGGACGAACTTTTAAATATTTACTTTAGTAATATGTGAAAGTGGTATAAAGTCAACAAGTTATGTGTTGTTCCACGGGAAGGTGTATTGCGTAGAGTTTGGACTATGGCGTATTTATGTGTCTATATATTTATAAGGTTATTATAATGTTTAAAAGTCTTGTATCCAATATTTAAAAATAACTCTCTGTCTGGAATGTCTTTGGACTTGAATATATCGATTTTTGAGCATTAAACTATCACAAGTGCAGTAAATTCAAACATTAGGATTTTTATGGTGATAAAGAAGCCAATAGGTTTTGGTATCCAGAAAAGGATTTTCATAATAATAACATGGATTTTAATAGTCTTGAATATATAGTTTTTACAGTAATAATTGACCATGAGTTAAATGATTTCAAACATTAGTATATATATGGCGATGGAGTAGCCAATAGGTCTTGAGTCCATATTTAAAAATACAGACACTCAGATTGTATTTCAAACATTAGTTTTGATCCTCTCAGACTGGGATTTTAATAGTCTTGAATATTTTGTATTTTAAATTAATTGTTATATTTTTACAACATGATTCATGGATAGTTTTACCGTGGAAAAGTAAACTTTTAGCTTTTTACATGTTATTGAAATTGTATGTGTGTAATTTTTACGGAAGTATAAAGGGTCATGAAGGAAATCGTGTAGGGAGTATCGGTTACCGGGAGCGTTTGCCATGGCGGAAAAAGCTTTAACCGGAGTGCTGGGGGTCGCAACTCCCCCCGGCCGGTACTTCTGTCACACATCTAGAATCTGAACGAGTACATTGCTACTTGTCCTTTTTGGGAATTTTTATAGGAATACACATGTAAATATTGCAGCATAGCGCTTTACAAGTTGTATTATAAATTATTTTTTGCATTTAGCTTTTTAATCTGTTCACTAAAATTGAATATAAATTTTTCAAGTTTTATAATGTATATATATATATATATATTTATATTATACGCATATATTATACGTATATATACGTGAGACTAGCAAGCACTTATGCAGTTTTGAGATTTATACGATATGTACAACGAAACAAAGCTTAGACACTTAAGCGCCATTTTATGACAGTCTTGGCCCGGCAGGTCAGGTCACCAATAAATTCAGTTCACATAAATCGCAGGTGTGGTTGGAGTAAAAAATATCCTTGGGGCCAAGGCTTAAACCATTCAGATTCGATAATAAAGTGGCCAATGTAGAAGTTTTGCTACATCGCCTTGAGGAGCAACAAATGGAGATATGGAGGACGTATCTGGACCTCAGGCAAAATGATGTGGCAAGAAGAAGAGAATTCGAGAAATATTCGGAAGTTGGAGGCTTGTGATGTCCTAGAAGTTGTAGTGTTTTTCAGTCTGAATTGAGAAGAATTACCGTGGAAGAGCTTCGTGAAAAGAATTGAGAGGCAATGACCATCTAAAAGCGTGATGTTAAGTATAAGAACATTGAAGTTTATTTTAAATATAATAATATCTTTAGATTATTATATTTAAAATAAACTTCATTTAAACTAATTTTTTATTTAAAATAGACTTAGACTATAAATTATTATTCTTGATTATTAGTGATGGTGAATCATATAATCGTACTGCATAATCATATAATCGTACTCGCAATAAATTGCATTGTGGCTGCATTATGACCTACATTATTTCTTTGTACAAGTTCCTAAAATGTAATCATTAATTAACATACTCACATTGAATTCCACAATTTTAACTGTTAAAATAAACATTATTTATTACACATATTATGGTTACGATTAAACTTACATTAATTTTATATACACTCTTAAGGAAGAGAAAATGCGGGTATGAGACCAGGATTTTATATTATGCCCGAAATTCTATATCTGACCTAATATATATGCAGATTTGCACTAATCTATGTTTCTCGTCATGGACATTCCTGACTCCAATTTACTTAAACCACACTCTTGGACATTCTAGACTGAAATTCTACTGAATACAACATTTGGACATGTCTAGCCTCCAAATGACTTTGAAAGCACACTCTTGGACGGTCATCGCCTCCCAATTGTATTTAACACAACACTCTTTGACGGTACAAGACTCATTTAAACGGTACTTAGACTCATTCTTAATTGACTGAAACACCACGCTCTTGGACGGTCATTACCTCTCAATTCTTTTCATAACGTTCTTCAACAGCCACTTCTCAATTGAGACTGAAAAACACTACACTTTCTAGGACATCCCATGCCTCCAAAATCTGAATATATCTTGTATTTTCTCCTCGTTGCCACATCATTTCGCCTGAGGTGCAGATAAGCCCCTCCGCATCTCTATTGGTTGCTCCTCAAAGCGATGTAGCAACACTTTTTCATTGGTCACCTTATTATCCAATCTACATGGCTTAAGCCTTGGCCCCAAGGATATTTCTTCCCCCAACCACACCTGTGATTTATGTGAACTGAATTTAATGGTGTCATGACCTTTCGGGCCATGACTGTCTTAAAATACTACAAGTCTGCACTTTGTTTCGTTGTACATATCGTATAAATCTTAAAACTGCATAATTCCCCCCTGATCGCACAAGGCGCTTATTTAGAACCCGAACAACGGCGGGTAATTCGTTTTAGTTTCGAATATTTTAACAGATATTCCATTTCCACTTTAGATATTTCAAAATTAGGCGTATTGCAAGCCACCTTTTGGATCTTACCATGTACGTATAGTATACTAAAAAAATTAATATTTTGAAGCAAACGGCACAGGTCTGAAAATGTTACTGGTTAACAGCAAATAATAATAAAAAAAAACTTTAATTCTTTATAATTTTTTTTAATTAAATGTACTTCTTAAGCGTTGTACGTCCTATTTAAGATAAAACGTGATACTATTAATTCCCCATTAATTTTACTATGGATTGCAGTTTATGAAGAAATCTCACAGAAGTCTAAAATGCTGCGCAACAATGTTATCAGTTTGTTGTACAGCTGCAAATAAATTTTAAGAAAGATTTCAAAATGTCTTGCGAAATCGCAGAAAACATTGTTTCTTGTATCTCGTAAAAGTGATGTACTATGTGACAGAACGAAAATTACAAGAATGCGAAGCACAGATAAATCTGCAAAGGAGATATGTGGATGTGATATCTGTTTTAGAAGATAAAAGGCATTTGTTTTGGGAGAAAAAACTCTGTTTAATAATGGAAAAATATAATGTTACTAATTGGATAAATGTTTTTTTTTCTTTCTATGGGAAAAATAAATAAGCGAGTTCATATTTCTAAAAATAACGTATGAAGTTTGATGATCCGTCTAATACCGCCTTAGTAAGTAATTAATTGGAGTAGTGTACACTCGGCTTTTTCATACCAGAATCCTTTTTTTAAGTGACTATTCTTATGCAAATTTTGCAAGAAAAAATTTAAAAATTCTTTATCGGTAATAACCACAATTATTGCATGTGCATTTTAAAGTGAGTGAAAATATATACATTGAATTTTTTTACATTTGCTATTATAAGCGTGAAAACAATTGAAATGGTAAAAACTAATCATGTAATCATGTCAGATTAACAATGCATTATCTTCAGTAACATAAATATGCATTAAAAGTAGATCTAATGATTGCGCTATTTGTAACATATAAAAAAGATGAAATTAATAATTTAACTCAAAGAATTAAAATTGAACTTGAAGAGGCAAATCTCGTAATGAGCGTTAGATTAAGAATTTAATAGAGTGCAAGTCAGTAACATATAAATTAATTGGTGTAAACAGAACAACAATCTGTAAGACATATATAACTTGTTAAATCACTTCAAGTTTGATTTTAACTCTTTTAGTTAAAAAACTAGAGTCAGAAAAAGGGTTTCCTGAAATGGCAATTTCGAATTTGGCGACTTCCGGAATGTTCCAGAAATTTCACGAAATAACGATTAGTCTAGGAAATAGTAGATAATTCTGGGAATTTCTACAGAGAGATTTCCAGAAGTTTCTACAGAGAGACTATAAAGGAGACTTATCATTCTGCTGGTTTTCAGTTGACGCTTTGACAATATACGAGCTACAGTGACTGTGAGTTTTGTCAATGCTTTGAGAATAGTAGCAGTTATTTTGTGAAATTATTTTGGCCAGTATTTTGATAGTATTACACGTTCGCAGCAATATATTTCTGCAGTTATTATTTTTAATTTGCTACGGGTTGTAAAAAGCAGAAAGTAGCATCGATATTTGCAATTTAGGTGTCTACTAGCCGAATACCCGTTGGAAATCAATGGTCTCGCAATAAGCAACCTCTGAATATTGTCTTTTTTTTAATAATTCGAGTTTCATATTTATTCGGCAAATGGAATATTTTAGTTTGCGGAACCCTCTAAAGAAGAAAATATTGTAAATTTTAAATTGCGCACGTCTTCCTTTCGAACTATCTACCAGTACACCAAATTAAAGTCTCTATCTCATCCCGAAGCATACTATTTTATCATCTCCCCTTTCGAACGTTTTTCTGTGGAGCACACACATAAATGAACATTTTTAAAAAACTCTGTTCGCCCGCCTTGGGTTTCTTATCAGATGATTGATCCATATACCAAATATGAAGCCTCTATCACATTTAAAGGAAACGTATCTCATTTATTCTGAAAATCGAACATATTGCTGTTCGGCATCCCCTTAAGTTGCAAATATTGGAAATCTGAAATTGCACACTTTCTTCCTGTCAAACTATCTACCAGTACACCAAATTTGATGTCTCTATCCTATTGTGAAGGATGTTTTTCTATCACTTCATATTTTGAACGTTTTTCTCTGTTGCACCCCCATAAATGATCATTTTTGAAAAACCGTAATAATCGAAGTGTTTTTTATCAAATGATTACCCCATATACTAAATTTCAAGCCTCTATCATATTGTAAAGGAGGCGTTTTTCATTTGTTTGTCAAATCGAACATTTTAGTGCGTGGCACACTGTACGATAGCAAATATTGGAAAACTGAAATTGCACACTTTCTTCCTTTCTAACTATCTACACGTATATCAAATTTGAAATCTCTATCTCATCGCGAAGCATGCTTTTCTATCATTTCACCTTTCGAATGCTTTTCTGTGGAGTACCCACCCCCCTTAAATATACATTTTTGAAAAACTCCATTCTTTTTGGGTTTTCTATAAAGTGATTCGCCCATATGCCAAATATCAAGCCTCTATCACGTTCTAAAAGGAGTGTTTCTACTTCATTCCGAAAATCGAATATTTTTGTGTGCTAAACCCCCTAAAGTAGAAAATATTGGAAAACTGAAATTGTACACTTTCTTCCTTTTAAACTATCTACCCGTACACCAAATTTCAAATATCTATCTTATCCCGAAGTATGTTTTCTTATCAATTTACCTTTCGAACGTTTTCCTTTGGAGCACCCCCTTAAACGAACGTTTTTTAAAAACTATAATCGTCTTGGGTGTTTTTATCAAATGATTATTCCATATACTAAATTTCAAGCCTCTATCAAATTTTAAAGGAGTCGTTTCTCATTTATTCGGTAAATCGAACATTTGGTGTGCGGCACCCCCTTATGTAGAAAATAGTGGAAATTTGATATTGCACACTTTCTTCCTTTCGAACGATTTACCCATACACCAAATTTGAAGTCTCTATCTTATAGCAAAGCATGCTTTCCTATCATTTCACTTTTCGAATGTTTTGGTGTGGAGCACCCCTTCTAGAGTACATTTTCGAAAAATTCGATTTTTTCAGGGGGTTTTATCGAACGATCGAGCCGTGTACCAAATTACAAGTCTCTCTCTATTCGGGAAGTGCCTAAAAAAAGCATGGCAGACAGACGGACACTTGGCAATTAGTATATATAGATCGTTAGCCGTGACTGCTATAAAAGTGGTCGTTGTTTGTTTATCGCTACTAGCTATTTTTGACATTCAGAATTCTTGGTTTAAGTGATTGCCACACTATGTGTTATCATTTTTTTCAAGCCCGAATTTTAAGAATGCTCTTTGTGTGGTTATTTTTCTATAATATCAGAATGTATTAATATGTGAGTATAGTCATCTATGAAACACGTCAGATTTTTAAAACTGTAGATAAAAATGTAACCTTTAAAAATTTTTGGAAATAATAGAATTCTTTGTATAAATCACAGCCTCATCTAGGGTAGAACAGCACATGTTCTAACTGGTCTGCTATGTCTCTAACCATTGAACTATTGGGACAAGATTCGAACTTTTTCTTGTCAAGTTCACTCTGTGACAGTAAATATATTTATTTATATGACTCAAAAAGCATATCTGTCATCACATAAATGGCCGTGAAACTAATTCCTCTTTCTACTGAAACAAAAATTTGAACATCATGTTGATATAACATTTTGAATACTTCGTTGAAGAAAGCAGGTATAAGAAAATTGCATGACTACAAATGTTTCAAGTGCGTTTTGAGCCCTCTTCTTAAGGTAATATTGATCATTTATAATGAGGTTCATCAGGTCATATTGATCACTTGAGAAATAGGTTCGTCAGGTGATATTCATTACTTGATAAAGAGGTTCGTCAGGCGATAGTCATTACTCGATAAAGAGATTCAGCATGTGATATTCATCACTTGATAGAGAGTTTCATTTGGTTATAACTTATATTCATAATCTAAGGAAAAGGGCTCAAAACGCCCTTAGAACAATTGTAGCAAGTAATTTACTTATGCCTGCTCTCTTCGAGAAAGTATTAGATAGTCATATGTTTGTTCCAAACTGCAGCTTTGTTTATTGTGATCATGTTCATAATCCTTCTTTAGCTAAAATGATAGTCCTCAATGCTCTCCTTTAAGCATGCATATGCAACAAATGATCAATATTTAGAAACGTCTCTGAACTATTTCACTTTACAATGTTCGAAAAAGAAAAATTCACTTCTGAAAGTTTTACTCATAACAATATCAAAAAATGTTTCCATGGCTTATTTTTCCATACTCCTGTACAACCTAAAAAGGTTTCAAGTTCAAAAAAGGGATATTTTACATATGTATGAAACAGAACATGCAACGGAATAAATATTATTCCGACAGTTGTAGAAACAGTATTGATCGCAAGAGAAATTTATCCATAAAAATATCAAATTTTTTGTCGCTAGTGAAGAATTTATGATTTTTTCTGTCGTTCAAAACAAATATTACGTTACTGTATTGGAGAAGGCTGCCATTTTCTGCTCACATTAGATGATTATATATATATATATATATATTTTTTATCTATATTCCAAAAATTTATAGTTTTCTTTATTGAGCTTCAAGGTTACTTGCAATTTCACATGTACATTTTACTGCAGCTTATTTTATAAGGATTATATGTATGTAAAAACACAATTTTCCAGCAAGAAAACGGAAAAGTTGAGTGGTTAAGAAAGACAAGGATAAAATCTGATGTGGGCAGCACATCACTTTGCCTATAGACTCAAATTCATTATTTATTTATTTATTTAAAAATGCATTAAAATTGAGATTAATTGCACAAAGTAACGCATAGTTATTTGAAATGATACTGAATTCACACTTTTAATTCATATTTTGTTTTTAATTGATAACTGGACGAATTTTTAAATGTGGCGTGGCAAAAATGTGCAAAAATTAAAATACTCGAGAACGGCTAGTCCTAGAGTAATGAGGTTAGTCTTATTCTTTCCATCGTCAAAAATAATTGATACATTTGGGCATACGTATTCTTTTATTTATATTTTGACGATTTTTACGGGCCACTTCGCAAAAAAAACTGGTTCTTTTTTTCCGAATAGTACTAAAATCTAATCAGCAGCAGCGTAACCGACAAACAATTTACGTATAAAATTGTATGAAATTTGCGATTTTTGAATCTCTCTCTCTCACACACACACACACACGCGCGCATATATAATGTGGATTTCATCATTTTGGGGATTCTAAAGAGAAATGATTGATGAGGTTTGAAAAAAAAATGGAAGTATCACATTTCAGTATTATTTATGCTGTTGTTGAGACCCAGACCGTCCGACATATCAGAAAGGTGTAAGGTAACTGTTTGGACAGCCGGAAAGTGCCACCCAATTTAGACCGGAACCCAGTGGGGGAGACATCCACAGGGACCGTACCCTCCTTCCCTTACCACCAACCTCACGGAAGGACTTACGGACCCACGTATTTAAAGTGATCGTACTCCGCATGAACAAGACCGCAGTTGTGGCAGCGCGCAAATCCAGCGCGCAAACCACCGGGCTACCGCGGCCGAAAATGTGCCAGCAGCACGCGGTGTTCCCAGGTGGTCACCCACCCAAGTACTAACCGCGCCCGATGCTGCCTGACTTCGGTGATCTAACGAAAACCGGTGTTTTCAGCACGGTACGGCCGTTGGCCCAGTATTATTTATGTGTCATTCGGCAAGTTTATAGATTCATTTAAATTTTAAATTTCATCACTAATATAAGTCTAGTTTATATGCTGCCAATCAAGCTAGTTTGTTAGTAGTTCATTTGATATTTCGACGTGTAGTTTTATAATCGACATGATTGGTGGCAATCAGAGCTAAAACTAAAAGCTACAAATGGTTTGTGAATGATTTTCAGCTCTTCATAGGCTTAGAAGTATTTATAATTGGATTTTATATATATCTCTTAATTTTTTAAATATAGTGGTACTTATAATTTCGATATTTTAATATTTTTGAACTGTTTTGAAAATGCCTAATAAAGATAAATACTCACAAATAATTATGATTATCACGCCAAAGAATAATTTTAGCTTTTTCGGTCTGAGCCATTGCTGATTTTTTTTACTTCCCTTGCAATGCATGGTAATGTATAGAAAAGTATTGAAATCATGCCGAAAATCACAACTCGAGTTTTCGACGGATCTACACGTTCTGGGACCTCTAGAGTACGAAAAAACTAGTTTTGCGTGTGTGTCTGTTGGTCTGTCTGTGCAATGTATGAATCCACTCTAACTCAAAAAGTAACAGATAGAATTTCCTAAAATTTGGTAGGTAAGTCACTTGTGTGCGATAATGGTACTTATTGGTTTGGGGTACGATTCGCGGGATAAAATAATCCGCCTGTTTTGTGAAATAGCCAGCAAAAATTGCTGTATTCACTCTAGCTGAAAAATTAATAGATCAAATTTTACAAAATTTGATAGATATGTCACGTATGAGATACCCTGGTACTGATTTTGGTACGATTCGGAAAAAGGACCTCCTTGATTTGACCCGCAAAAATCGTTAAAATCTGAAATAAAAAGCTACGTATGCTCAAATGTTTCAATTAAATGCTCTTTTATACGTAATTTATAACGATAAAAATAATAAGACCAACCCCATTACACTAGGACTAGCCATTCTCGAGAAATTTTTGTTTTTTCGCATTTTCACTGCTCCACCTTTGGAAATAAGTCCAGTTACCAAATCAGAAATTGCGAATTCAGTGCAATTTTAAGTAATTATGGGTGTTATTTTGTGTAATTAAACTTAAATATAATGAATTATTGACGAAATAAAGGTAACGTGAATATGAGTCTGCAACAAAAGTCATGTGCTGCCCACATCAGATTTTTCTATTTGCTATTATAACTAGTTGTTGATACTCATAAAGCATGACAGTCAAATACTCGGTATCAAAGACATTTGAAAGAAAATTTCGAATTCGGCTTGATATCTAGTAATACATACCAACAAGTTTTCTGTTATCCAGTGGATAATATTACAAACTAAAATTTTGATACACTTTCAACACAAACGTCAAAAGACGAAATGTGTACAACATGGTTTCTTTCCTCAGAACATCGTGCTTCGAACTGAAAACAAGTTCTCTTGAAAGTCCTCGGGGAAATTCCTAAATGTAAAAGTTCTTGATATCTTTCGGTGTTGATTCATTTTATATTTGAACGCAACTTTGTTCACATAGTCAATTATAAATATAAGAAACAAGTTACTGAAAGCGTAATTTGATAGAAATATAAGATACTTTCCTGAAAAGTTCTATTTTACACGATGAAAGTATTACTTTGCTGTTATGCTAAAATAACAGGAAATGTAAGAACTTTCCTGTTATTTTAGCATAACAGCAAACGTTATTTTAGTACCCAGAAAAAAACTTTCCTGTTATTTTAGCATAACAGCATACGTTATTTTAGTACCCAGAAAAAAAGCATCTATGGTATGAAAAATAACTGGTTACAAACTAAATGAGACACGAAAAATATATTAATGTAGTTTAAACCTGTCAAAAACTGGGAAACTTCTATGAATCATTTTTGTTTTGTATAATAATGCATAAGTCTTAGTGTTAAAAATACTAGTTTTAATCAAAAAGCTGCCTAGTTACGTTCAGTTCCGTGGTCGATATTATTATTATGTAAAATTTTAGCTTTTAAGATGGCCTAGAAGCTTTTAAAGTGTCTTGTCATAGAACATCTCCAGAAGGTTCCACATTCTGTACATCCTTGTGGGAGTAAATAAAAAATCCGGCTTCGTTATTATCTGTTCCGGGGACGATACAATAAGTATGAAAAACCTTAAACTTCTAGTTTAATGGATAGACTTCTGGAGGATGTAAGGTTCAAATAGCCTATTTGTTATTATTTCCTTCATTTGTATTAAGTTATGATTTTACAGTAAACTAGAAACCTATAAAATATTCGGGTTCAATGACCAATCACAGCGCTAATTTGACAGTGTGCGGATTCTGTTAAGAGATAGAATCAAAGTTTTGGGCAGATCGCATTATTGAGGTGAGGCCCAATTTGTATAAAACTGCTTCCGATGCTTCGGCGAGTTCTTAAACTGCGAGGTCATCGACGTCTATTTGCTTATGTAATTCAGACGAGAAATAATGTAGTTAAGAAAATAAATATGATATCAACATTTACCTTAGTGTCTGGGTATAAATTCCTAAATATTAGACATGTTAATTACTCGTATCTGTTTGTCAACGGTTTGTCTCGAGTTTTCGATGGATCTACACGTTTTGGAACCTTTAAAATGCGAAAAACTATCTTTAGCATAACGTCTGTGGAGATGTCTGTGTGCCTGCCAGTCAGTGCAATGCATGTATCCACTTTAGCTAAAAGACTAGCTTAAAGATTACCCTGGTGATGATTACATGCTTGTACGATTCGAAAAAAATAACCTGCATTTTTTACAAAATGGCCAGCGGCGTCAGCTACACTTTTTTAATATAGAGATATTTCAAAAGTATGGTTGTATCGCATATACTATAATAAAACATCTTCACACTACTTTTAATAAAACATCTTCACTACTTTTAATAAAATATCTTCACACTACTTCACACATCTTTACACTACTTCACACATTTTTACACTACTTCACACATCTTTACACTACTTCACACATTTTTACACTACTTTACACATCTTCACATTACTGAAAGTGTGCTAAAACATATTATCCAGCTTCTCTGAAATCCCTGCAATTTCGAACTGAAATTTTCATATTATTATTATTATTAAGCAGACCGCCCGGCTCAACAAAAGGGCGTAGAGCAGTTACAAGGGATAAAGCATAGAAACACAATACACAAATACATACAAAGGTAATATACATAGACATACAAGTACAATATACATATAAATACATAGACAATATACAAAAATGCATTCAATTATGAGATTTTCAGTAATGAGAGCAAGATAACAAATTGTTAAGCTAACATAATGAAAATTCCATAAAAGTATATCGAACTATAATTGAGAAATAAAATATATATGGTATTTTATGTAAAATTCAGTATAAAAACAATGGCAACAGTGTTAAAATAAACAGATTACGTAGTTTAGACAAAAATGAAAATTGTTGAATTGGAAAGAGACATATATAGGTAATTTTTATTATTCACGTAATTTGGTCTGGATTTCACCCGCCTTAAGAATACAATTTTTGATATATTTAATAAAATTTTTATTATTCATAACGTTTTTGAACCAAACTATTTTATTCCCACCAGTGATTTTCACTAAGTGATATTTCCAGTAATAATACATTCAAAAACTTAGTGGTCTGCATCTCCTATATTATTACATAAGCAATATGGGAGGTTCTTTCTTTTTACTTATGTAAATCTATGTGCATTGTTTGGCACAGCATATCCGTTTTGGATTTTGTGCCACAAAACCCAACTAACCCACCAATCTTAAATTTATGCAAATAGGCAATAAAATGGCCATGCCCAGTTAGAAAGTATATCAAAATTTTATTAGTAATTTGGAAAGAAGAATTATACTGCACTTGAATGCAACTGTCTCTTTCCAATATGGATTCTAAAAATTTCCCAAACAGTGAATAAAGTATTTATAACTTTAAGCAGAGACTATAAAAATGTACAATTTAAATTGAAGAAATAAATCTAACATGAAAAGTCCATTACTCCAAAAGTGAAAAGGGAAATTTAATTGGACAATATCAATGAATCCGTTTACTTTTTCAATAATCTTTTTCAAAGTTGATGCATACCATAATCTTTAAATAGCCTTTAAGACAGTTTAGACATATAGAAGACGATTATTCTTCACTGATGATGTTTTGGTGCTTGAGAACTTGATATGCAGCGATAAAAGTTATTCGGCAAGGACTTTCTCGAACTTTGAAATAAAGCAATTTTAAGAATAAGTTTAACTCAAAGCTGAATATTTTGTATTTTTATTCGAAAAACTATTGAGCACATCAAATGGAAGTTTAAAGTGCTGCCGTTTCGTAATATAGCTATTTTAATGTGGTACAGTAGATGACTGAAAATGACGTTCGAAGTAAAATTTCGGAGATAGAGAGAAAGCAATTTGTGTTTCATTATAACGATATAATTTTTGATTTATGAAAATATCGAGAAGAAATTTAAAGGAAAGTTTTGGATTGAATACATTTTAGAATAAATCCAAGAAACAAAACATGCTTTTGAAAACTCAGTTTTCATTTGATGCAGATTCACCTTGATTGCAAACAATTCTTTCATAATATCTATTATTCAAGCTAATGGAATTTAATTAAGTTACTTTCACCTTAAAATTTGTCACATATAAATTTATGCGGTAAAGACCAGCTCTGTTCAAGATTTTAAATGTTCTATATTACATTTAGTATATGTTTATGTAATAATATATTATATAATATATAATAATGTATATGTTTATGTAATTATATTATACAATATAACATATATATTTATGTAATAATATTTTACAATATAAATTAATGTATATATTTATGTAACACATTGTTTTTAGTCTGCATTTGCCTTATATAACAAATGATAATAATAAACTCAGCTACACAAAAACAATAAACGCAGAATTACTACAAGATTCTGGATAACTGAACTGTTGGGGAAAGCAGTGTCCCACGCGCATCTCCCTGGGTTAAAATATTAAAAGAAATAAGCAAATACACTTAATACGCATAATCTTCTCAGCCTGATATAACGAATGAAGTCATATTGTGCATGCAAAGTGGACGGCTTCGGATATTGTGCGCCCGCGCAGCGGGCGAAAGAGGTGTTTATCTAGCGACCCATACTTATAGTAGGGAACTAAGCGGTCAACAGATGCTGCAAGTTAAGAATATTTAAAAAGATATATATATATATATATATATGTAGTGTATATAAACTGATGATCAGAACTGTAAAGGGTTATAGAAGTCACCAAAACAAACATTTTTCACAATATAATGTGCGGGCGGAAAGCAACCGGCGAGCCGTGACAGGGCGCTTTCTCTGGAGTGGATGAAACGTCGCGTCAAAATGGCGAACACAGTAAATCGGCATGCTACACTTTCCAGTTGCCACCAGCAAAGGTTCTCCGTGAATATGTGGGCAAGGATTATCCACGATCAATTAACTGGAACGTATATGTTACCACACCGCCTAGACGGACAGATGTACCTCACCTTCCTCCAGCAGGTGATGCCTGATTTACTACGTGATGTACCAGCAAAGCATCGAGTGATTATGTGGTTTCAGCACGACGGAGCGCCAGCACATTGTACCAGGATTGTGCCGAATTATCTGGACACTGCCTTTCCGAACAGATGGATTGGCCGTGGTGATTCCGTCGCGTGGCCTCCCAGATCTCCTGATCTATCTGCCTGGATTTTTTCCTCTGGGAACAGCTAAAAAGCGCCGTTTACGAAACGCCTACCGAGTCACCAGAATACCTTGTCGCCCGAAGTAGCGTCGCAGCTATAGACGTTCGTGAATTGTTAGGAATCTTCCAAAGTGTACGCGATTCACTACATCGCCGCTGTGACGCCTGTCTCTCAGTTGGTGGTCGTTCATTTGAGCATTTGTTCTAAACATTTTGTCAATAAATTTTCATTATTCGTCTTCACTTCACTGCATTTTGACACGACGTTTCATCCACTCACAGAGAAAGCGCCCTCTCGCGACTCACCGGTTGCTTTCCGATCCCACACTGTATTGTGAAAGTTGTTTGCTTTGGTAAGTTCTATAACTCCTTACAGTTCTGACCATCAGGTCATATACACCTGGTATATATATATATATATATATATATGTATATATATATATATGCATACATATATATATATACATATATATATATATATACAGTCGAACCTCGATATGTCGATTTTGATGGGAGGAAAAAAAATTCGAGATATCGAAAATTTGAAGAATTTTAAGGAATTCATAAAGAGTATATACATACTAGCCCTATACTTTACACATTTTTATAAAAATCACTTACTTTATCTTGCAGTCAGAGAATTGGGTATTACCCAAGAAAATACTGACAACAAGCTCGAAATGATTGAATACACATTTAATGTAACACTATGTACGTACATACATTATTAAAATTTAATCTTGCATTTCTTTACTTGGCAAAATAGTCATATATGACAGTTTGGTTACATATACTGAATTCCTTAATATCTATCACATTTTCCAAATGAGCTAGGCGGATCCAAATGAGCTTAATTTTGTGGCGATAGTTTACTTTAAAACTCTGAATAATATCTTGGTCCGAAGGCTGTAACTTAGAAGTTGTGCTTGGTGGCATGAAATGAATTTTCACGGATTTTAAGTTTAGCACGCTATTATGCGCTGTACAGTTGTCCAAGAAGAGAACAATATCGCGATTTTCACGGGACATTTTTCTGTCTAGTTCCTTCAACCAATGAGTGAAAATTTCGGCAGACATCCAAACTTTATTGTTCGTAAAATAAGTTATTGGGACAGATTTCATTCCTGCAAAACATCGGAGTTTAGCACATTTACCTATCATAAAAGGTTTGAGCCTTTCTGAACCATCCATATTAGTGCAAAATAGCACAGCTTTCTTTGCTGCTTTTCCCACCATGGCATGCCTTTAATGGCCATAGTTTTATCAGGCATACACTTAAAAAATAGTCCGGTTTTATCTGCATTAAACACATTTTTTGGATGGTATTTTTCTAAATGAAAAGATGAAAATGGTAAGATCATCCAAATGGTAAGATGAAAAAATTCGAGATATCGAGAGTTTGATTAAAAATTTTTTGAGTTAGTTTGTTTTACATTAGTTTCACACCGTGCGTGAAGGGGGATAAAAAAGGTTCAACATATCGAGGTCAACCTGTATATGTATATATATGTATACATATATAGGTATATATAGTATATATAGGTATATACGAGTATATATATATACATATATAGTATATATATATACATATATAGTATATATAGGTATATATATATATGTATACATATATATACACATCTATATATGTATTTATATGTATTAACCAAATGAAATAATAACGAAAAATTAAAATCAACAAACCACGGCCACAATGCCAAAAAAAAAAAAATATATATTCAGTACTGGATTAATTTTGAAGATTAATTAGACTAGACTCATTTTAAAGTCGGTGCATTGAACTCTAATTGACCCAGACATATGCTTGTTTCAGAGTTGGAAATAGTAAGTTACTATAAATACCAATGAAACAGACTGCGAGCATTAAAAGATGAATAATTGAAATGAAAGAAAAAACAGGAAATGAAGAATTCCATTATCATGAGGTAGGAATCCTAAACTGCACGTGAAGTCCGAGCGGAGCCGGAATGAATATGGTCGAGAGGCATCCGGAACAAGTATGACAAATAAGATCAAAGGGGAGGGGGGAAAGAGGTAGCTTACAGTGACATTCCCAAAAATCAGTCCAGTGAGTTAAAGAAAGTACGAGAAAAATATATATATATATATATATATATATATATATATATATATATATATATATATATATAGTAAGAATTTTATTCACTTGTATTTTAAATGCTTGTGACTTATCTTCTACTGAAAGTGATGAGCTTATGTAAAAATGAGCATGACTGATGGGCATAAGTAAAATTAAAATGAATATAAAATAGATCCAAAGTTAGGTTTTAGAAAAAGTGATTTATTATTAAATTAGGTACTTTATAGGAATTAAATACCTCTCATTCCCTGTTCCATCTATAAGGTAAGCAATTGAAAACTGGATCTCATATTGATGAAGCCTGGTAATAATATAATCTGAGCCTATAGCTACACTCAAAAATGAAATTATTATTTCATTTTTTTTTAAAATCATATGTAATGCGTATATGTAATGCAGGTGCTAAAGGTACTAAACATCTTGTTCCCTGCACTGACATACATGGTATAAGTGCTTGAATAGTGTAACAGGTGAAAAGATTCAAACTGATAAAACAACAAACGGAGCTAGGCTTTCCCTGGCTCCCAAAATTTTTAGGAGTATCACACATGAGAAAGATATATAAAATAACAAGAAATAACAATCATGCATAAAGCATTGACTGTGAAACACTTTCAAACTCAATGCAATTTTATTTAAACACCTCTAAAATTCGATACATTCTTCGGTAATATTTTTTAAATTTTCACAATACAACATTAAATTATTATATTTAAAAACTTAAAACTTCATAGAAATAAATGAACTTTATTCAAATGACGGCATTGAAATATAAATTGTCTGGTTTAAACATCTCTAAAATGCGATACCGTCCTCGGTAATATTTTAAAAATTACCATAATACTGCAATAATTTATTATATTTGAAAACTTCATCGAAAACAAATGAACTTTATATAAATGACGTCGTCGAAATATAAATCGTCTGGCTATCTCTATAAAAGCAGCATTTCTTTCATAAACTTCTTTCTATTACTTTCATTCATCACAATACTATAATAATTTATTTTATTTAAAACTTAAAACCATGGAGGTACAAGTAACTTAACTCTATGCTTAAAACTTCATCGAAAAAATCCCTCTTTTCTCTGTGTAAAATCAATTAATGTTTCATTCATATCAGCTATATTGCAGACTCCATGAGCTAAACAATTTTAAGTTAAAAAAATGCAACAATTCTAATACAATTCATTCTACATCTTTTGGTGTTTACATTTTCCATAAATGAAAATTAGGCTTCGTTGTAGAAATAATCAAATTTTGATGATCATTTAAACTCAATTATATTGAAATTGCGATGTTTCTGTAGATGCACAGCGGTTTTAGGACGGATACAGCACTAAATATGAATAAAAAAGAGCTTTAAAAATCACGATTTTGACACAAGATGGGTGCCATATTTTATTTTGAAGTAGCTCACGTGATCTCTTCATATAAAGGGTGTAATTATTATTTTAATTTTTATTTATGAAACTACTAAATATGTTTTGCTGAATTTTTTTTTTATATATTTTATGGGATAATTTGAATATATCCTAAAACATTTTAAGCAATTTGTGAATTTTAAATTTGCTTAAAAATTGTTTGAAGAATTAGTTCCCGTATTTCATTTCTTCAACCCGTGTTCCATCCAAAATATATGTGTGATATTATTCATTTGTATTCTCATAGGTCCCACAGACCGTCTGAACAACATACTAAAATTTCATTTTGATGAAAAGTCAATTTTTACGACAGTTATCGTGCTAACGGACAGACAGACAAAATGAACAAAGTCATAAACACTTTTCAACCATGTTTTAAAATGTTAATAAAAGTGAAATGTTCTTACGAAACCATGTACGTTTTCAGGGGCGGTAATACTGAAATTATACGTTTTTGTTTGCATAAATGGAAATTGTATTACAGAAATTATGCATATGACCCGACGTAAAAGAATGTAGATATTGCATCAGAATTAACAATAATCATTGAAAACAAAATTAAAATTATTATTATTATTATATATATATATATATATATATATATATATATATATATATACATTCGTTGACAATGAAAGTTGTGCACCAAGAATAAGACAAGGTACAACCGCGTAATGATGTAAATATCGATAGGAAGGGTTGATATGCAAATGATTAGAGTCTGGTGAGATTGACCGGACACCCGTGAGTGGCTCCACAAGCATGAGCCAGCGGCCTTATAAACCGGCGTGTAGTCGACGCCCCATCAATGAGAAAAGCTTTAGTCAACACAAGTGCGATTGCGCGGTGAAAATAATGGTGAGTAAACGCCAGAAACGTTGGTATACGCAATTGACGGAGTTTGAGAGAGGCTTGATCATCGGGCTGAAAACCTCAGGGTGATCAGCTCGCTGCATAGCCCGTCACGTGCCGCACACGACTCGGGTCGTGCAGACTTGCCTGAGTCATGTCCAGACATTTCCATGGACTGCCCGCTCCCCAGACTTATCCCCTATTTAGCACGTATGGGACCAGTTGAAACGAAAGCTGCCTTGTAGCCGCAATCTTCGGGATTCTGAACTTAAAGTCTGGTCGACACCATGCCGGACCATATTGCTGCTTGTATCGCAGCATGAGGCGGTGCGACGCGCTTTCGAAAATGACCGGACTGTGTACCACATTTCCCTCTGTACGTGGTGTTCTGCTGCGCTGTTTTCATGATCATCTGTATCCTTCCATCAATAAAATTTCAGGTCCTTTCTATGCTTCCTTTATGGTGCGCAACTTTCATTGTCCGTGAGTATATATATATATATATATATATATATATATAAATATAAAATTGTAGATCCAATGGTAGAATGTAAGTAGTAACTCATAATACACTATCTTAAAATTTGCCTACAAAATACAATGAAGTAAAATAAATTCAACCATAAAGGGGAAATTACAAAACGTAATGCAGGTCATAAAGACAAAAGTAATCAACAAATTTCAAAGATGGGGAATGAAAATAAGAAAAAAAATCAAGCTTAAAAGCTTTCACGTGGAAGAGCTCTAGGCTTAAGAATAGTTCATTTCGAAAAAATTATTTATCAAGTCCATATATTCCCTTCGAAATGAACACAAAAATGCTTGTTTCTGAAACACAAGATAGACTTTTTCTATAAACATGTGTTATATGGACGACAAGCATAAAGATTGGAAAAAATAAATACTTTAAAATACACCTCAAAAGTACAACCATGACGAGCTATATATGACTTGACCAATGCTGCCGAACGCAGAGATGAAAAGAAGTGATCTGCTGTTGCCAAAGAGAGTAATAAAAAGCGTACTGCGTAAAGGCAATAAAAAGAGATATTCTACAGTTAAAGCTGCAAAATAAAAAGATGAAAATACATTATAATGTAAATTCAAGAGAATGTAGAAGTATGGCTAAAATGATATATTAAGGAGAGATTATGAGAATTTTAGGCTAATTGAAACTTATTAACTATACCATTTACTAAATATGCTGGATATTCATAAAATTCACTGGTAATTTTGAGGTTATTAATGTGCAAAGCATGAACATTTTTATCTGATAATCTATAAATTCTAAAAAGTTGATTAAGTATAATATTTCTAAACAATTGAATCGAGTTGCAGGAATTAAATGGTAGTAATTTATTAATATTAAATTTAAAAAAAGATCTTTTTTATCATATAAATTAGTAACTATCCTATTTCTAGGTTCTATAATAAGATTTAAATCCAAATAATTAATATTTTTACTAATAGTAGTTTCATTAGGTATTAATTCAAAATTATCCGGATAGAAATCTATATCTATGACATAGTTATCAGTAAATACAAAACAAATCAGATCATCTACATATCTGTAAAGTTTATAATCTGTTGAAGTAAAGAACTTTTCTTATAGATATAGGTATAAATTAGCTAACATGCTGCTACTACAGCCACTTTGTGGTACCCTTGAGACTTGTAAGTGTCATTTATTACCTTGAAAAATATAATTATTGAAAAGAACAAAATGAAGAAGCTTAGGAAAATTGGTAAATTTAGTAAGATGAGATTGATTAGTGATATCATGAAGATCAGTGATATCTTAATATTATTAAATAGATCTTTAAAATCAAAAGTTTGAAATCCTATTATTTTACCAAATGTTTTTAATTTATTTTTTAATTGTTTACTATTATTTAGAAATTTAGAATAATGTAGTTATCACAAGAATCTCGTAAATTACTATTTAGTACATTTAAATAATTTAGTAATAATTTACTAGCAGTAGTAGAGTATGAATTATGACCATTAGTTACAGTTCTAAATTTAATAGGATTTTTATGAAATTTAGGTATAAGCACAATGTAATAAGGTGAAATTGTCCTTATCAAATTATTACTATGGGACTTACCTATGATGCCGACACTAAGGGTGGAGCATGTAAGCTCCTGGTTCTCAAACCGGAGAGACCAACCCACAAAATATAAATAAATACACTTGACTTAATTGATCAATTTATTTTAATATTTTAAGTTATAGATATCCATTGTATCTTGATTAATGATACTATTATTAAATCTATTATTATAAGACATATAACACTGCCAATATTTCATTAATACATATTTACACACATAATAAAATTGACATATATTTTTAAAACAGTTTCTTTTAAGCAATCGACACACAAAATAGTTCTTTTAGTTCAATATCTAAGAACTCGTTAATATAATCTACTCTTACGAACTGATTGTTCATTATTTGAATAATCGATAAAAGTGTGCCTTCCGTGCTAATTAGTGATAAATTGAAACTTAATTTACCTCTACTCTTTTGTGTTAAGTACTTATTCGTGCAATCTCAATGATGTACGAAACTGTTGCACATCTCATAACTGCAACAAGCTTCCATTTCATCGCTCACAAATGCTGCAGAGGGAACCAATGACAACACATTCATACATAAACAGTGGTCATCCCCTTCTGCATCAACACCGAATGGTAGATGTGGTAGGAAACCATTGGGGGAAAGAAAAAAGCGCCCCAAAGCCGTATTCCAAAAAGTTCAGTCGACTTCAAATTTTCGAACGAGCTAACATCATGTTTCTTGGTTTTGTGAAAAAAGTATATCGAATGTGAGCGATAAAATGGAAGCTTGTTGCAGTTATGAGATGTGCAACAGTTTCGTACATCATTGAGATTGCACGAATAAGTACTTAACACAAAAGAGTTGAGGTAAATTAGGTTTCAATTCGTCGCTCACATTCGATATACCTTTTTCACAAAACCAAGAAACATGATGTCAGCTCGTTCGAAAATTTGAAGTCGACTGAACTTTTTGGAATACGGCTTTGGGGCGCTTTTTTCTTTCCCCCATTGGTTTCCTACCACATCTACCATTCGTTGTTGGTGCAGAAGGGGATGACCACTGTTTATGTATGCATGTGTTGTCAGTGGTTCCCTCTGCAGCATTTAGATAGCCCATTATCTTTCCTGGCATTTGTAATTGGGGTGGAAACATGTAATACAAATATTGTGTTACACACAATACATGGAAATTTCAAAAATTTATTATTAATATCTAAATCACTATACATATCGATAATTTTCAATTTGATACTATTAACAGAGTGTGAATCCAGTTTAAATAGACTATTATTTTTTAAATAATCTAAGAGATATTGAATATAGAATTTTTTACAGATAATAGCATAATTATTAGAGGCTTTATCAACATAAGTAATAACAAAAGATCTATGTAAATCATTAACAGAGTGTTTTATATTATCCATATTATATATATATCTAGGTAAATTGATACTCCAAATGGCATTTTTAATAGATCTTAAAATAGTAAATTTCCACATATTAAATGCCTCTAAAGGCTGAGCATATTTAGAAGCTAATCCATAATTATATTTATCAAGGTCAAGTTTGATTCACTTTAAGACTTGTTTAGAAATATTACATGAAGGTAACCTGAATTTAGTACCAAATGACATTATAGTTCTTAAAGATTTATATTTAACAATGGCTAAGTCTCCAGTAACTATATGCCCTAAAGTGTATGAAATTAGCATAATTATCAACACTACAAATACATTCACCATCTACAGTTGTTGAGGAATCTTTGTCGACTGGTAGAGATTTTGAAATTGCATTGTAATTAAAAATGATTCTTCCAATAGGCTTGTTGTATTTAAAAGTTTTAGTAACATTCAAATCCTTTACAGGCAGTAAATGATGAAAATGATTAAATAAATTCTTAAAGTTTATAGAATTATAAATAGGATGCTTAAAAGATATTACACAATAAGAATTAGAACAGTTATTATTTAGAAATTGATTAAGTTTTATTTTTAAATAATTTGATCTAGTAATGATTTTTCTTTTCAAATGGCCAGGCACTTTTGACCTTCGTCATTTGCCTTTATACAGCGGCCCAGAGTGTGAACCAATTAGCCGTCCATTAACGTTGCCCCAGGCGCACCAGAAGGGGGCGGATCACATTGCGCCATCAACACAAACATCCATGCCTTACGTGGGGCTCGAACCCACAACGTGGCGGTCGAGAGATTGCTACGGAAACGCTTTCCTTGACCACTCGACAACCACGTCGGCTGATCTAGTAATGAGCAAATTATAGAAAATATGATTAAAATGTTCATTAGTAAGATTTAACTTTAAGAAAATAGCATAAACTGTATTTAAATGTTTTTTCTTAACCGCAAATACCCATGATTTTATAAATTTCCATTGAAATGTAATGTTAAAATGTTGATGCGTACTTTTAATCTCAGCTTTAAAATCATGTTGGGAGGAGCTTCCTTTACCGCGTTTAAATCTTTTGAGTTTTGCCGAATTACTATTATGTAAAAGAAGATTAAAAAAAAGGTGATTAAAAATAGAATATTTATTATCTACAAAATTATTTTTTACAATATTACCATTGAGATATAATTGATTTAATCTATATCGAAAAAGAGTACATTGTGATTTAATATATGAGTTTTCAAAGAACATTCTATCAGCAGTATTTGTTTTTATATTCAAAATATTTTTAGTTATATTTTCAAAACCATGATGAGCAAAGTGTTTATATTCAATTTTATTGGAAGTAGGAGAAAAATTATTATTGAGGATATATTTTTGACATGATCTCTGTGTACATTCATACGGAGATGAATAGGATTACTAGTCTGCCCTATATACGATAAATTACAAATGTTACAGGATATTTTGTAGATGCAATTAAAAACTTTACAGAAAGTCTTATGACTATTTAGATTAGTAATTTGAGAGTTGGAACAAATGGGCAGGTTTCACAATTTTTGTTCTTACATTTATTGAAGTTATAATTTTTAGCTGGGCAATTATTATATCCAAAAGTATCCATGACACAATGTTGGTAAATTGATATCGGTCTAAACAATTCCCAACATAAATTGAAAATACCGGGCAATATCTATCAAATTATATAATAATAAGAATAAATATATTTGCCAGTCACTAAATCAAATAAGATGTATAATTTATAATAGTATAAGTAATTTAAAGAGTATGAATGTAACACATATAGATAATATAAATAGAAATAAAATAATTGCTTTCGAGTTTCAATACTGTAGATATGTCTCAAATGATCAGGTTAAAAATATTTTTTAAAACAACTTCACTGTATAATGTACAATAATGAAAAATGTACTTTGAAGAAAGTTTTCATGACAAATTTTTCGCCACTCATGTATTGCCAAAAGTGTTTTGTCTTTAAAAGAATGTAATGCTTTACATTCGTATATAACCTAAAATGCAACAGAATAGATATTATTTTGGGAGTTGTAAAAAAAATATTGATCGGAATGGAAAAATATCCATGAAAATAAATATCAAAAACATTTCTTGTCACTGGTGAAGAATTTGTGATTTTTCTGTCACTAAAAGCAAATGTTTTATTGGTCTATTGAAGAAGGCTGTCATTTTTATACGGAAGTTAGAAAAAAGAAATATATATATATATATCTACATTCTAAAAGTACATAATTTTCTTTCTTATGTTCCAAGATTTTTTTATAAGAATACAAATTTAGATTTTACATCTACCTGCATTTAAGTTTGCTTCGTGAGGATTATAATTCTGCAAATGTAAAAGATTTAGAAATTCGTGCATCATACTAACCTTGAAATATTTATATCTAGAATAATGATTATATAATAATAGTTTACGATACTTTTAGTATGTGACAATATACTCGATGTATAATCCGAATGACGCTTTTATGGATGTCTTCCATTTCTTGTACATAAGCAATGTATTCGAAATGTATTGCAGTGTATTGATAATTCAAATTATCGATAAACAAACAAATGTTTTCCATATATAAAGTACCGAAAAATAAGCAAATTCTTTTTAAAAATTATTAATATAAAAAAATCTGATGTGGGCAGCACATGATTTTCCCTACATAAAGTAATGAATTTACTACTTTTACAGTAAAAAATAGATTATTTTTATAGTAATTATTTGTATTCTTTCCAAGATATTGAATTTTCGTCAATGAGTGGTCATTTTCCATGTCGTCATTGATTTAGTTTAATTTTTATCCATTTGGCGAGATTTTCGTTAATTTAGCAACATTTAAAAAATTCGCCAAGTTGACGACATTTCACCAAATTCGTCGCCAAAATCTCGCCAAGCGTTATGGACGAAGAAATAAATTATTCTTACAGCAGATAAATGACTATTGGCGTTCAAATACAAAAGTATCACTCAAAGTATCTTCTTTCATGAATGGAACGAGCTAGATTCACGATAATGATGTCACCAAATTTATTGCATGGTATTACATATGAAAAGTAAACATTTTTCTCAATAGGAATTGTATTTTTTTATTTTATATGACTTTTTGATAATTTGTTTGCAAAATGTGCAATATCTCGAGAACGGTTCATGGTAGCGGTCTAAAATTTATGTCAATCGTTTTCTAATGAAAAATTACATAAGAAATGTCTATTTGCGTAACTTTATTAGCGGTTTTGATTTTTTGACGATTTTTTCAAAATTTCACTCGAACATTTAGGGAGATTCTGAACACTTGATTGCGTATGAAAACAATGGGCTTCCAGTGTTTACAGATTGTGATTTTTGTACCAAATTTCGTTCGAATCGGTCCATTCGTTCGTCAGTTATCGTCTCCACAGACTCACACACACACACACACACACACACACACACACAGACATCACTTCAAAAATGTTTGATTCGTGATCAGGGATGCTTGAAACGTGCTCTCCGTCGAAAACTCGAATTCGAATTTTCGACCCCGTCATAATACTTTCCTTATACCTTATGTATATAAGGAAAGTAATAAGCAAAACTGTTTTAATGTTAAATTAGATTATCCAAAAGTAAACATGAAAGTATTGTAATTCAAATTAATTAAATAAATAAAAGCATTCTAAAATAAATTCAAGTTACTAAAGGTAATTATTTTAATTCTAAATTACCAAAAGTTAAACAAGAATATAAAATTATATTATAAAGCGTATTCAAAATATTGAGATACATAAATAATGAAAATGCAAGCAAAAGTTATTCAAATGAAAACTAATAAGCAATTCTTTCAAGCGGTTACTTTTATAACCGTATAATATATTTGAACTAATTCAATTTTCTTAGGTATTTAATATATGTGCTCCATATTTCAATCATTTCGAGTTTTACTATTGCTAGATTGTGATTTACCACGTTCTTCTGGCGCCCATATGCTTTCCATTTGAAAGACAGTTATAACGATAAAATAGCGACAATTTTAACAAGTGCCAATTTTGGCATAAGTATCGAAGATTATAATTATTCATACATTATAGGCAGTAAGAATTTACTGATAACTCACTTTCATACACAGTACTGTGTAAAATTAAAATATCTTATAAGAGCACGATAGACTAGTGGTTAAGGCACTAGGATGGTACTAGGAGGCAGTGCTTCTTTCAGGACTTTCAGGACCACGTTTCTATCAAGACCAGAAGGGGGGGGGCTTATGACGTCACGAACGAAAACATATATTACAATCATACAGACAGATCACAGTCATACAGACAGGCAGACAGACGGACATTACTCCAAAACTAGGCCAAATTTGTTTAGGTCCAAATATGTTCTTAGAACATGTATTGGCATCAAAATCAAAAATGTATTACATTGTATGACAAAGTAGCAATATAAATTATTCTTGTACGTCACGGCTCACAATTTGCATGTAGCATATTCATTTAAATAGTTTAAGAATTTAAATACAGAATTAAGAAAGTGATTATTTACTATTTAAACAGAAAGCCATACATACTTTTATTTTAAAGATTGTCACGTAATTCCAAATAGTTACAATCCGAAAGTCTAGATCGAGCAAGCGAGACTACTGTGCAAAAAATGTATTACAAATGAACTGGAAAATTGAGACTCAGTTTAGTGTTCTCTCGCTACAATGTTTCTGTAAGTTTTCGAACTCTCAAAATGCAAATCTATGAAAAAAGTTTTCAACCTTATCCCCAAAGGCCTTCTTGAACTTTGTACATCTGATAAAAAAAATCCTTAAAATCCTTTCCCATTTCCATTTTAGTGAATTCTATTTCAGTATGGCAAAGAAAAAAAAAATTACACAATCAGTTCATTCCGCACATTTGGAGAAGTGTAGAAATTGTACGAGAAAGAATAAATAAAATTTTCTTTCCATACCGGCGCGAAAGAAAACACCTAAGTTTGAATGGCAGTAGTATATTCGATAAAAGATACTGATTTTTGTTATTTACTATTTGCTGTTTTTTTACATTCCTGGTACACAAATAACAAATGCATTTCAATTTTTTTACTTGCAGTACCATATCCAGTATTAAACGAGTAAAAATAAAAAACAGTTTTTTAAACTACCCCTTTTAATATTTGTATGTAACTTAAATGTATGAAAAATGTATATATTAAAATGAATGAAAATTGAATGTATGGAAAAATGTATGTATTAAAATGTGTGCAACTTAAATGTATGGAAAATGTTTGTATTAAAATGTATGTAACTTAAATGTATGGAAAGTGTATGTATTAAAATGTATGCAACTTAAATGTGTGGAAAATGTATTTATTAATGTGTGTGCAAATTAAATGTGTGGGAAATATGTATATTAAAATGTATGCAATTTAAATGTATGGAAAGTGTATGTATTAAAATGTACGCAACTTAAATATATGTATTTAAATGAATGCAACTTAAAGGTATGAAAAATGTTTGTATTAATATGTATGCACTTAAATGTATGGAAAGTGTATGTATTAAAATGTATGCAACTTAAATGTATATAAAAATGTATGCAACTTAAATGTATGCAAAAAATGTATGCAACTTAAATGTATGAAAAATGCATGTATTAAAATATATGCAAATTAAATGTATGGAAAATATATGTATTAAAATGTATGCAACCTAAATGTATAGAAAATGTATGTATTAAAAAGTATGCAACTTAACGAGTGCATTTATATGGCGGGCCCAAGACGAGCTAGCAAAGTAACGTTCAAAATCGAATGAATTCTTGTAAGGTAATTTTCAAAATCGAATGAATTAAAATATAACTCAATAGATCTAAATGTGAACTAGTACTGTGGGATGGATAGTTGCAAGAGTTTTAACTGCTATAATCGAGAACTTATTTACAGTGCCGCCCAGGCGGTGAAGTGGATAGCGTCGTCGGCTGCTGTCCGGTGGGCTCGGATTCGAATCTCGAGTAAGGCATGGTTGTATATCGAGGTAAAGTCAGTCTTCCGCCTACTGGGTCCTCATCTACAATGTGAAGTTGCACCCCCTTTGACCTTCATCAGTGATGCTTGTCCGTAATAAACTTTGTTCTCTTGTATTGTCTTGTTCGTTCTTTCCTGTCTCACTGGTCCTGTCTCGGCTATGATCCAATTACAGGAGGTCATCAGAAACAACAACAACTTATTTACAGTATCTGTGGTATCCTGCATTTTTAAATCAATTATTTAATATCGTTATGATCTTAAAATCCATATCAATATCCGTAATGAGGCACAGTCCGGTTACAAACCCAATGGGCCAGCCTCTCACTCATGATGATTGATTGATTGACTGATTGCTCCTGTTCGGTAGTTAGTTCCAGCTCATTTCTATGGCAGGCCCACGAAAGGCTAGTTCGATAAGTTTCAAAATCGAAGTATTGTGTGCTACAAAACAACAACATACCAAATTTCATGTTATTGTAATTAATGGAACTTGATTAGTTAAAACCTCAAATATTTGAATCCCACTGATGAACACCAGATCAAATAAAATAAAAATTTGCAAAATACAAATCTGTCCTCCGCTCGATTTCTCTGAAAATCAAATGATTTTCCGTGCATATACCACTTGCAATAATCAAATCAAAAATCAGATAGCAGAATAAAGAACAGTCCAGCCAAGCTGAAACGAAAAGTAACACATAAGATTGGCATGCTTTCTGATTGGCTCTCTCAGGTTGACACATAATTAATCTAGGACTTGGGAAGATATTTAGTATCGTTACGATGTATTTAGTATCGTTATGATATATTTAGTATCATTACAATCATTATGATATATTTAGTATCGTTGCAATGCATATCAAATTTCGTTTCTATCTGTGCTTATTTTGGCGTTTTGACTACGTGTTTGTTGAGCCTCTTTCACTGACGAAGGGGAAACAGCGTATCCTTGAAGCAAATATATGCTTCTGTATAATTTTATTTTTGCTTAAATAGATTGTTCAAGTTTTCCTTATCCTTTGCACAAACTTTGTTTTACATTTTGATATGCACATAAATTAACAAGAAAGATCAATCATGCATAAAGCATTGATTATGAAACACTTTCAACCTGAAATACCATTTTAATTATACGTCTCTAAAATGCGATATATTCAGCGTTGATATATTTTAAATGATCAGAGTACTACAATAATTTATTGTATTTGAAAACTTAAAACTTCATCGAAAAAATGAACTTTATTCAAATGACGTTATCGAAATATAAATCGTCTGGATATATATGTAACAGTGAATATTTCCTTCACACACTTTTATTCCAGAATCCAGAGTTAAATAATTTTGAGTGCAAAAAAATTAATTTACTAGAAAAAAATTAACTTCTAGTAAATTTATATTTCAAATGACGTCATAAATTTATATTGGACGATTTATATTTCAAATGACGTCATCGCAATATAAATCGTCTGACTATGGAAAAGCAATGAATATTTCATTCATATCTCTTTTAATCCAGACTCCAGAACTAAATGATTTTGCGTGAAAATAATTCAGCATTTCTTATACAACTCATCTTACAATCACTTGTTTACATTCTGCATCCATTAAAATTAACTTTCTTTTTAGAAGTAATCAAAGTTTGATGATCATTTAAACTAAAATATATTGTAATTGCGTTGGCGTAGAAATGCACAGAAAATACAAAAAATAAAGCGGTTTTAGGACACATGCGAAACTCAATATAAATTTAAAAGAAATTTAAACATCATGATTTTTACATTGGGAAAAAATATAGATGGCATATTTTATTTTGAAGTGGGTCACCTGATCTCTTCATCTAATATGGGTATAACTATTATTTTAATTTTTATTTAAAAAACTACCGAACATATTTTGCTGATTTTTTTTATATATATATATTTTGTGAGCTAATTTGAAAATTTTATAAAATTTTCGAAGCAATTCGTGAAGCAATTCGCTTAAAAAATGTTAGAAAAATTATGTCCCATATTATTCAAGGCATTTCGGTTTTTCAACCCGGGTTCAACCCAAAACTAAATGGGTGATGTTATTCATTTATATTCTCACATGTCCCACAGACCGTCTGAACAACATACTAAAATTTCATTTTGATAAAGTCATTTTTACAGCAGTTATTGTGAGAATGGACAAACAGAGAGACAGATAGAATGAATAAAGTTATTAACACTTCTCAACTATGTTGGAAGTCGTAAAAATGAATTGAATCATTTATGGTGCGCGAATATGCGTGGCTGATTCGAAAATTATTCATGTGTGCCCATCTGCTAAATATTAAAGAATGTATTATTTACCGTGCATGTTTTATGATAATAAGAATAAATTATAATAATAAGATTAATTGGATAAAAATAGAATATCCTTTTTATTATTTATCGTGTTGTTTATATTATTTACTAGCAGCATACCCGTTCTTCGTACGGAGTATATAATATAAAGAAATTTATAATTCGCAATCATGTGCAAATTCTGTTAAAATATTAAATTTATTGCTCAAAAAGAGAAGTTTAAGAATATCTGTTCTCACTATGCAAAATTATCTTCACGGGCAGATCTGAAGAATAAAACATCCTGGCCCCTTTTGTAAGCAAATTTACAAAAAAAAAAAAGCAATTGAATCAATATATGCAACCCCGTACTACTTATATTGTCGCAGATTAGAAAATATGCCAGTGTGTTAGTAGAAGCTTACCCGTATTGCAATATGAGTCTCAAAAATATTTTCCAGAATAAAAGAGATGACGTAATAAATTGAAAATAGCAATAATCCCCGTAATCTTTATACCAGAAGGTCGTAATTGATTCCAATATATGCCAATATATATCAAAATATATGCCAATATACCTGTACTACTTATATTTTCGTAGATTAGAATATATCCCCATGCATTTGTAGAAGATTACTCGTACAACGTACTATATATGAGTTTCAACAATTTTCGTCTCAATAAAACAGTTCCATAATAATTTGAAAATATCAGTAATCCCTGAATCAACAGTCCCCGAAAATATTAATAATAATGATTTTTAAACCTGAAGACCGTAATTGATATTATCCAGTCAAAAATTCAATGTCAGTGAAATTTATTTTATATACATATTTTTATTATTCAAATCGAAAAAGATTTAATAAAAATCGTATGCCGCATAACATATTGGATCCGTTGCTAAGCGACATGATATCATTTGCTTTAAATAAATAGATGGAAACCCAATCATCTGAATAATGCAATCTCCGTGGAAGGTTTGGCGACATTTTCGTCAATTTAGCTATAAGTTAAAAAATCGCCAAATTTATCGCCAAGTGGGACTATAGAGCTGATAGTCCCATTTTGCGACAAATTGACGAAACATCATCACAATACTATCCCCTAACATAACATAATTAATTTCATTTATTAAGCGCGATTTTATCAATTTCATGATATTTTTATGGATTTAGAAATATTTTTACCAATTTGGTGATATTAAAAAAATTCCCTAAATGTGTTACTAAGTAGGAAGAATGGACTGACCTACAAATGCTACAGAAACATCATTTCAGTACTTTATTCTAAACAAACAAATTTAATTTCATTGATTTGGGTCAGTTTTATCAATTTGGAGACATTTCCACTAATTTGGTAAAGTTTAAGAAAAGTTACCAAGTTATTTAGAGATATTCCTCTACATTCGTAGCTCTGAATTTGCAGATCTGAAGAATAAAATATTCTGACCCCGTTTGTATATACTAAATGAAAACACTAAAATTGTATTATAAGATGCAGCCGTTCTACTCTTTTTCTGCTTCAACAATCGGCTAAATGAATTTATTGGGTAAACACAATATATGAGTTTATTAGCTAAACACAATATATGAGCTGGAAACCTCTTTGCTAAAATAAATGAAAATGATGTACGCAGTTCGCAATTTATATAATTAAAAGAACAACCAAACCTTTCATTTAAAAATATATTTTTACATCCATTTATTTATTATTCAAATAGAAAAAATAATAAATATTAACAACACATTTAATTTCATTCCGTTGCCGAGCAACATGATATAAGATAGAATCTTCCTCATAAAATGCGAAATTAAATAGCCATTTTGATTTCTTTATACTTTTCATCGTTGAGTAATAGCTTGTGAAAGATAACCACGGAGGTAGATTTTTCCATTTAAATTCATGTTTCAAACAATTCGTGTTTTCCGATAGTAACTAATTAATGCAAAAATCCTGCACCAAACTCTGAAATAAAGTTTTATTTCATTTCGCCGTTTTAAAAAATTAAATAACGATTTTGATTTCTCTATACTTCTCATTGTTCCGTAAAAGCTTGTTTTAAATAAACCATGAACCATGGAGATAGATTTTCCCTTTAAATCATGTTTCAAACAATTCATGTTTTCAGAAAGTGACTACTTAACGCAAAAAATCTCCCATCAAACTCAGAGATTAAATTTTAATTCACTTTCAAACGATTTTCATCCTTTCCGTTTGAATAAACCACGGAGTTGGAGAGTATAACTCATAGGAAAAAGTTCCGTTTTTCATTAATATCTCGACAACCCCTGGTCTTAGAAACTCGAAACTTGAACTAAATTTATGGGGGGCTATTTCAAGGCTATCCACAAAATTTCATTAAATTCGATTTAGCCGTTTTTCCGTGATGATGAGACAAACGAAAATTTCGTTTTTTACTAATATCTCGAGAACCACTGGTCGTAGAAACTCAAAACACAAACTAAATTTTAAGTGGGGCTATTTATAGGCTACCCACCAAATTTCATCAAATTCGGTTCAGCCGTTCTCCCGTAATGATGGGACAAACAGACAGACAGACAGACAGACAGACAGACAGATTTTCAATTTTATTTATATAGATTCTCCTGTATCTTGTCGACACTTACGATGTATGGCCTTATACTTTTTGGTCGTAAGAATTCCCCACTGATTTATTTTATGTTAATTTTTATTTGCTGATATTCACGGGGGCTTTTGATTAGTAAAAACGAAAATAATGGACATTATGTTATTTGGGCTGATAGATTTACGTCAACTTATTATTTTGTGATTAAAATATTGTTAGTCATAAGGACTTATTGATTAAAAATCGAATTCAAAAATTTTGCGCCTTATACTCATTAGGTGCTTATGAACAGTCGAATTACGGAGTATTTTTTGTTACACCTGTAGTTAGTTCATTCCTTGCAAGAAATGCATTCCCTAATTAGAAAGTTTTTTAAATCAGAAGCTATGACCTATTGATGATTGCGGTGATAAAAATTATTCATTTATTGGTCAGAGACCTCAATGTGGTATGTCGTACAATTTGTTGTTGAAAATAGTAAAACCCTCCAATTTTATAGCTTATAGTAGTTAGCGTCCAATCCAGTGGTAGCCAACCTGATCTCTACCGCCCACTAGTGGATGATTCAAGCTCTCATGGTGGACGGTAATGGTTTTGTCTCAATATTTCCGAAAGAGGAGACCTTCGTTTGTTCCTTACGAAAATTGAACCAGATATCAAATATTTAGCTACGCAGCATCAGCCTCAAGGATCTCACTAATAATTAATTAACGGTAATTTCAATAGACTTTATACTTTTATAGTTTTCATGTTTAATTTTCTTTTTCTCTAATGTAATCAGCTTCCGCACTAGTAGGAGCTATATCGATGGAGATGCAGAAATGCAGCCTACAATTTAATTTCCTGTATATTATAAACATATACAAACTATAACTAAAAAGATATGTTTAACTACATATGTTTACTAAGCAATAACTCTCTACTCAAAAATACCGAGTACTTTGCAGTTTTCGCTCAATTAAGTTACTGCGGAACAAGTGGGCGGTTAGAAAATTTTAATGCCAACAAAGATACAAAAGTGAGCGGTAGGTATAAAAAGGTTGACTACTCCTGATCTAATCGCTTTAATTTGAAAGGAAAATTAATATTATTTTGTCATTAAGTAGGCTATTTGGCTTTTAAGTTGAGATCCAGACCATCCGACCTACTAGAAAGGTTTAAGGTAACTGTTTGGACGGCCGGGAGGTGCACCCAATTTAGACCGGAACCCAGTGGGGGAGGCATCCACAGGGACCGTACCCTCCTTCCCCTACCACCAACCTCTCGGAAGGACTTACGGACCCACATGTTTAACGTGATCGTACTCCGCATGAACACGGCGGCAGTTGTTGCAGCGTGCAAATCCAGCACGCAAAACCACCGGGCTACCGCGCCCGAAATATGCTAACAGCACGCGGTGTTCCCAAGTGGTCATCCACCCAAGTACTAACCGCGCCCGATGCTGCTTGACTTTGGTGATCTAACGAGAACCGGTGTTTTCAGCACGGTACGGCCGTTGGCTTGGCTTTTAAGTTGTAATACTTTATTTAATGACAGTAAGGATTTAAACAATAACACTTATAAAGCGAATATTTTCAAAAACAAGCTTTCTTTGCATGTGCTACTTATAAGGCGTTTGATATAAGACCAGTCTACTAAGTGCTAATTTATTTAATATTTTGTTTGGCTCGACCCCTGTTGTCAGATATATTAAGCTGGTCTATCTTGTGCACATGTTACTTAGATAATGTTAATAGTGTTGTTTGCCAGTGGCACATAATTTGAAAAATTCTCTTTATTTCTACTTACTCTGTTGCTCGAAAATGATCTCTCTCGAGCAAGCAAACGCGAGTGACTTCTTACACACTCTAAAACAAGTATTTTCCAACAAATTCTATGACTGAGACTGATTAAGACTACTTTTAGTTGTGCTGCAATTTTAGACCTGGTTTAAAGTAAGCCCCTCTCTTTCTCTCTACGTCTTTGATTGGGCATCGCTCATCCCTCCTTATTGACTTCGTCGTTCCGGGTTGGACCCTTGGTGCGGGCTAAACTCCTTCCAGACTTTCTGTCTCTATTACCAGTTGGATTGTTTGTAAATTAGTGTATTTTGTGGTTATACACATTTCCAAGTTTAATGTCAAATTTGTCACCTATTTGTGAGTAGTTTTTTTCAACTTGTTTCTCATTACTGCGTATTAATATAAAAAAAAATTTCTATTTCTGGTCTCACAATGATGTCCTTAGAACATAATGACCTTCTAATGAAAACACAATAATACATATTTTAAATTAATAAATGTTCCATAACTAGTTTAATTTCGCTAAAAATGAAAGACGATATATATTGACAAATAAAATTAATATGGGAGAATTTAAATTATAAAATAAACTAATTAGTTATTAAAATTAACTAATAAAATTAACTAATTTACTTAGCAAATATTTATTAACTAATTAACTAATTTAATTAATTAAATTAAATAATTTAATATTATTATTATTAATTATTTTTATAAAGATTTCTGCAATTCATTCTCAAAACTTTTCAAATGGAAATTAAACTATTTTATATCGTGAAGGGAGGATTAACAACTTAAACTGGAAGAAATCTAAATTGAAAAGTCCATCACTTGGATAGCACTGAAAAGGAAATTTAATTTTGTTCATAAATTCGCTTACTTTTTGCAATAATATTCTTCCAAGTCTAAATAAGCTATGAGTTTTGAACGAATAGCTTTTAAACTAGTCTCGGCATATAGAAGACAATTACTCTCCACTTATGATGTTTTGATACTTGAGAACTTGAGATGAATTTCAAGTCACTTTTTACCAGCAGTGATAAAAGTTATTCGGCAAGCAACGTCTCTAACTTTTAAACGTAAAGCTATTTTAATGATAGGTTTAGCTAACGGCAAAAGCTTTTGGATTTTTATTTAAAGGACCATTGAGCACATCAAATGGAAGTTAAAGAACTATAGTTTTGCAATGAACTATTCTAAAGTGGCACGGGTGATGATTGAAAATAAATTTAGAAGGAAAGTTAAAAAGTAGGGAAATTGAAGTGTTTTTTTTTATTAGTATAAATTAATTTTCTGTTTATTTGAGTATCAAGAATTAAGTTTAAGGAAAATTCAGAGATTATCATTTCTCAAATATTTATATAATAAAACAGATAAACATTTATAAAGTAATTTCTAAACTGTACCATATCCTCTTTTTAAAATATTCAGTAACATTTGCAGAATGTAATAATATAATGACAAAAAAAATGGTTATGGTATCTGCGAGGAAACCAAACATGAATAATTTGGTTTATTTATTTGTAAAACAATATTTATATATTTCAACAAATTTTTCATCTTAAATCACATACCAATATTTCAGGTGCAATTATAGGAGTCTGGAGATTTGGGTAAAAGAACTGTCCATTGTAATGTATGCATTCATTGCAAGCTACTCATTGCAATGTATTCATTCACTGCAATGTATTCTTCATTTCAAACTGTTCATTGCAATCCATTCATTCACTGCAATGTTTCATTCATTTCAAGCTGTTCATTGCAATGCATTCATTCATTTCAAGCTATTCGTTGCAATGTATTCATTCATTACAATGTAATCATTAATTGCAAAGAAATCATTCACTGTAATGTATGTATTCATTGAAATGTAATCATTCATTGCAATGTATTCATTCATTGCAATTTGTTAATGCAATGTATTCATTCATTGCGGGCTATTCATTGCAATAAATACATTGTGCGCTTGCCTTTATAATGTATCTATTGTAAAGCTGTTCATTGCAATATATTTATAATATGTTGTTGGTTGGTTACTGTTCGTTAGGATTCTTTGGGTGAATCATATGTGATTATATGAGATTTGATAATTGTATAGTCATACCAGTTCCGCGTTGTGGATAAGAATAGCAATTTTCAAATATTATGTGATATAGGATGAAGTATGCTTTGTTTGTACCGACAAACAAAGCATGCGTCAAGACGTTCTAGAAGACAAATATGAAAAGGTTGTTTACATGAAAATTCCACGGGAATTGAAAAAATGAAAAAATCCAACTTTCTCACTTTGTTTAGGATTCCTTTATTAGTTAGCGCACAGCGGATTGGGATAAAGAAGACGTTACTGCTATAATGTACATAGTATCTTAATTGCTTTATATTACGTTGGATTTTATGTATTAAAATCATGTTAATTTCTATTTGTTATTTTTGCAAGGTTTCTGACTTTATGTATTAGAATCATTTTAATTTTTTGTTTGTAATTTTGGCAAGATTTCTAATTATTCCTGTTTAAAAGAATGCCAGTGTAGTTGGTATTATTACTTAAAGGTGCGTAATTTTATTTTCTAGCCCTCTGAATTTCTCGGATTTTTAAAGCTATTTTATACTTAAATTCATTTGACTTACACAAAGGATGCGACGTAGGCTTTACAGGCACCTCCTGGTATAAAATGCTTTTAGGCAAAGATTTAAAATATATCATTTACTTTGCGTTACTAAAAGATACTTGAAATTATATAATAATCCGCAAATATATTATTTATTTAAGTAGAATTTTAATTAAATACTACTCATACAATTAAATGACAAATTTATATTTTTAATCTTAATCTAATTTTAATCTTTATCATTTTTTTAATTTTATTATTTGACTTTTGAATAAAAACTATAAGTGTTCACAAATAAAACTATAAGTTATCACATGATCTAATTACATTTTAAAATACTATATTTTGCAGTAAGTCAATTAAAAATTTTCAATTCGGAAACATATGTTCCACATGAAACAAACTGTTGTAGTGTAGTTCTTAATATATTGATTTTATGACAGAGAAAGGACTTAAAGCAGGCAAGATCGTGATTATATAAACTTTTTGATAAAAAGTGGGTTATCAATGTTTAATAAGATAATTATGACAACATTATCTCTAACATTTAAAATATTTATAGTACACAATCACACAGTTTTGCATTATTCCATTTTATCTTAATTCTTGAATATAAAAAATTGTAAGCAATGTTACCTAGATTATTAAAACCATTTCTTCCGTTACATTAAATTTATATTCCTGGAATTTATTTTTACTTTCCCTACAATACATGGTAAAGTATAGGGAAAGTATTGGAATCATGCCGAAGATCGCAACTCGAGTTTTCGACGGATCTACACGTTTCGGGACCTCTTGAATGCGAACACACCATTTTCAGCGTGACGTCTGTGTGTGTGTCTGTGTGTCGGTGTGTCTGTCTGTCTGTCTTTGTGTCAGTCTGTCTGGCTGTCTGTGCAGATTTTGTATCCACTCTAACCGAAAAACTAATGGACCGAATTTCATAAAATTTGGTAAGTCACTTGTGGGCGAATCTAGTGCTGATTAGTTTTGGGTACGATTCGGGATAAAAGAACGCCCCCTTTTTTGCGAAATGGCCCGCAACAGCTTGTATCCCCTCTAGCTGAAAAACTAATGAACCGTATTTCACAAAATTCGGTAGATAGATCACTTATGGGTCAGTCTGGTGCTGATTGGAATTTGGTACGATTCGGAAAAAAATAACCTGCCCTTTTTTGCCAAATGGCCCACAAAACTCGCCAAAATCTAAAATAAATAACTACGTACACTCAAATATATCCAATAAATGCTTGTTTTATACGTAATTTTTAACAAAGAAAAGAATAAGACCAACCCCATTACACTAGATCTAGCCGTTCTCGAGATACTTTAGTTTTTTCGTATTTCCTCTGCAGCACCTATGAAAATAAGCCTAGTTACCAAATGAGAACGAAAATTGAATTAAAAGTGAAATTAATTTAATTAAAATAAAGAGAATGTGGAAATAAGTCTGCAGGGAAAGTCATGTGCTACCCACATCAGATTTTTCTCATTATTTTATCTTTCTAACATCTATTTAAATACAATATTTCATAGCAGTATATATTTTATTTGACACTATAAATAACAATTTGCAGCGCGTAAAGACCAGCATCACTTCTTCCATAATAATTCATTAAAAGTTATTTTTATTAAGCCTCAGAAACGACGCCGCGACAGCCGCTACGCCTGTTACAAAGAAAAGTCTCCAGACCAGCTGCTATCTCACCGCTGCGAGATTTAACTATTAAAATGTATTAAGTATGAAATGAATAAAGTTAAAAGAATTAAGTAGAAAAAACGTTCGGTGGCGTAATAGATTTCACATTTTAACCTAGAAGTCTAAAGCAGCATCTTCATCAAACACTTTAATGTTTTTCATTTTATTATATTTTGTATTACTTTTTATTTTTTATTTTATTCGTTTATTTATTTATTTTTTTATTTATTATTATTTTTATTATTTTATTAACACTTTCCAACGTAGTTAAAAAGTGTTTATCACTTTGGTCATTATGTCTGTCTGTCCGTTCGCACGAAAATTGCCGTAAAAATGACTTTATCAAATTTTAGTAAGGTGTTCAGACAGTCTGTGGGACATTAGCAAAATAAATAAATGAATAATACCACCCAATTAGTTGTGGATTGAACCCGGGTTGAAAAACTGAAATGCATTGAACAATATGGGACATAATTTTTCTAACATTTTTTAAGCAAATTTAAAATTCACGAATTGCTTCGAAAATTTTACAAAATTTTCAAATTAGCTCAAAAATATATATATAAAAAATTCAGCAAAATATGTTCGGTAGTTTTTTAAATAAAAATTAAAATAATAATTACACTCATATGAAGAAATCACGTCACCCACTTCAAAATAAACTGTGGCATCCATATTTTTTCCGAGTGAACGTGAAAGCCCCAGGCCGTCCGGCTCGTCCAAAGGACTTAGAGCAACAAATTGGACGACCGGGAAGGAAAGTTAGCAGAAGTCAACTTCCAAATATTTTTTCCGAGTGTCAAAATCGTGATTTTTAAAGTTCTTTGAAATTTATATTTAGTGTTCCATCCGTTCTAAAACCGCTTTATTTTTGAATATTTTCCATGCATCTATATTTTGCGCCAACGCAAATACAATATTTTTTAGTTTAAATGATCATCAAACTTCGATTATTTCTACAACGAAGTCTAATTTCGCAGAATATAAACAACTTAAGCTGTAAGATGAGTTGTATAAAAATTGCTGAATTTTTTAACGCATAATTATTTAGCTCTGGAGTCGGGAGTATAGGTGATATGAATGAAATATTCATTGATTTTACCTAGAGAAGCAGATGATTTTATAGCATTGCCTTTTTCGATGAAATTTTAAGGAGTTCAAAAGTACTTTTACCTCCATGGTTTTAAGCTTTTAAGTAAAATAAATGATTGTAGTACTGTGATAATTTAAAAAAATATCACCGCTAAATGCAACGCATTTTAGAGATGTTTAAATAAAATTGTATTGCAGTTGGAAAGCATTTCATAATCAATATTTTATGCATGATAGATCTTTATTATTATTATTTATTTATTTTTTTTATTTTTATTTTTATTTCATATATTTTGTGTCTTATATATTCTATATTTAGAGACACGCTCTATATAATTGAATTCTTTAATTGATTTCTTGTACACAATTAATTTCTTTAATGCGCAAATACTCTATTTTAATTATACTTTGCTGAAGACATTGTAACTCTAATATCATAATACTGTTAATTATTTTTGAACCTGTAAACATTAAATATTGATCTTAAATAACATACCACGGTGCTCTTCACACAAATTTGAATTTTGATAATTACCTGTAATGAAAACGACAATTTATTACATAGAATTTAAAGCATGTTTTATAAATATATAATATTTACCAAAAATTAACAATAAACATTCTTAATGAAAAGTTAACAATAAACACACTATAAGATGAATTTTTCAAGGATATTGCTAGATATTAGTGACTTTATCACATATTCTAACACGTTATTTTTCTTGGTTTCAGTTTCATAATAAAAAGCAAAATCATGATATATTCCAAGAATAGCAATGTATATTTCTGTTATTAAATACCATGTTTCTTATAAAACAAAAATATATCTTCTAAAACTTCTAGACCTTTCACATATCTTATTTTGCGAAGTAATATGGGCTTTAGGATTTTTTATTTTCTTCTTTTTTGAGCAGTTCATCCCTTGAATGGACTACAATAAAATAAGATCTCAAATTTATTACACAATTTTATTTCACAAACTTTATAAAATGTTATATGCAATTGGCTCAAAAATTTTAACAGAAAAACACGCTTCTAAAAAAAACACCCCTCCAAGGAAAGTATTTTATTGCTGCAAAACATCGCACATTAATATATATGTGCAAATGTAAAGAGATGGTTGCACTTAACTTGAAGAGGAATTTTTTATTACAATATAGTAACGTAACAGTCGTATGCTAATATGCGGGATCTTGTGACAGACACAGAGCTGATATACGGTGTTGTATGGAGTCAAATAGTAATGTACCGTTATCCTGTGGCATATTCTACAATGGGTTATGTAATCACTGGACTAGTACGGCCACGTTCCGTGATGGCCGCAACTGCCTTCCCAGCATGTCCTAAGCATGTTCAATTGGAGACAGATCTGCATGCCTTGCTGGTGGTGAGTGGGTAAGAATCCCATATGAACCTCACCTTTTTGGAGTTCTGGCATTACCATGCTGGTAAATAACGCTTAGAAGGCTTTACAGTATAGGCAATGCAGTCGGTTGCAGAATGTTCTTAATGTACAGTTGTGCTGTCAATGTTCTTTGTAGCAAAACTAAGAGATATATGCTGTCTTAGCAGATGACTCCCCAAGACAACAGTTTGCTGCTCGACCACTAAGTGGAATAGCCTCCATGCACAGATACGATAATCATTTACACCAATAGAGAAGCAGGATTCGTAGTTTAACGCTGATTGACACCAATTGGATATCATATCGTATACCATATCGAATTTCAAAGCTCGGCAGTATTGTAGATGGTGCTTACCATTTTGTCAGTAGTAGGCTTCTAAAAATCACCTAGAATCGAATCCTGCCTCTCCCAGTCGTGTGTGGCGTCTAATGTTGTGTCTTAATACTTAATACTTTATTAACATTTTATAAAAATCCGTACTTCTCTTTCTAGATCAAGATGTTTTGGTAAAAATCTAAAAATATAATATTTTGTTTATGTGGCTTGTTTTGTAAGGATGCATTTCCTCTGTCTCAACGGAATTGAAGTAATCCAAATATTTATCTATAAGAATCATGTTACAGCAAAGCAACGTTAATCGGTTACATCAGCTCCCATCATACTAAAACTCATTTGCACTAAATAACCATTACTGCACTGAAAACAATGTAACTGGTTACAATGACAGTTAGATTAATTGTGATATTTAATGTACATTCATTTTATAACAAAACAAAATAACTTAGAATTCGACCAGATTGGACAAATAATTATCGTATAATTTTGATAACACCGTAAATATATATATATATATATATATATATATATATATATATATATATATATATATATATAAAATTCCAAACAGATATCACGACGCATAAACAAGAAAAAGAAGTTCGAAAATGAAAAGTATCCGAAACTGGTCGGGGGGGGGGGGGGGGGTTACAACCGTTCACAGAGTTGTATCCTGTTTTTTTTTAAATATTGAGTTTATACTTTTGTGTAATATATATATATATATTTATATACATATAATTATCTTATATAGTTTAAAATAATCCAAAGAAATAAATAGAGATAAATTGTAACATCTAGATAAAGCCAAAATTTAATCAGTTAAGAGTATACCAAACAAAAGAATAATGAAATACTTACTACATGATTATAGCTACAGAAAAAAAATACTGGCAGTAAGTCCCAAAGTCCCATAATTCATAAATAATAAAGTATGGAACGTAAAAGGGAATATAAATGAAACAATATTTAGTATATATATATATATATATATATATTTGTCCCACACATAAAAAATATTGACTACGATTCTTGGTACTAGTTTTTGAGGGAAGGTTAGGACCCTTCAGCAATGTAGCATAGAATTCAAAGTACAGCTCCAGTCCTGCGAGATTTCAAGATTTTTGGAAGAAGTCTATTTTTAACACTTTACAACAAAGTTGAAAAGTGTTTATGACTTTGTTCATTCTGTCTGTCTGTCTGTCTGTCTGTCTGTCTGTCTGTCCGTTAGCACGATAACTGCCGCAAAAATGACTTAATCAAAATGAAATTTTAGTATGTTGTTCAGACGGTCTATAGGACCTATGGGAATATAAATGAATAATATCACCCAATTAGTTTTGGATTGAACCCGGGTTGAAAAAATGGAATACATTGAGCCCTATGGGACCTAATTTTTCAAGGATTTTTTAAGCGGATTTAAAATTCACAAATTGCTTCGAAAATTTTAGGTAGTATTCAAATTGTTCCATAAAATATATAAAAAAAAATTCAGCGAAATATATTCAGTAGTTTTTTAAATAAAAATTAAAATAATAATAACACCTCTTATATGAAGCGATCACGTGTCCATGATATGAAACGATCACATGACCCACTTCAAAATGATATATGGCATCCATCTTGTCTCAAAATCGTGATTTTTAAAGTTCTTTCTAATTCATATTGAGTGTTGTATCCATCCTAAAACTACTTTATTTTGGCCTAAATTCTGTGCATCTACATACTGAAACAACGCAATGACAATATATTTCAGTTTAAATGCTCATACAAATTTGATTATTTCTACTATTAAGCCTATTTTTCACCTATGTAAAATGTAAACAGCAAAATATGTAGAATGAGTTGTATTAGAATCGCTGTAATTCTTTAACACAAAATCATTTAGTCCATGGAGTCTGCATGGCTGGTATGAATGAAATATTCATTGATTTTAGAAAGAGAAGGACGATAATTTTCGGACGATAAGTTTAACGCATAGAGTTTTACATACTTGTAGCTCCATGGTCTTAATTTTTAAATAATATAAATTATTATAGTATTGTGATGAATGACATGAATGGGGGAATTATTTATGAATAAAATGTTGCTTTTATAGAGAGAGCCAGGCGTGTTATTTTTTCTATGACGTCATTTGAATGGATTTCAGTTGTTTTCGATGAAGTTTTCAAATATAATAAATTATCGTAGTATTATGATAATTCTAAAATTATTACCGAGGAATGTATCACATTTTAGAGATGTTTAAACCAGGCAATTTATATTTTAATGCCGTCATTTGAATGAAGTTAATTTTTTTCGATGAAGGTTTAAGGTTTCAAATATAATAAATTAATGTAGTATTGTGATAAGTTTTAAAATATTACCGAGGAATGTATTGCATTTTAGACATGTTTAAATAAATTTGCATTGAAGTTGGAAAGTGTTTCATAATCAATGCTTTAAGCATGATTGATCTTTCTTGTTTATTTTAGTACATGGCAGTGAGATATTTACCGTGATTTGATTCAATTATATATATATATATATATATATATATATATATATATATATATATAATTACTTAAATGTTATTTAAACTAAATACTATTTTGATGACTTGTGCAAAGAAATAGAACCTTTCAAAGAAGTGTATAGAAATATACAGTAGAAATAAATATACAGTAGAAACACAAAATCTTATTACAATCTAACAATAAATCGTCGGTGGAGTTTTGGAAAAGTTATAATTAGCATATCATATGTGAATACTGAAGTAAATATTGGGTTTAAAGGTAACATTTTGTGGAATATATTATCATTATTACTGAGTTACTGTGAAAAGAAATAATCCAGCATATTGGTCTGTTTTCATTTGGTAATGTTATAAATGAAACATTGCGTACGAAAGATTGAAAACTTTCAATGCATGCAGGACAGATTTTTTACCCGCAAACATTTCGTAGAGAAGGGAACATAGAGCTTCTTTTAAAATTCCACAAGAAATATATGGGTGTCCAAATTCCGAAAGTAAATACTTATTACTGCCCTGTAATACATGGTATAGAGAAAGTATTGGAAGAGTTTTAGACGGATCTAACACGTTTTGGGGCCTCTAGAATATGAAAAACAAATTTTTAGCGTGACATCTGTGTGTCTATCTGTCTGTCTGTCTGTGCAATGTATGTATCCACTCTAACTCAAAAACTAATGGACCCAATTACATAAAATTTGATAGAGAAGTCCCTTGTGGATGACCCTGGTGTTGATTAGTTTTGGATACAATTCGAGATAAAAGAACCCGTCTTTTTTGCGAAATGGCCCGCAAAAATTACTTGTATCCGATCTCATTGAAGAACTAATGTACCAAATTTCATAAAATTTGGTAGATAAGTCACTTGCGGATTACGCTGGTGCTGATTAGATTTTGGCATGATCCAGAAAATAAGAACTTGATTTTTTATGCAAAATGGACCTCAAAACTCGTTAAAATCTAAAATGAAAGACTTCGTATGCTTAAATGCATGAATTAAATGATTGTTTTATATGTGATGATTGACGATAAAAAGAATAAAACCAATCCTATTACTCTAGAACTAGGCGTTCTTGAAACATTTTAGGTTTGTCACATATTTGATATGTCGGTTTTGAGAATAAGTCCAGTTACCAAATAAAAACTAAAACTGAATTAAAAGTGTAAATTCAGTGAAATTTTAATTAATTATTCGTGTTACTTAAAGGAATAAACTCAATATGATGAATTATTAATGAAATGAAAAGGAAATGAATTTGAGTCTGCAGGGAAAGTCATGTGCTGCCCACACAAGATTTTTATATTTGCTAACGTAATTCTGTTCACATAGCCAACTGTAAAATATAAAAAATTTTGGAAATAGTATTGCACATCTAATGCAGTCTAACTCCAACACACATTTTTGAAAAAAGAAATGTACCATTTTGGATGTAGAAAATATTTTTATCGTTAGGCTTAAGTAACAGATCACGTAGCGGCATTGATGTCACAAGAGTGCTTGGATGCCTTGAAGTGCATGGTTTCAAACTAATTTGGACGCGAGAAATATATCTAAATGTTTTCTCAAAACTTGTATCTGGAAATATTGAGATATACCGAGTTGGAGAAATGTTCGCCCAGTTTTTTAGAAGAAAACATATTATTTAGATACAGAAAGAGGCAATATATAAATTTGTAACTTTTCTGCTTAATTGTGCAGTCTTATATGATACGTAAGGTATAACTCGGGACAAACTGTGAATCAGGTTTAACATATAAGCTGCATAGCCACTCAAATAACAGAGTAAAATAAAAAAAATAATGTGGGCAGGACATGACTTTCACTGCAGATTCAAATTCATTTTTTTCTTTATTTCTTTAATAATTCTTTCAATTGAGTTTAATTGCACAAAATAATACTAAATTTGTATTTTTAAATCAATTTCTGTTTTTATTTGGTAATTGGACATTTTTTCGAAATCAACGTAACAAAAATACAAGAAATCTCATATATCTTGAGAACGGTCAGTCCTAAAGTAATGAAATTGGTCTTATTCTTTTCCTCGTCAAAAATTACGTATAAAACAAGCATTTAATGTATGCATTTGAGCATATATAGTTTTTTTTTAATTTTGGCGATTTTTGCTGGCCATTTCGTTAAAAAAAGGTAGGTTCTTTTATGCCGAATCGTACCAAAATCTAATTAGCACCAGATTATCTCACAAGTAACTTATCTACCAAAGCTTGTCAAATTTGGTTAATAGTATTTTAGATAGAGTGGGTACATGAAATTTTTGCGGGTCATCAATTTTTGCATTTCGCAATTAAAGGGAGAGTTCGGTTTTTCCGAATCGTACCAAAATCGAATCAGCACTAGGGTCGTGCCCAAATAACTTACTTATCAAATTCTATGAAATTCGGTTCATTAGAGTTTTCAAGTTAGAGAGGATACATATATTGCACAGACAGACACATACAAAAAAGTTTTCCGTTGTCTAGAGGGCTCAAAACGTGTATATCCGTCGAAAACTCAAGTTGCGAATTTCGGCATAATTCCAATACTTTACATTACAATGTATGCCAACGCAGTGGTCGAACGGTCAACGTGAGCGTTTTTAAGCAATCATTCGACCGCTACGTTGTGGGTTCGAGTTCCACGTAATGCATGGATGTTGTGTTGTTGGGCGAAGTGTGTTCCGCCCCTCTCTGGTGCGCCTGGGACAACGTCCTAGAACGGCTAAATGGTTCACGTGTCTGGCCGATGTATAGGCGAATGATGAAAGTCAAGTGCCTGGCCATTTTATTAAAAAAAAATTATCATGTATTGCAAGGAAGGTAAGAATTATGATTTGAAAATGTACATAACATAAAATACTTGATTTATACTCCCAACTTTATCATTTTAACTATTTTATCATTCAAAATGGAACTTTTTGAGTCCCTTAAACATTGCCATTTAATATTACTTCTTCCAACAATTAGAATTTTTAAAGTTGTACAATTATGATTTCAATTGAAATAGCATCTAAAGAAAGAACATCTAAACATTGAATATAACTTCTCTCTCTGCATTGAAAAAGTTACTTGCATCCACTACCACTGACTTAGTCCTTTCAAAATTAGGGGTATTTTCTGCCAAGGCTAGCGTCAAATCTGTGCCATCAAATGATTTCCAATTTTGCATGATGATTTAGAATATATTGTCATTTATCGCCTCCTATTTTGATTACAATCGAATAAAAATTTCTCTTTTATATGCAGTTTTGAAGCAAAAATTTATTTACACTTTTTTTGTAAGAAAATTATGTTTCCTTTTGTGAGCCGATTAGGCACCATTTTGCACAATTTGGTATATTATTCAAACAAATAACTCAAGACAAAGAGCAAAGAAAACAAAGAACAAAGAAGACAAAGAACAAAGAAGGCACAATTTGGTATATTATTCAAACAAAGAACTCAAGACAAGAACAAAGAAGACAAACGACGCCACGTTTGACTGTTTTGGCCTGGAAGAGATTACGACCCATGAATCCATATCATCAAAATAACGAGGGCGGCATGGGCGTAAACAATATTTCTGAGGTACCATTAACTCTTTAGTACGAGTTCCTGGAATAAAATATATTAACATAATACCACACAATTAACTTTACCTATTTTAACTTTAAAATATATATTTATTAAGCACCTTATAATCATAACTAGATTACAACAGATATATATTTACGGAGGAGATTGGACATGTGAGACCAGGCATACAAAAATTCCTAAACGGACTATAGCCTTTTATATATGTTGTTAGGCACATATCTTCTTGTTGTCGTTAGACGTTTGTGGATCATTGGTTGTTGAACCACTGCTTCCTCACTGTATTGCGTGAGTAACTTGATGCAAAATCGTCTGAGGCTGTGTGGAACTTAATGCATCCTGTCTATTCTGACGGCACTGCATGAGAACCTTTGATGCATTTCTTTATGCACTATGCCGACTTTTATGCACACCTGTCTCCCGACTCTAACTACATTCTCAAACTATATTCTCATCTATTACTGATCTCTCTGTATTTTACACATCTGTAGAACTTTTTCAATGTCTATTCGACTCTAACTGTGATCTCCAACAATATTTTCCCATCTTATTTTTTATATCTGAATCTGTAGAATCTTTTGTCATTTGCCATCTTTTTTGCCTGAGATCTGATACGCCTCTTCGGCAATCATTGGTTGACCTGAGGGCAATGATATAAAACAACTTCCCTATTGGTTAACTTTTGAACCAATCTCGTGAATTCATCTTTAGCCCCTTTTCTATGGCTTACTGACCTCTCGGGTCAGGTCAGCTGCAAAACTGGCGTCATCCAGACTGGGCCCTTTATTTGACCTGCTAGATATCACAAATAATCATATAAACCTATCTACGTGTAATCTGGTCTCACAGCTTCCAGTCAGGACTTACACAATTTTCATTATCTCCAAAGGAGCCAGGGAATAAGCACTACAACTTCAAGCAAAATGGACGTAAGCGAAGGCGTGTTGACCCGAGACAAAAAGATGTTTTTGCCTAGCAAGAAAATAAGTGCGTTGGGAAGTCAGATTAGTATTCCAGATAATTGAAGCAGATCAGCTTGCAGATGAGACCCAAGTGATCAGCGTAGGAGATCTATGATGACATGGAATTGAGGTGTGGTTCAAGAATGCAGGAATAAGACGATAGCGTTTTAAATACTTGAATGAGGTCCTGTTTTAATATTGCGGAGACTAAAATAAGACGAGGTCTAAGTGACGAATTGCGCCAGTGCAACAATACGAAGATATGTGCCGATTTTATAGAACTCGGGTCGAGTTTCTGTATCTGTTGAAGTAAATTTTAATCTGAGATGATCTCTCACGGAATCCTCCATTCCCTGAGCACTTTATTAAATAGTAATTATTCTGGAAGCTATTTATATAATTTTATTACTCATCACAAGTTGTGTGTTGAATAAAAATTAATTTTTAAAGTTAAGATTTGGTTATTTCATGATTAATGCATTTATTTTCAGATATGGTAAGTGGGACTTGGGAAAATTGGTGGGTTAAAATGGCAGCAACTATTAAACTATTTAACATTCTTATCCGATCTTTATGGTCCCCTATTTCCCTGTAAAAATAATCATTCACCGCACCTTTCAATTATCTTCAAATCTAATATTTCATGGTTGAAAATACCGTGTTTCCAATTAATTAATATTTAAATGGCGCCATTTTCATCCTGGGTGTCTATCCGGATATCATCGAAAAAATCCAAAAAGTTCTCTTTCAAACAAACATTAAACGGAATCCATATTTAATAGACGAATTTTTGTGATTGTTTTAAAAATATATACTTTTAAAATATACCTTAAAATACTATATGCTCTCAAAAATATGTATTTTAACACCTCTCTAATTTATTTTATGTTGCAATATAAAAAATTAACGAATAAATCCAATGGTTATAATTTAACACCAGCTACTTTAAGTATCTCACACTGTTCCTAAACAAGATATAATTTTCTGAAGTCATTCGTCCATTAATCAGAATTTTTAAGCAAACGAACACATGCAAATTTTGAATGATCCTTTTTCCGACCGGATTCCTTTCCGCATTGAAGTTCTACCTACTAAAGTCAGGCATACGCATAATGGATGTGTACGTTCTGATGTGAGATCGGGTTCTTTCTTCGGCTTGGGATCGTACAAATTTTAATGGTTGGGGAAAGGGGGAGATTTGTCGATATGAGATGGTCATTTTTGACTGCGAAGCCCGTTACTGCGAAGTCCGTTGAGCTGATGTATACAATTTTCACTGTTATTTATATGAATGAAATTTATTATATATATATATATATATATATATATATATATATATATATATATATATATATATATATATATATGGAGAGAGAGAAAAAGAGAGAGAGAGGTATAATTTCTTGTTTAAAATTATCGGATGTTTGCAAGTTTCTGAAAAAACCTAATTACGGGTACCGTCTTGGTTTCTCAGTTTAAGATTTTTTTTCTTCATGTGCTAACCCCCCTTTCTCCCCCACCCACCCCCAATATGACGTCAATGAACAAATAACATTAGTTACCACTTACAGCAAGTGATTTAGATATAAAGATGAAGCATTAAACATGTATTTCCTAAGTAAATTTAAAAAAAAATATTAGAGAAGAAGAAAGATCAATCATACATAAAGCATAGATTGTGAAACACTTTCCAACTGGAATGCACTTTTATTTAAACATCTCTGAAATGCGATACATTCAGCGGTGATATTTTTTTATTTATCATAGGGCTAATTAATTTATTTTGCTTGAAAACTTAAGACCATGGAGGTAAAAGTACTTTCTAACTCCATGCTTAAAACTTCATCGAAAAGGGTGATGCTATAAAATAATAGTTTAAATAATTTTGAGTTAAATAATTTGAAAATAATTCAGCAATTCTTATACAACTCATCTTACAATCATTTATTTTCTTTTTGCATCCATTAAAATTAGGCTTCGTTGAAGAAATAATCAAAGATTGATGACCATTTAAACTAAAAAATATTGTAATTGCATTGGCGCAGAATATATATGCACAGAAAATACGCAAAAATAAAGCGATTTTAAGACGGATGCAACATTAAATACAAATTTAAACGGACTTTAAAAATCACGATTTTTACTTTGGGTTAAAATATGGATTACCTATTTTATTTTGATCACGGAATTACTTTATATTATGTGGGTATTATTATTTTAATTTTTATTTTAAAAACTACTGAACATATTTTGCTGAATTTTTTTTATATATTTTATGGGGTAATTTGAATATTTTCTAAAATTGTCGAAGCAATTAATGAATTTTAACTTCACTTAAAAAATGTTTGCAAAATTAGGTCCTATAAGGTTCAATGTATTAAACTTTTTCAACCTGGGTTCAATCCAAATCTAATTGGGTGATATTATTCATCTACATTTCCATATGTTCCACAGACCGTCGCAACAACATACATTTCATTTTGATAAAGTCATTTTTACGCCAATTATCGTGTTAACGGACAGACAGACACATATCACGATCAATGTCATAAACACTTTTCAACTATGTTGTGTTAAAAACACATGATCAGGAAAACAAGTGTGCGATTTCTAATGTCATGACGAAATATACAAATTAAAATAATTAAAATATAAATTTGGTCTGAAAGAACACTCATAATATCAATACATTTTTGGAACTGAGAGCAAATATGGGACTATCAATAGGTACAATACACTTTGTGCGGAGGATAAGAAAAATTTGAGCAGCGTATAAATCAGGAAAGAGGGATGCAGAAGTTCCACCCATTTCTCGTTTGGACTTCGGGTTTGTTGGTTCTCTTGCATCAACGAAGAGGATCCAGCCTATCCTTTAAACGTATCTATGCTGCATTATTGTGTTGGATTTCTTTAGAATTTATGTAATTTGGGGTATGCAATTTACTTTGACGTATTTGTTTTCTGGCTCAATACTCACAATTTGATAATACTTAAATAATATTTATCTATTTTTTCATTTATTCTTTAATTAGAATTTTTTTAATATTCTCAATAAATTTTCTCAATAATATTCTTAATTAAAAATGTTCCATTTTCTAAATTAGTATTATTTTTTGTTTTGTAAATTCAGAAAAATGATTATTTATTTGATTTCCCGTAAAATCCCCTTTAATTGGATGCCTCATTTCCCCTTTTGGTTAGAAATTGCGTTTTTTCTATAGCTTCCAGTTATTTCCATGTTCAGTGCGTTTCCAAAAATTTTCATTTGCGGTCATTTTGGAATTCTTGACTTAGGCATCGGTGGCATCAATCGCGTCGAAAAACGCGCTAAGTGATCCCGGGGTTTTTTCGGAATTCGTGAATTATTTTAATTGGCTCGCGTTTCTCCAGATCATCTGCTTGCGGAGTTTTGGGCTTTAATTGTGTCAACTCTAATTTCTGTAAGCTGATTTTAATTGCTACCGTTTCCCCAAACTTCTCTTGATTTCCTCTCGTAAAAATACGTTCGCGGGATTTTTCAGTTTCAGTTTTGTTGTTGAAATTCTGGATGTTGATTGCGGAAAAATCGCGCTTTGCCGCGATGTTTTCTATGGAACATTACGTTCCTCGCAATATATATAACTTTTTTTTTCAATTTTAAATACTGCACGATTTTTGGAGTAATCCGTCTTTAAAGTTTTGCGTCTGTCTATGGGATAATTCAGCTTCGGTCCGACTATGTCTGGAGGCTGGGAGTTAACTCTGGCTGTCAGTTAGGAAGATACCAGAGTTCCTGATTAGACAGTTGGGCCAGAAATCGTGATTTATTTTCCCCTGGGTCTTTAACCATTTGCTTACGGGTGGGGCAACATCCATTCCAAACGAAGAACCTCTCCAAAAGATAGGTATTTGACATACCCTATCCCAAACAGTTTGATCCCCCTTTCCAGACATTTGCGTCCAAGGACGCCAGGTTAAGAAAGCAGCAAAATATGTTCGATCTACATATAATTATCTGAACTTTTTTTAATACTCAGCTTATCCATAGATTCGACGATCCTTGTTGGCTCCGAGGGGTGAATATTCCAATTTAGAACATTTCATTATTCTGATTTAATTTTAGAAATTAATAATGCTTTTTAATATGATTATTTAAATTCTATAAACTTTAAGTGTAAATAGCCTTTTTCCAGAGAGTAATTTTCTAAACCTTCTTAATTTATTAGAGCTTGAAAAAATTCTTAATTTTAAAATTTAATATTGTTAATATTTTATGATAAGATTTAAATAGGTTTTAATGTAGAGTAAAGTTCTTATACTGATTCTTCAAATTAACTAAATTGATAATTCTATTAAATTTAAATTTGTTAAATCTTTCTGAATTGCTTGCTTGTGAGCAGAGTTTTGTAATTTGTTCTTTGAACTTATTTGAAGTATTAATTTAATGAACAAATTTTAAGATAATTATTGTGTCGTATTTTCTAATTTTATATACAACAGGCTTTATTGCAAGACCTAACAGATTTTAAGAAAATTAATTCAGGAGATTAAATAAATTCTAATTAAAGAATAAATGAAAAAACAAATAAGTATTATTTAAATAACTAAATTGAGAGTATTGAGCCAGGGAAAATAATAAATAAAAGTAAATTGCAAACCCCAAACTGCATAAACTCTAAATCAACCCAACACTTAAGATATTTGTGCTTTTATATGTTGATCAAATCTTTCTTATATTTCATTCTATTCTAAATTGAATCTCGTTATAATATGGAAATAAAACCACGATTTTTACATTTTCAGATAGCACTAGTATATAACGCTGCCAGATATTGTATAGATAACATCACCAAAAAATGTCTCCATATTTACAAAAATGTCGCTAAAGTAACGAAAATGGGCGCCAAATTGATGAAATTACAATTAACATCTTTAATATAATGGAGTATATTGCTCACCAGATGTTAGCAATATTTCCAACTGTCAAGCTTTATTTGAACAAAATATAAATTAATTGGGTACTTCAATCTAATTTTACGTGCTGTCAGCTTAAAATGCGCAAAATGTCAATGTGCTTTTCAACGTTCGAAACATTGTGCCATGGATCTAGTTCATCATTATTTTGCAATGAAATAAGTCCTTGTACTATGCAGGGAAAGTCATGTGCTGCCTATTTCAGATGCGTTTCTTATTATGCACATTTTTAAATTAATTTTTAATTTGATATAGCATTATCATTAAAACTATAATGCTTACTTGAGAATTTTTTTTTTATCCAAACCATCAAAGGTGGTCTTGAGTCGCATGTTTGCACAAAAAAAATCTTTAAAAATATTTTCCCATTTGCATTCTAGGTGAAATTTGATTTTCCTGAATATGAATGAAATCGGATATTTTCAAAGTAAATCCCTTTGCACGTTTCAGAATTCTAAAGGAATTGTAAGGAACGAAGAAAAATATATTTACTTCAGAATAAGCGTGAAAGGGGCTCTTGAGTTTGGTTGGTAGTGCAGTAGTACATAAAATATACTGAGTTTTTATACTATGATTTCCATTGTAAGATGCAAAATAGAACCGTATTAAATATTTTACTTTATTTATAAGGAAAGAAATACGACGGTGTCTAAAATGTTATGTTTATGTTCCTTACATATACAAGTTGTGAACACCATAGAATATAAATCCATCTATTAGGAAGTGCATAGTCACAGAAAGCGCCTGTAGGGGGCGTTTAAAAATAAAAAAACATTTGTTTATGCTCCAATTGCAGACAAAATCATGCAATATCCGACGGTGCCCTTATCATGGATTCGTCAGCATAAAACAGAGATTCCCAGCCAAGGCTCCATAAGAATTTGCAAAAGCTAGCGAAACTAAGTGTAACTTCACTATTAACGATTTATTATTATTACTTTCCCTATAATACATGGTAATGTATAGGGAAAGTATTAGAATCATATCGGAAATCACAACTGGAGTTTTCAACGGATCTACACGTTTTGGACCTACACGTCTCTCTGTGATTTCTTGTGTACACAAAAGCGGCCACAAATATTAATGAATTTTCATTAACAAAACTTCATATCCGACTTTGTTATCAAAAAATCTAGAACAAGTTAGAAATGTTTTTTTAATTCGACAGAAAATATCGAAGTATATTCGGAATTTTATATTTTTAACATGGCAACATATTCAAAATGTCACATTTGTTTCAATAAAATTGAAAATCTGTCTGTCTGTTTGTTTGTCACATCATCACGGGAGAACGGTCGAACCGAATTTGGTGAAATTTCGTGGGTAGCCTTAAAATAGTCTCAATTAAAATTGAGTCCATGTTTCGAGTTTCTACGTCCAGTGGTTCTTGATATATTAGTGAAAAACGAAACCTTCGTTTGTCTCTTCATCACGGGAGAATAGATGAACCGAATTTAATGAAATTTTGTGGATAGTCTTGAATTAGCCCCGCTTAAATTTTATCCAAGTTTCGAGTTTCTAAGATTAGGGGTTGTCGAGATATTAATGGAAAACGAAACTTTTTTTCTAGGAGTTCTACTCTCTAACTCCTTGGTTCCTCCAAACTAAAAGGTTGGAAATCGTTTGTTTAAAACGTGAAAGTGAAATAAAACTTTAGCTCTGAGTTTGATGGGAGATTTTTGCGCTAATTCGCCACTTTCTGAAAACATGAATTGTTTGAAACCATGAATGTTTGAAACATGAAAAATCTATCACCATGGTTTATTTTTCACTAGCTTTTAATCAATAATGAAAAGTATTAAATTAAAGTGGTTATTTAATTATTAGAATTCTATGAGGAATATTCTATCTTATATTACGTCGGTCGGCAACGTAATTAAATTAAATGTGTTTGTTAATGTTTATTTTTACTTTTTTGATTTGAATAATAAATAAATGGATAAAAAATATGTATCCTATAAATGAACGATTTGATTTTTCTCTTAATTATATTAATTGCGGACTACGTACACCACTTTTATTTATTTTGGCAAAAAATTTTCAAGCTTATATATTTTGATCTAATAAATCTAATAAACTCATATATTGTGTTTCGCCAATAAATTCATTTAGCTGATTGTTGAAACAGAAAAAGAGTAGAAAGGATATACCTTCTAATACAATTTTAGTGTTTTAATTTAGTATATTCAAACGGGATCAGGATGTTTTATTCTGATCTACATATTTAGAGCTACGAATTTGGCAGGATATCTCTAACTTGGCAACTTTTCTTAAACCTTGCCAAAGTGACGGAAATGTTGCCAAATTGATAAACACGATGCAAATCAATGAAATTTATTTTATTTTGTTAGAAAAGGCTACTGAAATGATGTTTCGTTAATATTTGTCTGTCAATCCAACCGTCCTACTTAGTAACACATTTAGCGAATTTTTAAAATGTCACAATTAATAAAAATGTTTGTAAATCCATAAACATATTTTGAAATTGATATAATTGCGCTAAATAAATGAAATTAATTGTGTTTTGTTCGGGGATAGTATTGTAATGATGTTTCGTCAATTTGTCGCCAAGTGGGACTGCCAGATCTACAGTCCCACTTAGCTATAAATTTGGCGATTTTTTTAAAATGTCGCCAAATCTTCCATAGAGATATCATTATTCATACGATATTTTGTCCACCAATTTATTTAAAGCAAATGATATCATGTTGCTTAGCAGTGGATTTAAATCCAATGTGTTTATGAGGCAGGGGATTTTTATCAGATCTTTTCCGACTTGAATAATGAAAATATGTATATAAAAAAATTTCATTGCCATTGCATTTTTGACTGGATAATATCAATTACGGTCTTCATGTTTAAATATTATTATTATTATTAATATTTTCGGGGATTATTGATTCAGAGATTATTGCTATTTTCAAGTTATTATGCCATTGTTTTATTGCGGCAAAAATTGTTGAAACTCATATATTATACGTTGAACGAGTAATCTTCTACAAATGCACGGAAAAATCTTCTACTCTATGAGAATATAAGTAGTACAGATATATTGGCATATATTAGGATATATATTGGTATATATTGGCATATATTTGATATATACTAACATATATTGGAATTAATTACGACCTTCTGGTATAAAGATTACTGGGATTTTTGATATTTTCAATTTATTACGTCATCTTATTTTATTTTAGTAAATACTTTTGAGACTCATATTGTATTGTAATACGAGTAATCTTCTACTAACACACTGGCATATTTTCTAATCTGCGACAATATAATTCGTACGGGTATATATATATTCTCATATAATTTTAGCGCTTTCATTCTGGCATATATTTTAATCAATTATGGCCTTCGGGTTTAAATATTACGGGTTTATTCTAATAGTCGCGTATATAAGTAGTAAGGGTCCCATATAATTTTAACGCTTTTATTTTGCATATATTGATTCAGTTTCGTATTTTTTGTAAATTTGCTTACAAAAGGGTCCAGCATGTTTTATTTTTTAGATGTGCCGAGAAAATAATTTTACATAATGAGAACAGATATTCTTAGACATCCTTTTAGGAGCAATAAATTTAATATTTTAACAGAATATTTTGATTAACAATGTCATTTAGTATACTATAGAAATTTTGCACATGATTGTGAATTTTAAGTTTCTTTATATTATATACTCGAACGGGTATGCTGCTAATCATGTATAAAAGCGTCTATTTATGGCTCAGTAATCACGAGAATTCATAGTTTCAATCATTGTTATGGAAAATGGCCGCGATGTAATTTTTTTTGTTCGTATTGTCATTGGCTTCTCTCGGAGGATAGTCTTCCTCCCCCCCCCCCCGCAGTGGGGTACATTGTCAAGTTTGGTGTCAATCAAACATTTTTCTTAAACCCTTTAAAGTGAAGTGTAACATGATATAAATGCAATCATTTGAATCCATAATACCGATTTTCAAACTTTTCCTTGTAAAATTTGAAGAAAAAAGTTAATAAAATTGGATTATGGTATGAGAAAGTCGAGTTGAGGCACACTGCAGTTAATTTTATTAATACTAGTTGATAATTAAAAATATGCAAATAATTTTGTAATGTTTTATTCTAATATATGAGTTAGCCATCATTTATAATTTCTATTGCTTTCCTGCTTCAAATTTGTAACCAAATGAAGGTTCCGTGAAATTTTGCGAAATATTTAAAAAGTTCTTCCAAGAAAAAATTGTTGGAAATCATTTACCCGAAATCTCGAATTCGAATTTTTAACCTCATCACAGTACTTTTCTCACACACATTCCACTATGTGTATGGGGAAAGTAAAAGAACCAAAATAAAATTAAAAGAATCCGTAAAAGCACAGTCTTAGGTATATATTTATAAGTAAGAAATCTCATGTGGGCAGCACATGACTTTCCTTATATAATGCAATGAATTTACTACTTTTATAGTAAAAAAAAAAAGATTATTTTTATAGTAGATATTTATATTATTTCCAAGATATTGAATTTTCGTCAATTAGTCGTTATTTTCATTGATTTATCTTTATTTTTATCCATTTGGCGAGTTTTTCGTTAATTTAGCAACATTTAAAAAATTCGCCAAGTTGGCGACATTCCGCCAAATTCGTCGCCAAAATTTCGCCAAGCGTTATGCTCTAAGAAATAAGTTATTCTTACAGCAGGTAAATGACTATTGGCGTTCAAATGCAAAAGTATTATTCAAAGTGTCTTTTTCCATGAATGGAACAAGCTAGATCCACGAGAAAGGTATTACCCAATTTATCGCATGGTATTACATATGAAAAGTTAACATGTTTCTCAATAGGAAATATTTTTCTTTTATTTTATATGACTTTTTGATAATTGTCGAAAAATGTGCAATATCTCGAGAACGGTTCGTATTATCGTTCTAAAATTTATGCTAATCGTTTTCTAATGAAAAATTACATAAGGAATGTCTATTTGCGTAATTTTATTAGCGGTTTTCATTTTTTGACGATTTTTTCAAAATTTCACTCGAAAATTTAGGGGAGTTCTGGACATTCGATTGAGTATAAAAACGATAGGCTTCCAGTGTTTACGGATTGTAACTTTTGTACCAAATTTCGTTCGAATCGTTCCATTCGTTCGTCAGTTATCGTCTCCACAGACTCACTGACACACACACTTTCACGCACACACAGACATTACTTCAAAAATGTTCTTTTCCTTATCAGGGATGCTTGGAACGTGCTCTTCCGTCGAAAAATCGAATTCGAATTTTCGACCCCGTCACAATACTTTCTAGATACATTATGTATAAAGGAAAGTAAAATAGAAAAGTAAAGGGAAAGGAAAAGTAAAACTGTGAAGTTGACAGCACATGATTTCCCCTACGAAATTAAATACATTTACTTATTTTATGGCAAAAATATATTTTACAGGATCCAAAGTACAATGTTGACTTAAATATTTGTCATCTCTTCCAGGTGACAACATGTAAACGTATTTCGAAATACCCTATGAACTTATATTACGCTGAAATCTAACTTGAGAATTATCAATATCGATAGCTTCCGCAATATGCAATATGATCTATATTTTAAAATATTTTAATTCTTTAACATGGCACCATTTTCCTTACATTAGCGTACTTTTTACAATTTTTCCGATATTTTCGTCCATTTGACGCCATTAAAAATAATTGGCGATAACTAGTCAAATTAGTCAACACGTCCCCCTAATTTATTGCCAAGCGTTACACACAGACATATAGAAAATATTTTCTTATTATTTAAATATGTAACTATTAGTGAATTGTTGAACATCAAAATAAAAAAATTATTGTACAAAATATCATCTCTCGTAAATAGAACGAATTGATCCACGACAATGATACCCAACAATTTGTCGCATTGCATCGTATATGAAAAGTGAACACATTTTACGATAGATAATACGTTTTCAATTTCATGTAATATTTTGTTAAATTTATTCAAAACAATGAAGAATATCTACAATATCTCGAGAGCGATACGTGTTAGTGTTATGGAATTGAAGTCATTCGTTTTGAAATGAGAAATGATTATGCATGTAAAATTATGCGAAATTATGATTCGATAAAGACATTTTCAAATTTTATTCAATAATTTTGAACTCTTCTAAGCATTCGATTGCGTTTAAAATCAATAGGAATTAAATAAGTTGTAAATTCGATAGTATTCACAGAATGTAATAAGTGTACCCAATTTTGTTCGAAATGCTCCAGTCACTCGTGAGATATTGCTGCAACACACACAATTATTGTTTGTCAATGGCACACAGATTTATTTCACACAGTTTTATATGAAATTTGAGAAAAGGAATCTTTTGAATATTCAGTTACATTTAAAATCAATTGCGTTACGGTTTTTCCGATTCTAATAATCGTACCAAATTTTATCCGAAAGTCTCCTTTCATTTGTGGGATATCGCATCTACAGACTCGCACACACACACAGAACACACACACACAGAACACACATACACAGAACACACATACACAGAACACACGCACGCGCACACAGAACACACGCACACACACAGAACACACGCACACACACAAAACGCACACAAAACACATACGCAGAGCATACACACACAGAACACACATGCAAGATGCACACATATACACAGAACACACACGAACAGAACAAATACACACACATACAGAGCACATACAGAGCACACACACACAGAGCACACACACACAGAGCATACACACACAGAGCATACACACACAGAACACACACACACATACACAAAACACTCACATACGCACACACACACATAATACACACATAACATACACGGAACGCATACACATGCACATGCACACATGCAGAAAACACACGCACAGAACACACTAACATGCATACATACACACACTAACATACATACATTTGTAGGATATCGCATCTACAAACTTACACACACACATACACATACACACACACACACACAGAACACACGCACATACACAAAACACATACACAGAGCATACACACACACATAGCATACACACACAGAACACAAAGAGAGCACACATGCAAGATACACACACGAATAGAACAAATACACACACATATACAGAGCACACACACACACAGAGCACAAACACACAGAACACACACACATACACAAAACACTCGCATACGCACACACATACATACACAGAACAAGCACACACACATGCACATGCACACATGCAGAACACACACACACAGAACACGCTGCCATGCATACAAACACACACTAACATACATACATAACAAACACACACAGAGGTATTGCTTCAAAAATGTTCGATTCGAATTCAGGGATACTTGAGATGTACACTTCCGTCGACAACTCCAGTAAATAAAATGCAAATGCATAACCAAAATATTGAAGATTGACCGTATATACAACGGTGTTTGCAACTCTGTTCTCAATACTAAACGGTGCTCATCTTTAATAGAGGATAAGACGATCCTATTTTCTTATCACACCGGGCAAGAGTCTAATATGCTACAGAAAGCAAAATCTAATTTACTGAATGTTGAAATGAATTCGTGTTTCGAATGCTTGAAATACGATTTACTCACATTATAAATGTAAATACGTGAAGAATTCTTCCATTATTAGTATCGGATGTTCTTTTACTTTGAGTTTGATCATTTTCCTTATAAATCTTCCCCATTTCCATTCACATGGAAAGGTCACTTCTTTGCATAGAGTCGAAATAAAATTTTTCTTCGGTGAATCCGTTCTACACCTTTGGGAAATGTGGAAATTGTACAGAAGCAAGAAATATATTTTATTTTTCAAATCAAATAAAATAAAACAAGAGCCTACAATTACCTTAGTGTCTCAAGTCAATTTATGAAAACAATATTTTCTTTGTGAAACATTTATTGAATAGAATATATATATATATATATATAGTGTGTGTGGGTATGTATTAAAAATAGATCAATGAATGAATAAACAATATAAACAATGAGTTATACTAAAATAAATAAGAAATATCAAGGATGCATAAAACATTGATTATAAAATACTTTCCAACTGCGATGTAATTTTATTGAAACATCTCTAAATTGAGGTACATTCAGTGGTGATATTTTTTTTAAATTTTCACAGTACTACAATAATTTATTTTACTTGAAAACTTAAAAGCATGGAAGTAAAAGTATTTTTTAACTCCATGCTTAAAACTTTATCGAAAAAGGTAATGCTATAAAATTGTCTGCTTCTCTATGTAAAAGCAATGACTATTTTAATCATATACACCTATATTCCAGACTTCAGAGCTAAATAATTTTCAGCAAGTCTTATACAACTCATCTTACAGCTGGATTTGTTTACATTCTGCATTCGTTAAAATTAGGTTTCGTTGTAGAAGTAATCAAAGTTTGATAATCATTTAAACTGTAAAATATTGTAATTGCGTTAGCACAGAATATAGATGCACAGAAAATATGCAAAAATAAAGGGGTTTTAGGACAAATGCAACACTAAATATATATTTAAAAGAACTTTAAAAATCACGATTTTTACATTAGGAAAAAAAAAATGGATGCCATATTTTATTTTGAAGTGGGTTATGTGATCTCTTTATATAATATGGGTGTAATTATTATTTTAATATTTACTTAAGAAACTACCGAACATATTTTGCTCAAATATTTTTAATATATTTTATGGAATAATTGGAATATTTCCTAAAATTTCCAATGCAATTTGTGAATTTTAACTTTGCTTAAAAAATGTTTGAAAAATTCAATCCCATAGGATTCAATGTGTATCACTTTTTCAACCCGGGTTCGATCCAAAACTAATTGGGTGACATTATTTATATACATTCCCATATGTCCCACGGACCGTCTGAACAACATACTAAAATTTCATTTTGATAAAGTGTAGTGCTTTTTACAGCAATTACAGTGCAAATGGCCAGACAGACAGACAAACAGAATGAAAAAAGTTATAGACACTTTTCAGCTATGTTGAAAAGTTTTAATAGAACGTGTCTATCATGCCAAAACGAGCAATAGAGTTAGACTTAAACTGAATATTAATTGAGAATAAATTCTTTATCAATTCTGAGCATTTATTCCAAATAACCCAAAACAAATGCTTGTTTTTGTATATGGTGTTAGATGGTTTTTATAAGTACAATTTGCTCAATCGGTAAGTATAATTAGAAAAATGGAATTGAAAAATAAAGATTTTAAGTAATTACCAGGAACTGTGTGTAAGTATTTAGAGAGTAAAACGATTTGTGTTGTGCCCAAGAAGTATGGATTGGAATAAAACAGGTATTTAATTAATATATTTCAGCATATTTATTCTTATATTTCAGACTTTGCCGATTTTTCTGGCAAATTGGAAAAAACAAAGACAGGTTTTATTTTTCCGAATCGCACCAAATTCATTTCAGTATTTCGAATTTTCGATCCCTTCACAGTACTTTTTTTATACATTATACTATGTATATAAGGAAAGTAAAAATCTGATGACTTTCCTTATATAATGCAAACAATTTACTCCCTTTACAGTAATAAAATAATATATAATACCACAAGTGACTTATTTACCATATTTTGTAAAATTCCGTCGATTACTTTTTGATCTAGAGTATATACATTCATTGCACTGACACACAGATATCACGCTAAAAATAGGTTCTTCGTGTTCGAGAGTGCCTAAGATGCGTTGTTCCAATTTTCGTCGATACTTTTTCTATACATTACCATGTTTTGAAAGGACATAATTCTAGATTGATTTACTAATCTTGTTAAATAAATTGTTTAATTTTATAAACAATTATATATTATAAAATACTTCCCAATTGAGAAATAATTTATTCAAACGAATTTCAATAAATGTACCACAATAATGAATTACAGAGGGTGTTCACACATTTTTATAACGATTTTGACTTCCATAAATTAAATTTAAATAAAAAAAATCTGACTGACATCAAGTTAGAATAGGGTTTAATTATCGTCTGCATCATTAAAAATATTCTTTGCTTTAAAATGTCGCTAGAAAATAAATAATGGATCGAAGACTATATTTTTGCGCTTTCCGAAGAGAAATACTCTTATTAAATTATAATACTCTTATTCAATTATTAAAATAAGATGTGAAAAGCATGGTATTAATATTTCTACGCGTAAATTAAGTGACATAATTAATAACAAGAGAGATCAATCATGCTTAAAGCATTGATTATGAAACACTTTCCAACTTCAATGCAATTTTATTTAAAAAAGTCTAAAATGCAAAACATTCCTCGGTAATATCTTAAAACTTATCGCAATACTACATTAATTTATTATATTTGAAAACTTAAACCTTCATTGAAAAAAATGAACTTCATTCAAATAACGGCATTGAAATATACATTGCCGGGTTTAAATATCTCTAAAATGCGATACATTCCTCGGTAATATATTTAAAACTATCATAATACTACGATAATTTATTATATTTGAAAACTTCATCGAAAACAACTGAAATTAATTCAAATGACGTCATAGAAAAAATAACACACCTGGATCTCTCAATAAAAACAGCATTTCATTCATAACTTTCTCCCATTCATTTCACTCATCACAATACTATAATAATTTATTTTATTTAAAAATTAAGACCATGGATCTACAAGTAATTAAACTCTATGCTTAAAACTTCATAGAAAAAAATCGCCCTTCTCTTTATAAAATCAATTTATATTTCATTCATATCAGCCATGCAGACTCCATGGCCTAAATTATTTTGTGTTAAAGAAATACAGCAATTCTAATACAACTCATTCTACATATTTTGCTGTTTACATTTTACATAAGTGAAAAATAGGCTTCGTTGTAGAAATAATCAAATTTGGATAATCATTTAAACTCAAATATATTGTATTTGCGTTGTTTCGGTATGTAGATGCACAGAATTTAAGCAAAAATAAAGTAGTTTTAGGACGGTTACAACACTCAATATGAATTAAAAAGAACCATCTTTTTTCAAAAATCACGATTTTGAAACAAGATGGATGCCATATGTCATTTTGAAGTGGGTCATGTGATCTTTTCATATCATGGTCACGTGATCGTTTCATATAAGAGGTGTAATTATTATTTTAATTTTTATTTTAAAAACTACTGAATATATTTCGCTGAATTTTTTTATATATTTTATGGAACAATTTGAATATTACCTAAAATTTTCGAAGCAATTTGTGAATTTTAAATCCGCTTAAAAAATGTATGAGAAATTAGGTCCCATAAGGCTCAATGTATTTCATTTTTTCAACCCGGTTTCAATCCAAAACTAATTGGGTAATATTATTCATTTTGATTAAGTCATTTTTACGGCAGTTATCACGCTAACGGACAGACAGACAGAATGAACAAAGTCATCAGCACTTTTCAACTTTATTGTAAAGTGTTAAAAAAAGGAAAGAAACTTCAAAGTTTGCATTTGACTGGGAAAAAGGTAGAAAATGCATACCCAACAGAGATTGGTTCAGATAAAACAAGGAAAGTTATGCTAAAAGTTTTATGGTTATTGTTGAATTCTCTTATAACGGAAAACTTAATAAGGAAAGTAGAAAAAAATGTCAAAATTTTCTCGGATTACTATCAGAAAGATGTTTTAACACCTGTTTTCAAGACATTCCATCACTTTACCCAAGCAATCTTCACTGTGTTAAGTTCCATCAGGATAAGATCACCAGTCATACCTCTAAATCTACTGCTATATGTTTGAAAAAATGAGAAATGAAACCGGAATTGAGGCTATTCCGCTTAAATGCATACCACCCAAGTCCCCCTATGTATTACTGTGCTTTTGGACTTTTAAAACAAGCTCTTTATAAGTGGCACCCCAAAACATTGGATGGACTGTTGAATCTTGTGGTGGAGGAGTGGAACAGAATCAACCTTGATAATTTAAGAAAAGCATTTTCATCTTGGAAATCAAGATGTAATATGAGAGCTCAAAAAAGGACTATCAGATTCAAAATATTAGAAAACCTTTTTATGTATGTATGTGTGTGTGTGTGTGTGTGTGTATGTATGTGTATATATATGTGTATGTATACATATATATATATATATATATATATATATATATATATATGTATGTATATATATATGTATGTGTATGTATATATATGTGTATGTATGTATATATATATATATATATATATATATATATATTATATATATATATATATGTATATTATATATATATATATATATATTATATATATATATATATATATTATAACAAGTCAAAAATTGCAAGAACGTGAATACGTGAATAAAGTGAAAAAGACCAACAGGGCATATATAAAAGGCCTAGAGGGATGGCGACCCCTAGTTCCCGGTTACAAGTCGACTTTTTACACCTTAGGAAACACTCCCGGAGCCATGTATCACCTGTGGTCCTAATTCAGAATAACGTCAAAGTAGAAGACGCAAATCACACAAGAACGTGCATCCGTAGACGGCAATGCCTCCATAAAGAAATAAAAGGTTTAAAAAGAGATATATTTGAATTAAAACCTCGAATTCCAATAATAAATAAAATACCTGAACAATTCCAATCATCCTACCAAAGCACCTAGACCTTCGATAAGACCAACTCATAATCCCGCTCAGCAACGTTGCCATTTATTACATGTAAACAACTGTGTTGCCAAAGTCTTTTTGAAATGCATCCATAAATTTACTGTACACAACGTTGTAGCACTGTCTTATAAAAAGAAAAGGATAACTTTGCGTTAAAGCTTCCATAATAAATAAAGTATCATGTCCAATCCGATCCTCTTTAAAAGAATGCATACGTGCACTACGTTTAAAATGATTAATTAGAATATTACGAAATATCTTAATACTTACATTACATTATCAATTGGCATTCTAATTTATCTTGAACTTGAAATGTCATTCTAACTCTAATTCATATATTATATATAGATATGTTGACGACTTAATTTGTATTATCATTGTTGATTCCTATCCAATTAATATTGATTTTTACCCATCTAACCTTAAATTAATTCATAATGAGCCTAGTGTTAGTCAAACTGTAGATTATTTAAACCTAAATTTAGGTATCCGCAATAATCATGGTATCACCAATCTATATGATTAAAAAGATTATTACAACTTCACTATCATAAAACTGCTATCATATCAATCTTGTAATTCTATTCAATTGTTTAGAAACATCATTTTAAGTCAGCTATTTCGAATACATCGACTTTCTGATACTCGGTTTCACTTTCTCGACATCAATAATCTTAAACGCCATTTGTCAAAATTACCAATATCCGGAAGTATTTGTAAATAATATTATTAATAATTTCAAATATACCGCGTAATAATTTCACAAATGCATTATTTATCCTTCATTGGATGACTCATTTTTGTGAATTTCACCCATTCTTATTACCTAACTTACCACTTCGCTTGAATCTAATACTGTTTACTATTTTCGAAAGAGTAATTTCCACTTTTCCTGAGTCCTATACTGTTTACTATTTTTGAAAGTGTCCAAACAAATTATGTTTCGTTCAAATGTATTCATTCCGGTGCCCACTCGTATTGACGAAGAGAGGTGAAATGGTCAGTCGCATGTTCCTCAGCGAGTATGTTCGACCCACACGTGGTAGCAATGCCAGTGAGTTAATATTTCTGTTTTAATATTTCTGATTTGTAATTAATTTGGTTTATATTTTTTCTCCTTCCACTAGTCAGTACCAATGGTGTCTATTTAGACAGTTCCAATGGTGTCTATAATTAAATACTATCGTCATTGTCAGAAACTGGCTATTATATCGGTTTTAATTCGAATAGTATGGCTGTTCTGACGATAATGCAATTTCGAACTAACCGCCATTTTTTGTGTTGTTTCAATTTATTGTTTTCAATGTCTTAATCTTTTATCTTGAGCTAATTACCTTTTCTCATTTTTGCCGTGTTTTCTTTTTCATTTTTTTATATTTATATTTATATAATTATATATACCTTTTTAATTGTGATTTTTGTACACTAATATTCTTCTCATCCCCTTTTCATTGTAGTGATAAGTTACCTTCTATTTTCATTCTTAGTCTTGGTCTATACTTACTTATTTGTAACAGATATGCTAGAGCTGGGGTTTTTTGTACATACCGTAGTTTATGCATAGTCTTCGATTAAAATCTTTCATTTTTTATTTAAACATATATACATATATATATATATATATATATATATATATATATATATATATATACATATATACATGTATTGTACAGAAACAGAACTGTGTTTCAACATCCGATGTATATATCTATAAAACAATATTTCATTGATATCATCTAGAAATCGCTTAAGTTCTTCACTATTTGCATTCATTGAAGAATTCTATTTCTTGGAGCATAACCGAAGTTAGACATTTTCTCAGTAAATCCACTCTACACGTTTGGGAAATGTAGAAGCTGCACAAAATGAAAGAATTACATTTTCCTTTCCAAATCAAAATAAGAGAGAACCCAATTCAAAAGGCAGTGGTGTGTTAGATAAAATGTACAGTTGATGGTATTTACTATTTGCGTAGTTTTCTATTTGAAAAATCAAGAATGAAAGCTGTATTCAAAAGATTTTATAAAATAATTAATGGAAGTAAGTGATGGGATGGATTATGGTGCATAAAAATATATTTGGGTTCCGAAAGCAATGTGAAAGACGAAAATAATCGAAAATTAACTAGAGTGCCTCTCAACTCAGCATTTTCATACCAGAATCCATTTTTAAGTTGCATATATGTAATAGTGATGGAAATCCAGAGACGAGACACATTCACATTACCGAAATCTACTTTATTAGATAAAACTTGAAACAGAGGTAGTTACATAGACTGGACGAGCTCCCAATCATCAACTTGCAGGCACAAAATCTCAATGCAGTCTGCGTTAGTTCACACACAAGTACGAATTACATTTATATCGGAGGGAGAATAAAACTATTTTTTTTAAATATATCTAGCAGAATGAAAAAAAAAACTATTTATAGGGAAGACAATGACAATGCGCTACATCCATCTATGTGGATGATAGGTAGCTGAAAGATTAAACATTATTAGTTATAAAACAAAAGCTATAGGGTAGTTATGAATTCTACTAACAAATGAAATAATAAATAAAATAATAAAATTATTACCTAATAAACTAGAAAGTGAAAAAAAATTAAAAATAAGGAAAAATAGTAAGATAAGAAATGTTATATTTATGTGATAAACATGTGATATTTAATATCCGGAGAGACATTTTATAAGTATGTTGTTATAAACAGTGATTGTCTTGAAAGGTGGACATTCGATTTCCAGCTTTGAAACTTTGTCAAAGAAATTCTGAATATGCAGTTGCGAGGCATATTATTAATCACAGCTTCAGAGAAAATACTTTTCTACTGACTACTTATAAATGTGCTTGTAGAGAAGAAATTCATTAATTTTAAGTCTGTAATAAATTCAAAAATATTTAAACTACCTGAAATTTGAATAATTCAATTTTATTTAAATCCTATTCTGATCATCCGTCATTAAATTTTTACGCAATTATAGATCAATGTTTACAGTTAATTATGTGTAAGATTCTTTATAATTAATTACGTGCAAGATTAATGTTTATAATTAGTTATGTGTACGATTAATGTTAACAATTATTTATTTGTAAGATTAGTGTTTATAATTAAGTGTGAGGTTTATGTTTACAATTAATTATATGTAAGATTAATGTTCGCAATTAATGATATGTAATATTAATGTTTATAATTAATTATGTGAATGATTTATTTTTATAATTAATTACGTGTATGATTAATGTTAACAATTAATTATGTGTAATATTAATATATATAATTCATTATGTGCAAGATTAATGTTTATAATTAATTATGTGTAGAGTATTATTATGCTATAAAATGTGTAGTGCTTATTTAAATAGACGTATTTACCATTCAAACATACCTGATAGTTAAATTTATTTTACAATGTTCACAAACTATTATGTTAGAGCCCCAATAAATATAATTTTATCCATAAATATAATTTTCTCTCCAAGATTTTAATTATTTTTTTATGTTTCTATTTACAAATTTAAAGGGAAACACATTTTTATATTTCTTTTAGTTCGATGTAATAATATGTGTTATTCTGTTCGTTAAATTTCAGTGCATTACATGTTTGATACTTCCGTTAATATGTGTTCAGTTGAGGCTGAGTCTTATGAACAAATGGAGAGTTTCGAAAGAAATTTAATACAAAAATTGCAATCGATGGATGCTGGAAGCTTATTGATTTTAAACGCAATCGAAAATATCGCAATCGATTTGAAACATAATCGGAAGACCCCCCCCCCCAAATTTTCGAAAGAATTTTTGAAAAAATAATCAAAATATAACAACTTTCAACAATGTTACATAAATAATCATTTTATGTAATTTTTTATTAGAAAGCGATTAACATAAATTTTACGATTGACATAAATTTTGAACAATTCTCAAACTATTGCACATTTTCAAATGAATTTATAAAAAAAACCACATAAAGATGGAAAAAGTATTAACTTTTGTAAATTTTGTTCCATTTCCATATATAATATTATGCGATAAATTTATTAATATAATTCTCGTAGATCTAGTTCCGGTAGTCCGTGTAATGATTTTGGATTTTGACACAACATTCGACAACAGTTATTTATATATAAGAAATTCTCTTCTCTCCGTTTGTATATAACGTATGGCTATAAATTGGGCGAACTTGGTTATAATATCGCCAAGTTAGTGATATTTTGACCTCATCTTGACAAAAAAATCGTTAAAATTACAGAAATTACATTAAGCTAATGAAAATAACTCCATATTGATGAAATATTATTAAAATATTGTAATACATGGACTGCATTGCTTACTACGTATCAGTATAGAAAATTGTCAATTTACAGTTACGTGAAATAAAAATTAATTGGGCACTTCAAGGTAGTTTTACATGTTATCATCCGGATAAGCTTCCAATGTATAACTTAGCTGTACGGGGGATGTTATACACCCTTTTTTCACTTTGAAAGAAGTAAATTCATTGTATTCTATAAAGAAAATTATGTGCTGTCCACATACAATTTTTTTGACACTTTTCAACATTGTGGAAAAGTGTTTATGATTTTGCTCATTCTGTCTGTCTATCCGTTCGCACGATAACTGCCGTAAAAATGGCTTTATCAAAATGAAATTTTAGTATGTTTTTCAGACGGTCTGTGGGACATATGGGAATGTAAATGAATAACACCACCCAATTAATTTTGGATTAAATCCGAGTTGAAAATGTAAGATACGTTGAACCCTATGGGACCTAATTTCAAAAATATTTTTTAAGCGAAGTTAAAATTCGCAAATTGCTTTGAAAAGTTTAGATAATATTCAAATTATTCCATAAAATATATATAAAAAAATTTCAGCAAAATATGTTGGGTAATATTTTAAATAAAATTTAAAGAAATAATTGCACCCATATTATATGAAGAGATCACGTGACCCACTTCTAAATAAAATACGGCATCCATATTTTTAACCAATGTCAAAAACGTGATTTTCAAAGTTATTTTACATTTATATTTGGCGTTGACTTCGTCCTAATACCGCTTTATTTTTACGTATTTTTTGGACATCTATACTCTGCGCCAACGCAATTACAATTTTTATAGTTTAAATGATCATCAAACTTTGATTATTTCTACAACGAAGCCTAATCCTAACATATGCAGATTGTAAACAAATCAAGCTGTCAGATGAGTTGTATAAGAACTGCTAAATTTTTAACGCAAAATTATTTAGCTCTGGAGTTTGGAATATAGGTGATATGAATGAAATATTTATTGATTTTATAGCATAAGCAGAGGATTTTATAGCACTACCTTATCGAATAAAGTTTTAAGCATGGAGTTAGAAAGTACTTTTACCTCCATGATTTTGAGTTTTGAAATAAAATAAGTTATTGTACTACTCAGTGATTATGTATAAAATATCACCGCTGAATGTATCGCATTTCAGAGATGTTTAAATAAAATTGCATTGCAATTGGAAAGGTTTTCACAAACAATACTTTATTCATGATTTATCTTTCTTGTTTATGCTGCCATCATTGACTACAACTTTAGGGGTACACCATTTTAATAACTAATAGGCAACAAAATGCAATTTTGAGAATTTTTCTGATATATTGCTACTAATTGGTCATTCTGAATGCAACCATGTAAGTATCTTATTCAAAACAAATTCAACATACGCTCATCTCTTTAGATGGATTTTATATTATTTATAATCACAAAATTTTTCTCAATAATCACAAACATTTTCCAGCATTCTCGTATCTATCTAACGCAGTTTGTAAAAGTATAAACATTCTATTCAAAGTGTGTGTGGTTAATAGTATTAACTTTATAAGAGAGTAATACTATTGAAAAAAAGAATTACTAAAATAAATTTTTCCCTCTTACTGAGTGAAAATTTAACATTCAATACGCAGATCAATCCTACAATATTTTATTCACACCATCCAATGTTGTCTTGAAATTTGTGTTTGATCAAAGAATTTTCTTAAAATCCTTTCCGGTTTTCATTTCTAGAGAATCTCCTTTCTTTGAATTTTGACGTATTCAGAGGGTTGTTTTCTTTTTAAGGAAAATACAATTCGCACGTTTGTGAAATGCAGAAATTGTATGGACTAGATGAAATATATTTTTCTTTCCAAATCTGCGGTAATAGAAGTCCTAAATTCAAATCGTAATAGAGGGTTAGAAATCATGCATCATGCACTGGTGTCCTAAGAAAAGGGTTAATATTTACAACAAGAGCAATCATCATGCATAAAGTATTGATTATGAAACACTTTCCAACTGAAATTCAACTTTATGTAGACATCTCTAAAATGCGATACATTCAGCGCTGATATATTTCAAGAACTAGAATCATTTATTATTTTTGAAAACTTAAAACTGCATTGAAAAAAATGAAAATTTATTCAAATGACGTCATCAAAATATAAATCGTCTAACTCTTTTATAAAAGCAATAAATATTTCACTCACATCACTTTTATTAACACTTTACAACAAAGTTGAAAAGAGTTTATGACTTTGTTCATTCTGTTTGTCTGTCTGTCTGTCTGTCCGTTAGCACGATAACTGCCGTAAAAATGACTTAATTAAAATGATATTTTAGTATGTTGTTCAGACGGTCTGTAGAACCTATGGGAATATAAATGAATAATATCACCCAATTCGTTTTGGATTGAACCCGGGTCGAAAAAATGAAATACACTGAGCCCTATGGGACCTAATTTTTCAAACATTTTTTAAGCGGATTTGAAATTCACAAATTGCTTCGAAAATTTTAAGTAATATTCATATTGTTCCATAAAATATATAAAAAAAAATCAGCGAAATATATTCAGTAGTTTTTTAAATAAAAATTAAAATAATAATTACACCTCTTATATGAAACGATCACGTGACCATGATATGAAACGATCACATGACCCACTTCAAAATGATATATGGCATCCATCTTGTTTCAAAATCGTGATTTTTTTAAGTTCTTTTTAATTCATATTGAGTGTTGTATCCGTCCTAAAACTACTTTATTTTTGCTTAAATTCTGTGCATCTACATACTGAAACAACGCAATGACAATATATTTGAGTTTAAATGCTCATCTAAATTTGATTATTTCCACAACTAAGCCTATTTTTCACCTATGTAAAATGTAAACAGCAAAATATATAGAATGAGTTGTATTAGAATTCCTGTATTTTTTTAACATAAAATAATTTAGTCCATGGAGTCTGCATGGCTGATATGAATGAAATATTAATTGATTTCATAAAGAGAAGGACGATTTTTTTCGATGAAGTTTCAAGCATAGAGTTTAATTTTTTGTAGCTCCATGGTCTTCAACAAAATGTTTAAATAAAATAAATTATTATGGTATTGTGATGAATGAAATGAATGGGAGAAAGTTATGAATGAAATCCTGTTTTTATAGAGAGATCCAGGCGTGTTATTTTTTCTATGACGTCATTTGAATGAATTTCAGTTGTTTTCGATGAAGTTTTCAAGTATAATAAATTATCGTAATATTATGATAATTCTAAAACTATTACCGAGGAATGTATAACATTTTAGAGATGTTTAAACCAGGCAATTTATATTTCAATGCCGTCATTTGAATGAAGTTCATTTTTTTCGATGAAGGTTTAAGTTTTCAAATATAATAAATTAATGCAGTATTGTGATAAGTTTCAAAATATTACCGAGGAATGTATTGCATTTTAGACTTGTTTAAATAAAATTGCATTGAAGTTGGAAAGTGTTTCATAATCAATGCTTTAAGCATGATTGATCTTTCTTGTTCTAGACTCCAGAGGTAAAAAATATTGAGTGAAAATAATTTTTCTTTCTGCATCCATTAAAATTTCGTTGTAGAAATAATTAATGTCTGATGATCCATTAAACTAAGAAATATTGTAATTGCGTTTACATAGAATATAGATGCACAGAAAATACGCAAAACATTGTAGTTTTTGGACGGATATTTAAAAAGATTTTCGCAGTGGGGAAATCACGATTTCTATACTGGGAAAAAAAGATGGATGCCCTATTTTATTTTGAAGTGGGTCACGTGATCTCTTCATATAATATCGGTGTAATTATTATTTACATTTTTATTTAAAGAACTACGAAACATATTTTGCTGAAATTTATTTATATATTTTACGGTATAATTTGAATATTTCCTAAAATTTTTGAAACAATTTCTCGATTTTAACTTCGCTTAAAAAATGTTTGAGAAATGAGGTCCCATAGAGTTCGATGTATTTCACTTTTTCAAGCCGGATTTAATTCAAAACTATTTGAATGTTATATTATAATTTACATTCCCATATGCCCACAGACCATCTCAACAACAAACTAAAATTTCATTTTTGATAAAGTCATTTTTACGAAAGTTATCGGGCGAACGGACAGACAGACAGAATGACCAAAGTCATAAACACTTTTCAAATATGTCAAAAAAATGTTAGAAAGATGGAAACAGATAGAAATAAGCACAGGATAGAATGTGTAAAATGACCTCTCTAAAAGTACACTGTCAGTATGTCAGAGCAACTAATACAGCCCCAAAGGATGGAAAAACTTATGCATACTCATTCGACCATGCTGAATCCAAATAAGAAATCCGTTTTGCAAATTAGTCCTTTGATCTGGAAAAATAGCCTCTCAACGTTTGTCCACTTTGCTATTTTTGTATTTATAATTGTAATGCCAGAAATGTAAAGTAATAAATATTTGGAAGGATTAAAAAATAATGGAACCAGGAATGCGGGCGGATTATCCCCACGCTAAGCAGATGGGCGATAATATACAGGTGGCCCCATATCTTACATACCACGCCCATGTTTACATACCACGTTAAGCCGTTTGGCGGCAACCGAGACGGCGACGCCATGTCTACGGATTAGCCCTCAGCTCTAGATTTCAGCACGTGGACCGCCGACCGAAAAAGGGATATAAGTGAGAGTTGCTCGAAGTGGGAGTCAGAATTGGTCAAGGCAGGCTGTTGGAGTTAGACTAGTCAAGAAGAAGCGACGGTAGCAGAGTTAAGAGTTGTGTGTGCGTCTCTGATATAGGAATTCGAAGGAGAGCTCATGTTCATCTGGTATTGCAAGTGTAAAGTGTGACAAAGCATCGGTGTTACCCAAGTTATATGAAAAAAGATCAGGTACCGTACAATTAAACTATATGAGGATAACCTCTTTGTCTAAATTTGTGTTTTTAAGGAAAAGCTAATTAATGCATCCCACCACGTGCTCCAACCAAATATCAATTCATCTGGCATTACACCCCCCGAACTACCATTGAGATGTATTCCACTATGTGTGATATTTATTTAATTTGTAAAACTAAAGAGTGTAAATTGAGTATGTGATAAATAAATGTTTGTTCCTTTACTATTAACCTTAATTTTTAGTTTGTTAACTTAGTATCCCGTTAAGCACAGAAATAGGTGGGTTTTGCGGCCACCAACGCAATGTACACAGCAGTAAGTTAGAACAGATTACATGTATAATTAATATACTAATAAATGATTAATTTAATGTAAAATGCATTTTTGACAATATTAATTTTAATCAACAAAAATAATAATCGGCACAATAATCTCAGGCCGAATGGGTTGCCACAACATAATTACATGATCGTGAGACTTTCATGCCGAAAAAGTTAAAGGAATTCGGCTCATGGGGGTTAGAGATGGACCTCTAATTATTTAAAATGTCAAGTGATCTTGTTCCTAAATAAATGATATAAGTTATCGAACGATTTATTTAAAAGCGTATGATTTAAATACATAATTTTTTTAAATGAATGTAATATTTTCAAATAATATTGGGGTTTATATTATTATATTGATTTGCATTTTATTGCCGAGATTAATATTTTACTTTAAGTAATGATTTAATGATTAAAAAAATTAAATTTTAAATATTTGTTTACTTTGACTCGTACACAACAACATGGCATTATATAATAGCTTAATGCCCACGGCTAATATAAGGGTTCTTAGGAAAGTATTTAATTACCCCAATAAGTTGGTAAGAAAAAGTTCACGACTGCGTATATTAGATCTATCTACAGTAAAGTGGTTGTTTTTGATTGAATAAAAGTAATTAAAGTGCCTCTAGGAGATAATTCAAAACGTGGAGATACGATTAATAAGGATAATTGTCTGTTTAAAGTTTCGTGAAATATAAATGAATTTGGCACTTTGAAATAATTTTACATATTGCCATACGAGAAAGCGCTCAATTTAACACTAAAAACGTAGATCCTATACATCATTTTTTCACTTTGAAAGAAGTGAATTTATTACATTATATAGGGAATGTCATGTGCTGCTCACATCAGATAGTTATTTAAATATTCACTGCCATGTTCTAAAAAGAAAAAAAAATATGTTGTTGATTCGAAATGCATAAGAGTGCCAATATTAATACTCAAAAGTATGTCATCTGCGGGTGTACCTAAATTAGAAGATATAGCGACCACGGAGATAACAGCAAAGTTTGCGAAAAGTTTTGGCGGTTCGAACAATAATATCCAATCAGAATTTAAAATGCCAAGGATATCACATGTTTCCAGAAAAGGCTTCACGGAATTTGCTTAATCTGCAGCTTTTGATAGTCTTCCCATTTAGTTCCAAAGTGATTCCTTTATGTCGAAATGACCAAAATAGAATATTTTAGAGTCGGCTTCATTTGGCTCTTTTATGAAATGTTCGACGAAATGTTCGAGCGCAAAATGGAACGGAATAAGTTTATCTTCCGAAAGGAGTTCACGAGAAAGAATACCAAAATTTGTACAATAGAAATGGCAGATTTTCGGATAATTTGCTCTGTATGCTAGTATGCATTAGAGTTGGATTGAATTGTAGTACGAAATATATCGCTGTGTTTAAAAAGAAGAAACAGAAATAGTTCTGCAGTATTGTTTGAAGTAATTATTTTTAGACAAACTGGTAATATTAGAATATATCGAAATATATAGCTGTATTTGAAGAGATGAAAAGGAAAAAATGATTCTAATGTATAGTCTGAAATACTTTTTTTTAGACGGACTGGTCTGCATTATTTGTTATCTTTCCTTATGAGTTAATGACATGCCCAAAACATAAAAGGTTGATGTAAAAAAAAACGTAACATTCCATACAGTCTCAAATTCGTTTTTTCTTTCCGTATTTTCTTTATATGTCACCAAATTTTAAATAACTACAAAATACCAATAACTATCAAATATCTAAAATTAATATTTATTACAGTCCTTGTATACATAATGTATAAGGAAAGTATTGTGACGGGGTCGAGAATTCGAGTTTTCGACGGGAGAGCACGTTTCAAGTGCCCCTTATTACGAATCGAACATTTTTGAGATGAGGTGTGTGTGTGTGTGTGTCAGTGAGTCTGTAGAGACGATATATCATTCAAGAGAAAAGATACTTTGAGTAACACTTTTGTATTTGAACTCTAAAAGTCATTTACCTGCTGTAAGAATAACATATTTCTCCATCCATAACGCTTGGCGAGATTTTGGCGGAATGTCGCCAACTTGGCGACTTTTTTAAAAATTACCAAATTAACGAAAATCTCGCCAAATGGATAAAAATGATGCTTGCTAAATCAATGAAAATGACGACTAATTGAAAAAAATTCAATATCTTGGAAAGAATATAAGTATCAACTATAAGAATAACATTCTTTTAACTAAAAGTAGTAAATTCATTGCATTATATAAGAAAAGTCATGTGCCCACTTCAGATTTTTTATGTTAATTTTATTCCTTATAATTCCAATAATAATTTTATTCCTTTTGCCATCAAAAATTAGATTTTCTATTTTTTTCGATTTCTCATAAAAAATTGATTATTCGTTCAGTCAAGGAAAATTTGGTTTTTGGTTTTACTTGTTTAGTCATCTTTCATGTTTTAAGTTTTATCATTAAAATTTAGTTCTTTGATGTTACTCGTTTTGTCAAGGGAAAGTAGGTTTTGATTTTGTTTTTTCATCGAAAGGGTAGGTCTCTTTGATGTTATTTATTTTATCATAAAGAATTAGATCTTTGAATTTATTCGTTTTACCATCAAGAAGTACGTCATAGATTTTATTTAATTTCGAAAATTAGGTATAAAAGAAGCATCTAGTAAATTCATTGAAGCATATTCTGTCTATGATTTAAGATTTAGTCAATTTTTCGTTCTATTTCGAAAAAACAAGCCGATGAAATCTTTCTCGATCGTACCAAAATTCAATCACCATCCAGAGTAACGGGTATTGATTAAAATACCAAATTTCAAGAAAGTTGGTTGGACAAGTCTAAAGCAAATAATTCAGCTAAAGCAAATAATTCACTAAAGCAAATAATTCAGAAAAAATAAATTTCAATATTTGACCCCTTGCCAATATTTTCACTATCCTTTGTAGGGAATTTTACTTTTATTTTTCCCTGTCCGGGAAAAGTAAAAATTTCTGAGAGCCCACGCATTACATAATTCAATTATAATGGGATATAATTTGGGACGAGCTGGTCTCTATTTTAAATGCTCATCTCCTTGAGTCAACTCGATTGTTTTTTTTCCCTCTGTCATAATTAAGCACACTTTCTGAAAATCACACGAACACATTTATTGCACCTAAATATTTACACATATACACCGATTCCTGATTATCCATACATCATAATATTCGAACTCCGCGAATTCCATAGTGCATTCAAATGATCAAGCAAGTCCCTGTTCTTCAACCGCTATGCCCCTACCCTTCAGTTTCTGCCACCTTAGCCCCGCAGTATCAAATTTCGAAGCCAGCTGTACAAACCTCGAAGAAGCAAGATGGCCGACCGAAAATAACATTTTCCCAGTCCTCTTAGTATGAACACAGAGAGGTTCGAGATTTAATTAATATGTAATCATAATATGCATTATTAAACAGACAATCCATCGAGATAATTGTCAAATTTTGAGTGCGATGTTATCGAGTCAAATTGCTTTCCCATCGCAATATTTCCTTTTTACTCGTACTACACGACAGGGTGTTACAGGAAAAATGAACAGCAGAGTTTTTTTAAACAGTTTACTATGAACATATAAGTTCCAATTGCAAAAATGCTTTAAGGGGATAGAGAGTACCGAAATAGAAATTTAAATCATGTCCAATATTTTTGTCTAAAATTTAACCACGATAAAATGTTGTAAGTCAGGAAGTTCGACAGATTATTTCATCTTAAATTTGCAATTTCATTATACCCAATGTATTTAAATTAACTAGATTAAGTATGGGCAACATTTTTGTAATTTTGCATTTTCGCTAAAAACTGTTTTTTACAAAATATTGCATATTGTTTATATCACTATTGCATAAGTTCCTACCCCATTTACAACATTTTTGCAAAAATAATTATGTGTTTGCAAACATCAGTTCACAAAACTTCTATTTTTCACTTAAAAAACAGCTGTACAGTGCAGGGAAAGTAAAAAGCAATTCTATTGAATTGAAAATCTAATCATGGTCTTCTACATAATCCACAAAATTTATTCAAAAAAGTAAAACAATTTTATGCTTTTTCACAATAATAATTGATTGGCATTAGCTGAGTTTGAAAGTAAAACCTAATCAACATTTCAGAATAAAGAAAACACAGCAGTTACAGCAGCAAAGAAAGAGTTTGGTTTTAGCCGCAATTATAGCACTGTCGCATACAAGTACTATTGTGCTGGTGTAGGTTAATTCAATGGTTTTCTTCGCCAAGCTATGAAATGTATTCATGAACCTGTTCCCAATTGAACTTATCAAACTAGTAAAAAATATGAAAGTTCGTCTGACTGTTCTTTGCTTATAAAATAGCCAAGCCAAGACGATTCTTTACGGGGTTCCTGTGCAGAATGCACTTAACCCCACATCGAATATATAGCAATGTTAACTGATGGTGGATTTTTCATATATAGCAATATGCGTGTGGCGCTCTACTCCATCGAGGGCGCTGATGTGGCAGTTGCTGGATGATGATGTCAGGTTGGACTATGTCTTGGAAGGCTTCGACCTGCAAGTCGGTGCTAGGGAGGGAGGGGGAGGGGCCAATGCCTTAAGGGCACCAATAGGAAATACAGAGCAAGCTCTGTGAAATAAAGATTTACTGTTGAAAAATTTAAGTACATGTAGATGGAAAAAGTACAGAATAAGTTAGAAATTGAAATTAAATTTAACATTAAATTTAACATTAATGCAAGGTAATTTATAGTTTTAGAGCTGTTCAAAAATGAACTGAAATTTCTGATGCAAGAGAGACAAGATTAAATTTACAAGTTTAAAGATGATAAATACTTTTAAGTTAAACACCCAAGTTCTAGAAAAAAGAAGGCACTTTTCAGTGACACACAATAATTTACAAAAAACAAGTTTAAAGTTATGGAAACGTGGATTTGAAATTGTACTGGTCTAGCAGGGAGAAAAACGCGGGCAAAAGCAAGCAGTTGGGTTGGCCAGTGGTTGAGCCAGGAAAGCGAACAGGTAGAATGACCGCAAGTGCCGCCATCTACCGGTGTTCAGGTTTACGAGACGCCTGGTTGCGGAGTGACAAAACGACGTTTCTTCCATTTAGTACCGTTGGTGCTAAACAGAAGATGCCTAGGTCTGCGCTTCCTGCAATAGGTAGGCATAATAGGGTTGTACGTCTGATCGACATCCCGCAAACAGGGTCTATTAGAGTTAACTTTGTTAAATTTGAGTGAATGGGCCGAGATTTGCTCGATAACTCCCGAGACTTTGAGGTCGTGATGAATCACTTCGTCTTGGACATACCTAGGAGCCTTAACGATGCAACGCAAAACTTTATTCTGAAAAACTTGCAGTTTCCTAATGTGGACGTTTGCCGCCGACCCCCAGATCGGGCTGGCGTACAAAAATCCAGGTGCAATGATCTGTTTGTAAATAATAAGCTTGTTTTCAAGGGAAAGGTGGGATTTTCTACCGAGAATGGGAAGAAGGGCACGATAAGTCTTATTGGCTGATGCTACTTTGGAATCTATGTGGTTTCCGTAAGTCATATGGGCGTCCAAAGTGACGCCCAGATACTTAGCAGAAAAACAGAAAGGGATAGGCTGATTGAAGATTTTTAAGACAAAGTTATGATTTAATTCTCGGTAGTTGGGCTTAAAAATAACTACTGCACTCTTGGTAGCATTAATTTGGATTCTCCAGTGAACGAGCCAGTGCTCAAAGCTATGATTGATGTAACTTTGTAAAGTGTTAATAGCGTTCTTAGGTGAACTACTACGTGCAATTAGCGCTGTGTCATCTGCAAAGATGGCCAGCTTGACTTGTGGTATGCTTGGAATGTCGTTGATGAAGATGTTGAAGAGAAGTGGACTAAGGTTTCCTCCTTGAGGAACCCCGGCCTTGATTGGTCTGATAGTAGAGAGAGATTTATCAACTCGTACGCGGAAAAATCTATTAGTGAGATACGAGTTGATGATGGCCAAAAGTTGAGTCGAAATGCCAAGTCGCACCAGCTTGGTAATAAGCCCGGGAATGTAAGTCTTATCAAAGGCTTTCGCCACGTCCAGAAAAACAATAGTAGTATACTGCCTGTTGGTAGAGTTTTTGTGAATAGTTTCTACAACCCGCATAAGCTGGGAATGCGTAGAATGCTCAGAACGAAAACCATGCTGATTGGCTGAAATTATATTATTCGTCTGGCAGAAACTATTCAAACGTCTAAGCAACACTAATTCATAAATTTTGGAGAAACTAGAAAGCAGGCTTATTGGTCTGTAGTTCTCAGGAGCTGAGAGATTTTGAGCAGTTTTTGGAATAAAGCAAACAACGGCAGTTTTCCAGCTTTGGGGAAAAAAGCGATAGTCCAACATGTAATTGAAGAGCATGGTAATCCAACATAAATATAAGTCTGGAAGATTCTTAATGATGCGATTACTAATATTGTCAAGGCCGGGTGACTTTTTGATATTCAATCCATCAACGATGTGTAGAATTTCGGCCAGAGAGACTCTCTCCAAGTCGTTGGGTGCATGTGCGTGAAGTGCATTGTAATTGGTCCGTTGTAAGTTGTTCTCAGTTTCAGTGTATGTATGGCTGAAGTTGTTGTCTACATTAACGAAGAGATGAAGAAAGATATATAATTATTTTAATTTCCCTTTTTTTCTGGTAACTGTAGAAAAATAAATATTTAAATAAATTTTTTGTATCATTACCTGAATACGTGTGATCAAATTTAAATGCATATTTTAAAAGATTGTTGTGTTGTCCTGAAACTATTTTTTACTTTCCTGCAGTACATGGAATGTATTGGAACCATGCCGAAAATCATAACTCGAGTTTTCGACGGATTTACACGTTTTGGGACAGCTAAATGCGAAAAAACTACGTTTAGCGTGCCATCGTGTGTGTGTGTCTGTCAGTGCAGTATGTATCCACTCTAACTCGAAATCTTATGGATCCAATTTCATAAAATTTGGTAGGTAAGTTACTTGTGTGTGACCCTGGTACTGATAAGTTTGTGGTACTATTCGGGATAAAAGAACTTGTCTTTTTTTTTTTTCGAAATGGCCCGCGAAATGTGCCTTTATCTACTCTAGCTGAAAAATTAATAGACCCAATTTCACAAAATCTGGTGGATAAATCACTTACAGGTTAACCTAGTGCTGTTTAGATTTTGGTACGGTTTGAGAAAAGAGAACCTGCCTTTTTTGCGAAATGGCACGCAAACATTGTTTAACCTAAAAATAAAAGACTGTGTATGCTCACATATATCAAATGCTTATTTTATACGTAATTCGTTACGATGAAAAGAATAAGACCCACCCCATTACACTAAGACTAGCCGTTCTCGGGCTATTTTAGTTTTTTCGCATTTTCGCCACGCCACGTTTGAAAATATGTCCAGCCAAATGAAAATGAAAATTGAATTAAAAGGGAAAATTCAGTGGCACTTAAAATAATTAAGGCTGTTATTTTGTGGAATGAAACTCGATTTAATGACTTATTAAAAAAATAAAGAGGAAATGAATTTGAGTCTGCAGGGAAATTTATGTGCTGCCCACATCAGATTTTTTTCATTAAAGCACACAATTCACAAAACAATTTTATACGAAGAAATAACTTTAATCAGTAATGTATTGACCATTATATTCAATAACCATTTGCCATCTTCTAAGCAATTACATGATTCCACTTTCAAAGAACTTCTGATCTTTTTCTGAAAAACAATTTTCCAAGTCGGGTTTGACACTTTTATCTGAAATGAAGGTTTTACCTCACAAGGAGTTTGGCAGAGCATGAAGCAAAGGGTGGACTGATAGTGCAATGTCTGGGCTATAGGGTGGATATAGTAAGACATCCCAACCAAGCTCCAATAGTTTCAGACGAGTAACTAAAGATGTATGTGGTTTGGCATTGTCATGATGGAGCACAGTACCTTTACGAATTGCTTTTTAAATGGTCACCAATAGTTGGTTTGAATGAATTTAGACTCTCAGCAAACTCATGCACAGTTATGCGACGATTAGATTCAGAGCTAACATTCAGTGCTTAAATCAGTGCAACATTTAATTTATCATCATCAATCTCAGTTAGTCAACCAAAACGTTGTGCATCTTGAACTGAGAACTCACCAGAACAAAATTTTGCAAACCAATTCTGGCATGCACGTTCTGTTAGTGCATCCTCACCATACACAACACAAATCTTTTTGTTTGCAACTGCAGCTCTCTTGTAACTTTTCGGAAATAAAAAAAGTGAAATGTGACGAAAGTGTTGATTTTCATCCTTCATCATAAAATGCCTACGTAAACATTCCACTATTTTGATAACTTTCAATTGAAATGCACGCTGATATGTTAGTGGCCATAATGCATTCTTAAAGGAGTGTTACAATAAAAACCATCTGCGCGCTATTACAGCTACCTTACCATAAAACCAAAAGTAGTTTCCGGACAATCCAATATATTGGAAAATATTTCGATCGGATATATTTTGATTGAGATATAATTTTACATACTAAATCGGTGTAAAATCAGAAATACATTTAAATATACATCTACTTTCTTTGAGCTTCACAAATTAGTAAAAGTAATGTGTTAGGTCAATATCGAATTTTAAGCAGTCATAACAGATAGAAAGATAGAAACAATTTTTAATATTCCGCAATTCGCCGTAAGGAAATAAAACTTACACCAGAATAATTTCCGGACTTAAACTTATATGCTAAAAAAATATCAAGACCTATTGCTTACTCCGGGAGATATTCAAATTAGAAGCGTGTTTTGAAATTCTCACTTTCATATACATCGCTTTAACACATTTAGATATGAAGTGATTCTTTTATCACACAATGGCTGCGATAGAAGATTTAGCGCGGTACATTCATTCCGTTCTTTTATAACATTTTCCAGGAAATGCAGAAACGGATATGAAACGGAACAAATTTATCCTCTGAAAGAGGAATTCACGCGGAAGAGAAATACTGAAAATTGTTACGTAGAATTGTGAAATTTTCTAATAATTTGTATGCTATTATACATTAATAGTGGTATTAATGCAAAAGCATATACCTTTGTACTTAAAAGCATAAAATGAAATAGAATGGTGATTAAATATGGCTCAACGGTTCTTATAATTTACATTGGTTGCTTTAATCCTTAAATATTTAATTCTCAATTGGTTTTATATGAAACATTTTTTAAAATCAAAATGCATTTCCAGATATTTAATCTTTAAATGAATTAAATATTAAAATGCTCGACCCGGTTAATGCGTTACATTTTTTCTTCATAGAACAACAAGCAAAAAGAAATATTTCAACGGAGACTTTAAACTCCTCTTTAAACATTGAATGAAAAACAGCCCCTGTATCTCAGTGGTTAGAGCTTCGATTCCCCACTGAGACAGGACCTTTAAACAATAACTTCATTGTTAAAAACTCTTGTCTCAGTGGAGAATCTTGGCGCCATCATCCCAAATGTTAGATAATTAAGTAAGGTTTTCGAAAATTCTAAAACTGATATTCTCCCAGAACTCAACGACGTCTAGCAAAGGTTTAATTTCAGAAAGATATATGTCAAACCGAATGATATCTTTTTTAAATACAACAGAGAAATTAGGAGATCAGAAGTCGTGCTTTCAGTGGAATCTAATGAAAGACATGCAAGGTCCATTTCGAAATATACCTAAAGAATGATAGGAGATGCCATAGGCTCAGTGAGCAAGAGTGTCATCTTAACATGCGTACATACGCGGTTCGATTATTGCCTGGGACATTACCTCTTTACACACTTTATCTTTGAAATTTCATCGAATTATGTACACAAGTTAGAAAAGTCCAAATTCACATCTAATGATATTTATCTGGCAATGAGACAGCGATCTGATTATTTCCGCCCATAATCTTTCGGAATTGTCTTTGGGCCATCTTTCAGGCCCTATTAAGCCCAAATTAGAGAAAGTTCCATAAACTACTAATATATTTTATAACCATAAACTTTACGAAATAAGTTCTTGATATAGACATTTACAAACTGGCATGGCTGATATAGATATTCACAAACTGATATATCTGATAGTTCGAAACAGGGTATTTGTGGTGAACAAACACATTACGAGTATAATTATGAATAACCTAGAAATAACCCCCGCAATAATCCCCCATTACTTGTGAGACCAGCAGGCACCATATGCAGTTTTTGATGTTTACTACGAAACAAAACACAGACTTTTAATCACCGTTTCATGACAGTCATAGCCCGGACAGTCATGATCTCAATAAATGCACGTCACACAAATTGCAGGTGTGGTTGGGGGCAAAATATCATAGGGTCGAGACGTGAACCAAGCTTCATTGGAAACTAAAAGAGCCTATAATGCAAAGATACGACATCTCACTGAGGAGCAGCCAATGAGAGCAAGGAGGGCGTATCTGAACCCCAGGCAAAATGAGGTGGCTACAAGGGGAAAGTCAATGAATGCAATTCAATTCGTATTCAAAAGCGAAAAGACAGAGTCGTGATTTCAATCAGTGCTATTTCAGAGAGAGTGATTATTCATTTTTAGTAGTGAAAATGTTATAGAAGAAAACGACTCGAAATGTCAGCAAAAGATTCGATAAATACGACAGTCATACTGAGCTACATACCGGAAATACAGAGGTATGTGCCAGTCTTCATGTATGTTAGGTCAATTTTTACTTTCCCTGCAATACATGGTAATGTATAGGGAAAGTATTGGAATCATGCCGAAAATTGCAACTCGAGTTTTCGACAAATCTACACGTTTCGAGACCCCTAGAATACGAAAAATCTATTTTTAGCGTGACGTCTGTGTGTGTGTCTGTGTGTGTGTCTGTGTGTGTGTCTGTGTGTATGTGTGCGTGTCTGTCTGTGTGTTTGTCTGTCTGTGCAGATTTTGTATCCATTCTAACTAAAAAACTAATGGATCGCATTTCATAAAATTTGGTAGGTAAATCACTTGTAGACGAATCTGGTGCTGACTAGTTTTGGGTACGATTGGGGATAAAAGAACCAGCCTTTTTTTGCGAAATGGCCCGCGAAAGCTTGTATCCACTGTAGCTAAAAATCTAATGTACCGAATTTCACAAAATTTGGTAGATAAGTTGCTTATGGAACACCCTAGTGCTGATTATATTTTGGTACAATTCGAAAAAAATTAACCTGCCTTTTTTTGCAAAATGGCCCGCAAAAATCGACAAAATCTAAAATAAAAAACTACGTATGATGAAATATATCCATTAAATGCTTGTTTTATACGTAATTTTTTACAAAAAAAAGATTAAGACCAACACCATTACAGTAGGACTAGCCGTTCTCGAGATATTTTTGTTTTTTCGTTTCTTCTCTGCGCCACCTTTGAAAATGTGTCCAGTTACCAAATGAGAACGAAAATTTGATTAATAGTGAATTAAATTTTATTAAAATAAAGAGAGTGTGTATATAAGTCTGCAGGGAAAGTCATGTGCTGTCCACATCAGATTTTTTAACTTTGGAATAAGATTCAAAGACCAGGTCTCACACGATGCTTTTCTCCTCCTTCAGATTGATGTAATATGAATTATAACAGTAATAGAGGTGTGAATAAATGATAATTTATTTTAAAGGTTAAAATGTGGATTTTAATGTGTAGTGTTTTAATTTAATGATTATGTTAAGGAACTCCTGCGAAGAGGAAACGGTGGATTATTGAGGAAGTTATTCCGAATTATGAGCGTCAATGTTTTTTCACCCCAATATTATAATTAAATTCTTCTAATTTTAATAACAAAAAAATAACTTGAATCTTTTAGCGTGTGTTCTGACTTCAGAAGATTATTCGATCCTTGACTGACCAAGGTTCGGAAGTTAGTGAGTAGAACTAACAGCTTTATCTGTATTAGTTGTTTTTGTATAACGCTGGTCCGTACTTGTTTACCTGCAAGCATGTTGCTGCACTTGTAAGGATACTCAAAAGGAATAAAAAAAATATGATTTTTTATGTTTACCACAGACGGTGTAAATTTGTTTCACGAATTGTTAAATTTTATTTTCCACATTTTATTGATAACTGAAAATTTGCTGTACTATTTTTATGCAAAAATACTTTCCTTGACTATTTCTTGGGAACAACTATTTCTTGGGATAATCAACAGACATTGATGAGATGATGATTGATTTGGATTCAGCATCAAATTGCAAAGAATGATTACCAAGAATTTCCACTACCGATTCTTTTTCCATTCCCGGTTTAAAAATTTCCATTTTGTATGAAATTTCTATATGAAGAACCTTATTGTTTTACATGAGAATCAAACTCTGGATCATCGTACTGAGCTGAGCTCAACGCTCTTCCGTTGAGCTACTGTGGCAGAATTTCAAGCTCTTATCGTGAAATGGACATATATATTTTGATATTGGCTGTAAAACTGAGATAATAAGTGATATAGATTTAGAATCAAATACTGGTAGGACGTAGGGTGATTCTCTAAAAATTTTTACTTTAAAAATTCTTAGAATATCTCTTTATGAATTTTCTCTTTTTAAAAGTGTCTTTGAAAATTTCCTTGAAACATCTATTTTTCGAAATTAGTTACAAATAGAGCTTAGATAATGGCATATATAGATCCAAAATTAAATTTTGGAGAGACTAAGGATTTCCACTTACGGTTTTGGAGATGTTAGTTCCGATTCAAAATATACATTTTCGTTAAAACAACTCATTTTCGAAATCTGCTATAGACATAGCTTAGATGATGACTGATATGCTTTCATCATCAAATTCTCATCATCAAATTCTCAGGGAGTGGAGGGTGAGTACTAAGGATTTCCACTTATTGTTCTTTTCCCACTTATATAAATTATTCCACTTATATTCCACTTGAATAAAGCCACGTATATGAAACACAATTTCTCAAGAGTGGCTACAGATAGCGCTTAGATGAAGACTAATATGAATTCATCATTACATTCTGAATGAGATCGGGGTTGATATTTATTTCCGTGTAATATATATTAAGGATATTTATTTCCGTGTTTTTTACTTTTTGTTCAAAAAATTTTCCTGAAATATATATTTCTCAGAATTGGCTATTATAGAGAGTGCTTAAATAATGACTGATATGGATAAGTATCGAATTCCAGAAGAAGTAGAGTGGGGAGTTCTCTAAGGATTGCATTTTCAGTTCTAAAGAAGACACTTCCGGTTTTCGGTATGACTGTACGAATAAGTACGGATTTCAGAGGGTAAAAAGCAAACTATTGATCTATAAATTGAATGTTCTACTGAACATTTTTGTAGCTTTCTATCTAATATATCTATATATTTATTTATATAGTTCTTAAAATAAAGTGAAACAAAAACTCGATAAGACAAAAACTGTTATTCAAAAATAATTCAAATTTATAAATATTTCGAAATTATTTTTATATATTTAAAAATGATATATATTCGATACAAAAAGTATAAAATTATTTATATTTTGAATCGGTAAAATAATATAACCGTGCAAAGTGTTTACATGTTTCGTAACGTTCCGATTTTAGCCGCATGCCTCGATTATAGACGTTATTGATGCCGAAATGTAACGGTAACATATACAACGTCCCGCAGCTACATTTTTTTATATTAATTTAACTGTACTTCAATTTCTGGTTTGTAAAGTATTGGTAACTTACTCGTTGAGTTTACAAATTGACTTTATCTAACCATAAATACGACAAAGGAAAATTCTCTCTCTAGCTTAAACTTACGGTTGACCGTTACCTTTTAAAATATAGGAAACGCTTCCCCTAAATCAATCTTCTATTCAACGTCTCACGAAATATTTTCGCACCATTTTCTTTATCAAAAGAATCTGGATATCTTCAAACGCATTAAGATACGAGGTTATTCATTTTGAGACAGCGTCCGAAATGAAAGAGCTGAGCGTGTACTCGTTCCTTTCTTTTAGAAAATGTTCGAGGAAATGAGGAACAGAAAATGGAACGGAAGGAATATATCTTCCGTTCCAAAAAGGAAATCACATGAAAAGGTATATACCAAAATTTGTGAGATGGAAGTCTGAGATCTTCAGATAATTTTCTTTGTGTGCGAAAATAATATAGAAGATATTGTAATGAATAGCGAGGCATATAATTATTAAATATCCAGAAGCATTAGAAACTTTAACAACGGAAACATTTCAATCTTTTTTTAGTAGATACGACGATTGCTTCAAAACTGTTGAATTTTCTGAACATTTTCGTCATTTACTATTTATATCAAAACTTCATAAACACCCCGGACAAAATATTAGGAACTCAGCATTTACAGCGAGCCTACACTGTAAGAGCACGTGCCTGCAGCGCACCTTGAGCATGCGTACAGAACAGAGGTGGAAGTCGTAGAGGAAGTTTGAACGTGTTGCAAAATCTTACGATCAGCATGCTTCGTTTGTTCGTAAAGTTGGAAATAGGCCGAAAACGAGACATCGTCGACATTACCGGACATCTCGAAGCATCATTGATACATCATCAAAAGGGGCCATAGTGTTTGGCCGGGACCACGGCCACAAAAATTGCAGCGCTCCTGGGTGTGACATCAGCTGGACCGTGTCCATCTATTTCCGAGCACACCCTACGCAGAGAGTTTCATCGCATGGAATTATTCAGCCATATACCCCGACGAAGTCTTCGGAACACAGCAACACAAAATCAGAAGATACTCCAATAGGCTCAAGAACATCGACACTGGACTGTGGATGACTGGTGACGTGTAGTCTGATCAGACGAATCACGCTTCTGCTTGTATGCCAATGACGCAGGTTTCCTCATCACCAGGAGGGGCCCGGACAGGGGTATCATCCGGAATTTCTTCAGAGATCAGTGCAGCTCAGGGGTGGGAGTGGGGTGTTTTGGGGGTGTATTTCGGCGACTGGAGTTGGACCACTGGTGAAAGTCAACATCGGAAGAAGACATTGGATTATATCCCCATCATGGATGACCACGCTGTTCCTTTTGTGGATTTTCTGCGTGGAGTAGGCCTTGTCACCGAACCTGTCTACCAAGACGACAATTGTACAGTGCATCGCGCCGGATGTGTTCAGGACTGGTTCGCGGAATATGAGGTTGATCTCGCACACCTCACTTAGCCCTCCAATTCGTCTGACTTTAACGCCATCGAGAAAATGTGGGACGCTTTGAAAATTGCTGTCAAGAGGAGTGCTGCACGTCCACAGTCACTAGCGGGATTGACGACCAGATTGATGGACGATTGGGCCAACATCACTGCAGACGATATTCGGCCTCATTTGGACAACATGCCCCGTAAGATCCAAGCGGTGATTAGGGCACATGGTGATGTAATAAATTCAATAAAATCTTATTTCGTAATATTTTGTCCAGGGTGTTTAGTTAAGGAAATAACGTGAAGCAAAAACTCAAGACAAAAATATTTTTCAAAAAAGAAAATTCAATTTTATTAAAATATTAAAATTATTTTTATATATATATATATATATATATAAATGATATCATATATCCGACAAAAAATGTATGAAATTACTTACATTTGTATCAGTAAGGTTTGGAGATATGAGCAAAGTGTTTATAATATATTTCGTTACAGCATATTTCGTAACGCTCTGATTTCAGCTGTATACCTCAATCATAAATGCTATTAATGCCAAAATGTAACGGTAACAGGAATATATAACGTCACGCTGCTATATTATTTTTTGCGATTCATTTAGCTGTACTTTAGTTAAGACCATGGAAGTATAAAGGAGATTGAACTCCTATGGATAAAATGCTTGAAAATGCCTTAATGCTTTGATAATTATATCTAGGTGTCACTAGTGTCAGTAAAGTTGTCGTTAATGTCTGTTGACATAACAGAAATGCACAGTATTTGGTACATGTATTTTTGAATATTTTTTGATGATGGGATCCCTAATGATGAGTATAATTTATCAGTATTTTTTCATAGTTGTAGAATAGAGTACAGAATATAGGGAGATAAAATAAATTAAAAGGTAAAATAATTTTGAATAGGTAGGAATATTCTTTATTGCTTCAGTTCCAATTTCCATTGCGTCCAAAATTTATTCTTACAAAATGGACAGTTTAAATACATATTTTAGGCATTTTGCCATAGAAAGACTACTTAGTTATCGTACCCCAGCGCCACCTGAAAGATTGTCTCAAACGATAATGGCGTTTTCTTAATATAAAATTTGTAACTCCTTACTTTTACCTCCATGGTTACGACGGTGGAAAATTATTGCTTAAACTGACGGTTGACCGTTACCTTTCATAATATAGGAAACGTTTCCCCGAAATCAATCTTCTATTCAACGTCTCATGAAATATTTTTGAGGCATTTACTTTATCAAACGAATCTAGATATCTTCAAACGCATTAAGATACGGGGTTATTCATTTAAGGCACAGCATTCAAAATGAAAGAGTCTATCGCAGTACTCATTCCATTCTTTTGGAAATTGTTCGAGGAAATGAGGAACAGAAAATGGAACGGAAGAAATTTATCGTCGAAAAGGAAATCGCATGAACCACCACACCAAAATTTGTATACACCAAAATTTGTGAAATGGAAGTTTGAAATAATATAGAAGATATTTTAATGACCAACAAGGCATATGACTTACAATAATGGAAACACTAACAATAAATTAATCAAACGGACCGAAAATTGCAGCGTAAGTAAAACAATAGCGGCAAATTGTAGCTTACAAACAAGACTAAGCTATACGCCACATTAAACGGCAATTATGCCCCTGTAAATGTATAGGGTGATTCAAATTGAACATTAGATGTTTAGATCTCTCTGTAGGAAAAACTACTGGGCAACCAAATGCGGTTTGATTCCTGAAGAAACAAACAGTTAGATTTCACCCCTAGCGGCCTAAATGTTATCTATGAAATCTAGCTATACGCTGTCCTCGTAATTTGTATATCGAGAAGTATTATATATGGCTCCATAGGGGGTACTAAGAGTGTTAGTCTCTTTCTCTTTTTGAAGTCATTATTTTATTTATTTTTTAAGGATTTATAAATCTGAAATCAGTTATTTTTAAGGTTTGTGACTAGACCCAGTTCCAAATAGCGGCGCATGCGCAAGGCTTTAATAAAGAAATCTGTCGCGAACTCTCGCCTATCGCGGAAGGATACAGAGGCGGTTCGTTTTGTATCGAGTTTGGCCGAACATTATCAATATTCCATTGACGTCTGTACTAGCGTGTTCACAGTTTTCAAATTTCTTTCTATTTAGTATATTTCACAAATTAAGACCACTGCTATGTCCTGCAGAAATCAGTGGACAAAATATAATGGATTAAAGTTCCACAAGTAAACTATTTGTAATTTTTAAACTATACATACTTCACATGCGCACCCCCAATTGTGAGCAGTGTTACTTTCAAGCATACCTCCGGGGGGGGGGTTGCCCCTCCAGAGACATTTTATGTTAATCAAGTTTCTATTTGATATGAGATACAGCATTTAGATATATTTACATAGAACAAATAGAAAACTTGCCCCCTCCCCCTAAACTTTCATTCGTCCCCTGGCTAAAAAAACCTAAAATAAACACTGATTATGACCCCCCCCCCCCAAATGCATGGACCCCCCAATTGTGAAAGCTTGGCGCCGCCTATGAGAAGTATATCTTGCAATCGCAACCCATAAAATGAGTCACAAAGCCTTTTTATACAAATCCACGACTAGTTAAGAGTCACAAAAGCTCACCTTACCGGATAACCTCACCGTTACTTTTTTAAACTCTTCTATCAAGGAAAACATCAATGCTTCTGCTGCGTTTACGTATTTCAACAGTTTTACGTAGTTTTGTCAAAAATCTGACGTAGAGATCCACTCATTAAATCAGATCTTCGGAACTCATTTTGCCGATATTTGTTAGATAAATTAGACAATGTGCAAGTTGCCGAGACTGCAGCGGCCAATTTCACCCCTGGTGGCAGAAATGTGAACTATAATTTTTTCTTCAGAAATCGAAACCGCATACTTAGAAAAGTATGTGTACTAAATTTAATTGCGATTTGTCCAGTAGTTTTTCCTACGAGAGGTCTAAATACATCACGCTTAATTTGAATCACTCTGTATTTTCACTCTTCGACATGCGACGTACTGAGTACGCCATTTTGAGTTAAAACTCCTGTATCTCGCATAATAATGACGTATATTCTCGCATAATAATGTCGTATACTGCACATGCAAATAAGTCATTTTAGAAACATTATGAGTCACATTTTTATCAATTTTAACTTTTTCCAATTTTCAGATTTTCTCCTTCCTTTCTCATAGTTTTGCATAAAAATTGTGTAATTAACACTGCTTCTTTTCTTTGTAGAAATAATTGAAAAGTCATACAGTTTATAAATATCGTTCAGTCTATGACTGATTTTTCTTTGTTCAACACACCCGATCTTAGAGCCGCAGTCAATTCTAGTAGCCTACAGAAGGTTGACATGCCTGCATAGATAGTGTTTACTACCTGAACAATTATACGGGGGTGGCTCAAAATGGAGTAAATTTCATGTAATATTTGTTAATGAAAATTTCAAAATAGTGTAAATATCATGTAATATCTATTAACGAAAATTTTGAAATGAAATAAATTTCTAAATGGCTCAAAGTAGAGTAAATTTCATATAATATCTATTAATGAAATTTTCAAATGGAGTAAATTTCATGTAATATATTTTAACAAACATTTTAAAATGTAGTAAATTTTCAAATGATTCGGAATGGAGTAAATTTTCAAATAGCTCAAAATGGAGTAAATTTCATGTAATATATATTAATGAAAATTTTTTATCCTAAACTTCAAGGATTAGTGACCATAAGAAGTGGATTAAATGGAGGAAATTTTTAAATGCTTCAAAATGGAGTAAATTTCATGTAATATCTATTAATGAAAATTTTTTATCCTGAACTTCAAGGATTAGTGACCATAAGAAGTGAATTAAATGGAGGAAATTTTTAAATGCTTCAAAATGGAGTAAATTTCATGTAATATCTATTAATGAAAATTTTTTATCCTAAACTTCAAGGATTAGTAACCATAGTCATCATAAGAAGTGACAGTTGTTCGTAGGATCCATGAGTAAGTTCTAAGAGAACTCAAAAATCTAAGAGAACTAAATAAGATCTAAGAAAGCAGAGAAAATCCTTCTCCGTTTTCCCACTTATTCAAAGTAACACACAGGCCATTGTTCTTGGTTGTGTTCATTTTAGAAATACCACTAGTCTTAAACTAACATTTTAATATACAACAAAATCTGTAAAAAATTTCTGGCATTTGATAAACCTTAAGGTGTAGTTAGGTAGCCCTAAAAGGAAATTAAAGGATTTTGAATAGAAAGAATTTTGGTTTTAAGACGACGTGGTGACTGAGAGATCAAAGAAAGCGTCGGCTCGTTGAGCTCGCTCGGTTGCCTGGTTGTGGTTTCGAGTACTACCTGCTGGCATGGATATTGTGTTGTTGGACGTTGTGTGTCCTCCCCCACTGGTGCGCCGGAGGCACGTCTTGTGACTGTTAAATGGTTTACATTTCTGGACGATGTATAGGCGAATAATATAATTGAATAAATCAAGTTCCTGGGCATTAGAAAATAAATAAATAAAATTTCTTGTTGATAAAAGGTTTTATTGTTTTTCAAATAATTTGCATTATGTCGTGCATGATATTTCTAAAATAACCAAATCAAATATTCTTTAAATTAGCTATAAAATTGGAGCAAATCTCATTGTTTGTTATGATTATTTTCATCACTGATAATGTATCATTTATCAGTATCATTTTCTGTATGTATTATTTATCATATTTATCAGTGATAACGTTCCTTATTAATTTTCAACTAGATCTTCAGAGAAGTCTTTAATTATTATTACTGCTATACATAATGCAGCATTTTATAAATCTAAAGGAAAAGTATGTGATAATACATCTTATTAATTTTCATCTAGATCTATTTATTGTTACCATTATCCATAATGGAGCATTTTATAAATTTAAAGGTAAAGTATGTGATAATTTATATCTTATTAATTTTTAATTAGATCTATTTGAGAATACTTAATTACTGTTACTGTTATCCATAATGGAGCATTTTATAAATTTAAAGGTAAAGTATGTGATAATTTACATCTTATTAATTTTTAATTAGATCTATTTGAGAACACTTAATTACTGTTACTGTTATCCATAATGGAGCATTTTATAAATTTAAAGGTAAAGTATGTGATAATTTATATCTTATTAATTTTTAATTAGATCTATTTGAGAATACTTAATTACTGTTACTGTTATCCATAATGGAGCATTTTATAAATTTAAAGGTAAAGTGTGTGATAATTTACATCTTATTAATTTTTAATTAGATCTATTTGAGAATACTTAATTACTGTTACTGTTATCCATAATGGAGCATTTTATAAATTTAAAGGTAAAGTATGTGATAATTTACATCTTATTAATTTTTAATTAGATCTATTTGAGAATACTTAATTACCGTTACTGTAATCCATACTGGAGCATTTTATAAATTTAAACGTAAAGTATGTGATAATTTACATCTTATTAATTTTTAATTAGATCTATTTGAGAATACTTAATTACTGTTATTGTTATCCATATTGGAGCATTTTATAAATTTTAAGGGAAAATATGTAATAATATATCTTATTAATTTTCAACTGGATCTATTTGAGAAGTCTTTAATTATTGTTACTGTTATCCATAATGGAGTATTTTATAAATATAAAGGGAAAGTATGTATTGGACATATTACGTTTATTTGTGTATGCATGGTATAGTCACATATATATTACTATATGTATACATGGTATAGGAACATATTTATTACTATATGTATACAGGGTATAGGAACATATTTATTACTATATGTATACATGGTATAGGAATATATTTATTACTATATGTATATATGGTATAGGAACATATTTATTACTGACATTGTACACATATTTATTACTATTGTGTATACACGGTACAGGAATATATCTATAACTGATAATCAGTTACATTGCACCTCCTAAATTGGAACCCGAAGCTGTAAACACCGTGACCTTTTGTGCATTAGCTAACAATAATAATGGGGTTAAGCCGGGACTTATGTGTATGTTGTGTATAATGCATCACAGCATAAATGAATGACCTCCAATAATGAAGACGGATCACTTTGATAAAGGTGAGGGAAAAACAAATGTCGGAGAAGTGGACAGAAATATGAGAATGTATAAGGAAAAAATATCCTACATTTGTTTGCCGTTCACAGGCAGGAAATTAATACTCCAAAATTATTGGGATATTTTTGGGGAAAATAAACTTATTTTCTACTTCTTCAGACAGGGTAAATGTAGAGGGGATAATCTGATGTGGGCAGCACACGACTTTCCCTGCTGACTCATAATCCTATTATATTTATTTCTTCAATAATTCTTTAAATTGAGTTTAAGTGCACAAAGTAACACCCATAATTATTTTAAATGACATCGAATCTGCACTTTTAATTATATTTTCGTTCTCATTTGGTAAGTGCACATATTTTCAAAGGTGGCTTAGTGAAAATGCGAAAAAACTAAATATCTCGAGTACGGCTAATCCTCGTGTAATGAGGTTTATCTTATTCTTTTCATCGTCAAAAATTACTTATAAAACACGCATTTAATGGATATATTTGAGCATATATAATCTTTTATTTCAGATTTTAACAATTTGTGCGGACCATTTCGCAAAACAAGGCGGGTTATTCTTTTCCAAATCGTACCAAAATCTAATCAGTATCAGGGTCACCCACAAGGGACCTGCCACATTTTACGAAATTCGGTCAATTAGTTTTTGAGTTAGAGTGGATACATATATTGCACAGACAGACAGACAGACAGAGAGACACATACACAGACGTCGAGCTAAAAATTATTTTTTCGTATTCTAGAGGTGTCAAAACGTGTAGATCCGTCGAAAACTCGAGTTGCTATTTTTAACACGATCCCAATATTTTCTCTATACAGTACCATGTATAGCAGGGAAGTAAAAAGTATTGTGAATAACCAAAAAGTCGAGATCGAGTTTTTTACAGCAACCTTGAGCATCCGAGAACATTAAACAACTTATTTTTCAGTATAACTGCGATTATAAAAATGAGAGGTTTGGGGATACTGTAGAACATTTCATGACTATATATGTCAAGGTGAGTGAAAGTCCCAGTCACAGGCAATAAAGTCTAAATTGCCTTGAACAATGGGGTCAGACATCGAGACTCCAATTTTGACATAAAAAGTAACTAATGTGCCATAAGATCATCACACACGTTCAGCTGGATTCTGCAGTAAAGACAATTATTAGAAGTAACACCCCACTATCCTGCCAAACAATAGGGGCAGAGCTGTGGGGGTAGTGCCCATCAATGAGAATAGAGCTGTGATGGTGAAGCCTACAAGAGAAATTCCACAGAGAATCATAGAAGAGAAGGTGAAGAATGGAACACAATTTTGTAACGGTGGAAAATTGAGAGCCAAACAGATGAGAGGTAATATGAAATATCGAACAGGCTCTTTCTGCTAAAAATGATCAGATTGGTGAGTTCTGCCGAGAAAATATATCCTAAACCCAATTTGAATACTTCTGGGGAAACTACTGTTACGAACTTGAAAAGACATTTTGAATATATTTTTACTAAGTTCTACGTTAATAACTTACGAACGGAAGATTATAAAAATATGCGCATTTTTAACACTTCCCAATATAGTTGAAAAAGGTTTATGACTTTGTCATTCTGTCTGTCCATCTGTTCGCGCAACTGCCATAAAAATGGCTGTATCAAAATGAAATTTTAGTATGTTGTTCAGACAGTCTGTGATACATATGGGATTGTAAATGAATAATATCAACCGATTGGTTTTTGGATTGAACCCGGGTTAAAAAGTGAAATGCATTGAACCCTATGAGACCTAATTTTTCAAACATTTTTTAAGCAATTTTGCTTCGAAATTTTTAGGAAATATTCAAATTATCTCATAAAATATATAAAAAAATTCAGCAAAATATTTTCATTAGTTGTTAAATAAAAATTAAAATAATAATAACTCCCATATTATATGAAAATATCACGTGACCCACTCCAAAATAAAACAGGGCTCTTTTTTTTCCAGTGTTAAAGTCATGATTTTCAAAGTTCTTTTAAATTTATATTGAGTGTTGCATCCGTCCTAAAATCGCTTAAATTTTGCGTATTTTCTGTACATCTATATCCTACGCCTAAGCAATTACTTTATTTTTAAGTTTAAAATATCGCCTAACTTTGATTATTTCTACAACGAAATCTAATTTTAATGGTTGCAGAATGTAAACAAATGATTGTAAGATGAGTTGCATAAGAATGGCTGAATTTCTTTCACGCAAAATTATTTAGCTCTGGAAACTGGAATAAAAGTGGTATGACTGAAACATTCATTGCTTTTCCATAGAGAGCTAGCCAAACGATTTATATTTCGATGACGTCATTTAAGTAAAGTTAATATTTTCGATGAAGTTTTAAGTTTTCAAGTAAAATAAATTATTGTAGTTCTGTGATAATTAAAAACATATCAGCGCTGAATGTATCGCGTTTTAGAGATGTTTAAACAAAATTGATTTTCAGTTGGAAAGTGTTTCATAATTAATGCTTTATGCATGATTGATCTTTCTTGTTTAATTTAATTTTGTATGTTGATTATGAATTATGTCAAATTAAACATTCTTGAATCGTATTACCATGACACTCATTAATACATCTAATCACCGTACGTAAAATACTCGAATGTGTGCATCGCCGATATAAATGCGCATTGTCAGTAAGCCAGTCAGTCTCCCGATTTCAACCACGAGTACTAAAAATATTTATATGCAATTATCAGATCAGACTAAATCCAAATTTGAAATTCGTTTTTCAAATTACCCTTTGGACTTGGGGATATTGCCTCTCGAATTTCAGTTATTTTTGTGAAAAAATATTCTAGATAAGTGATTCTTGAGTCGTTTCATGTGCTATAAACCCATGTCGGTCAACTCACTGTTACTGAATCCAATTCCAAATCATATTTTTAATAAATCCCCTCTAAATTGAGTTATTTTCCGTACAAGCTAATGCCTTTTTACAAAATGCAACCGCGTCGAAGTGACTAGCCAACGATAGTTGATGTCCGCGGGTTCCTGTTTCCCATGCATCACCGTAGTGCACGTGACTTCCTCCGTCCAAAGGCAATCGCACCAACCACGCAACATTGATGTCTAATGAAAACAAGAATATTTCCATTCAATCAACGAACTCTTCACAAGAATTATCAACAGTTGAATATCACATAAGTATAATCAACTATAATAATAATTGTTATTATATAATTATTATTATTAGTATAATTTTAGTTCTCAAGAATTTTGTGTTCAACAAACTTTCATAGCAAATTTAAAAAAATTTCGAGAGTGAGTTTTCTTGGGAGAAACGGACCTGTTTTAAAAGTGTAAGAGAATTTTTACCCTCGAATTTATTGTTTTGCTTATCGTTGTATTGTTTATCAATTACAATTACAAATCTGAACAAATTTGATCCTAGTTTTAGCGATCCCGAACAAGAACAAACAAAGCGTAGCTAGAAAAGTTTTCGGTTTTTGCTGTCCGATAAAAAACGCTCAACCAATTTGTTATTAGCATTGAAATACATTACAGAGTTCACTTTGACGATAAGAGCTTACAATTTCGCCCCAATAGCTCAACGGTGGAGCATCGGATGGCCAGTTTGGAGGTCCAGGGTTCGATTCCAGGTAGGAGCAGCAAGGCACTTAAACAATGGCGCCCGAACAAATCAACCCTGTAGGTTAGAACAAAGATGTCCAAGGTCTGAAAGTGACCCTACTACGACTAGTACGGATTTAGTGGACCCTGGAAGATGGACCGCCGATTTCAAATTGAGAGGATAATGACCACGCAGGATACTAACCTGGTTAAAGTAGTAGTTGCAGGAGGCTAACCTGAGGAAAAATTATCAGGAGGTGATCAATCAGATTGCCAGTTGCCCGCCAATCTGACATTGGAGGGTGGAGAATGCAGAGTTCACTTCGACGATAAGAGCTTGCAATTTCGTCCCAGTAGATCGGCGGTAGAGCGTCCCAATACGTCCCAGTACGTCCCAGTAGCTCGACGGCTGGCCAGTTTGGAGATTCAGGGTTCGATTCCCGGTTGGGCACCAAGGCTCTTTACAACATCAAGTAAATTATAATAGAGCGCTTTAGCGACTACGTTAGACAAAGCAGTATTCAAATACAAATGTCCACGTTAAAATGCAATTCATTTCATTAATATTCCGTGAAATAAATAACAATCGGCGGCTTGTTTGTCGTCGAAATACAAAACTATCGAAAATGTGTCCTTTAAAGTGAATGGATCGAGCTAAATCCAGGAAATTTATGTTACTGAATTTATTACATAATACTACTTTTGTAAATTGAATGTATTTGACAACGATACTACATTTGTAAGGCTACTTAATTTTTTGAGCTATTTTTTTAAATGCGCAATATTTCGAAAACGGTTTGTGCTAGCGTTCTAAAATGTGTGTCATTCGTTTTCTAATAAAAAAATGCGCTTAAAATAACTTCTTATTTAATATTATTGAATAGCCTGATTTTTTAAAAAAATCATTGGAAAAGTTTATGGGTTTCAGCCGTTTGATTACACTTAAAATCGATAGCGTTCCAGTATTTACTGATTGTAAAATCGCATCTTATTACATTCAAAACACGTCATGTGCTCCTCATATGTCGATTCGACAGACTCTCACACACATGCACACTCACACACATAAACATACACACAGGCATCAACTTAACTTTCGGTTTAGGGATGCTGAAAATTCGTAAATCCGTCGAACATTAAACTTCAAATTTTCAACCCCGCTAATATTACTTTCTCTTAAGATATATCTAGGGAAAATAACACTAATAAAAATAATAAGAAAATAGTAATTCTTTGTGATTTGTGAAGTGGCTATTTATCTGCAATTTTACATATATGGCAACTACAATAAAACCTCATATACTGGACTTAATACGTATTTCTTGAAATATAATCATTTTACAGAATCTTATCACCAGCTGTATTTAGAGGCATGCCTTGAATTCGAACGGGTTTATTAATTCTAACCAATTCTACCATATCTTTACACTCTAGTCAATCAGAAGGGTGACGTAAGGTCATGATTGTTATACAATCAGGCAATAATATTGAGTTAATAATCTGACGTGTGTTTGCATTGTGTATTATAATATCGATGCGTGTATATATGGTGTCCTCTAATGAAGACGGCTTGTTGACATAACGGTAGGACGAACGCGTTCAAGAAAATCATTTGAAATGCGATGTGTACGGTTACATGCATAGCATCTTATATTAAGTTATACATTCATAGTATTAAATATTCGATTAATATAAAAGGAACAGCTTTAATAAAATTCGTATACATAGAGGGATTCTAGGAGGGCAGGGGTAAACACGTACATAAATCACTCTGTTCTGACTCATGTCTCACTGAATTATCTCTGAATCTTAATTATATTGTATTATTTTACTCGAGTATGCATCACTCCAACTAGTTTCGCCTTCATCTGCCCATTGGCTGATGAGCTTCTGCGAGGAAGTTTTTCACTGGCCGGAGCTTCATCGCTTTAGGTTCTGGTGACCACGTGACTTTTCATCATGTGTGGGACTTCTTGATTGCCCAATCATAAATAAATTTGAATTTAACGTCGAGTCTTAGCGTCCGCATGACGTCAGCAATTGCTAACATGAGCTAATTGTTTATTGTCCAGGCCTCGATTTGACGTTTATTTTTTGTCCATAGCATCGAAGTATAAACTATACCACCTATCACCGCCTGTCATCACAGCTATCAATATTGATAACTGCCAATTCAGAGTTGCTCAAAATGTAGGTTAACGGGTACTTTAAAATAGTGTTACATGTTGTCATCCGGAAAAGCGCCCAATGTATAATTCAACTTTAAAAACATTGTGAGGTGGGTCTTATTCACCAGTTTTTCACTGTGAAAGACGTCAATTCATTTCATTATATAGGGAAAGTCATGTATTGACCACATCATTTTTTAATTGGCGCGGTTTTAAATAGACCATATGTGATTTGAAGAAAGGTTAGGATCTTTTTCCGGTAGGGTACCTAGACCTGAATATACAGCTCCGGTTCTGCGGAAACTTGACATAAATCATTTTGAGATTTAATATTAGAAAGAGGTCTTAGATTTTGTACTCTGCTGGTAATTTTTTTACCATAAAAGAGTATGTTGTGATATATGAGACAGATTTACATATTTATGGTACAATTTGCAAACAAAGTACCTACATACACCTAAAAAATTATGCAACTCAGATGTCACGTGATAGAAGGCCGGGTAACAAGGGGGAAGGGTCTAGAGGCGGCCCAAACTATTTTAAATTACTGCGAGAAGTAGTAAGGGTAAAATCACTGTCTCCAGTATAGAAGACAAGAAAGCAGCATACTAGCTATATAGTGTATAAAATGATTAAAGGTATTTATTTATTGCCCAGGCTGTCCGACTCATCCGAAAGGTTTAGAGCAGTTCCAATGGAAAGTCAAGAGAGAAGCTATTGAGTATCCAAAGGAAATGGTAACTGCCTTAACCGGATTGGTGTCATACACAAATGAGGCCAATATGTTCCTAATACGATTTTCCCTGTAATACAAGTCGACAAAGTCGATTTGTTCCTAATACAAGTCGACAAAACGGCCCACGTGCCAAATCTACGCCAACTGAAATGTACTGTGGTGTGATATATATATATATATATATATATATATATATATATATATATATATATATACACATATATATAAGATATCTTGAAAATTTTAAAACAAAACTACTAGCTACGTATATGGTTCTGATCCATTGTTCATTCTGCCTTATTCCTTGTCTCCATCCGGGACTTTGGTTTTTTGATTCATTCAGGATAATGGCGATTCTTGTTGTTATAACGGACGGAGGGATGCTTCGGGAAGGTATTGGCTCCGGAAGTGTTTCCTTGGATTAAAAACATGCTTAAACCGGGAACAAGGGGTTCACAATCCCCCTTGGTTGTTTCATACCTTACCTGTAAGTACATTCCCCATTTTCTTTTCAACTTCTTTTCTATTTATCGGTCTTATGACTTCTCCTTTTGAATTCACCTTAATCATTTATATAAATACTATATATATATATATATATATATATATATATATATTTACACAAAAGTTATAATTTAAAACCCTATACCATACCAAATGTTAACGGTATGGTATAAGGTTTTACTCAATATGGTGGTAGGGGTACGATGTTTTACTCAATAATTATATATATATATATATATATATATATATATATATATATATATATATATATATATATAATTATTGAGTAAAATCAATGAAAAAAGAATTAAGATAACAGGACAATTAATTTTATATAGGGTCATCACATCGTTCGCTGTAAAGTTAAAAGTGCTATAAGTTGGTATATTTGAAATTCTGTAACTTTTAGTAATGAAAAATAGTGTTTAAACCTCTTTTAAAGTAAATAATATTTCGTGAAGAATAATTCTCTTTATTTAAAACTCCAAAAATGATATTTTAATGTTCTGCAATTTTCAGGTAGCAACTGTACACATCTAGAAATTTAGAAAATGGGTAAGTGCGTTTGTGTTCCTTATAATCTCAACAAACCTAAAATTTAGTAATTAAAAATATATGAAATTTAACTTAGCTAACTTTAACATTAATTGACTTTAATTAGATATACATATTTGTACTACATTTTTAAACCACCAAACTTCTAACTGTATTTTTTTTTCATAATTATTTTCGTCACATATTGAAATGCAAACAATTACTATCACTATAACTCCAAAGATCATTTCGTTCACCCCTCCCCTCCCAGGGGTACCAACATGTTAGGCAATGTTATCTAAAATTGGAATTTCGAATTATATTTATGTATTTTAATTATGTATGTTTAAAATTATGCAACATTTAATATTATGCAGAAATTCCCCATGTAATCCATGCGCAATGTGCACTATTAATAATAGATGCTCTATCCTTTACACTTAAACTGTAGCAAAGATAACGCAATCTTGTCAGAATTATATCTTGCGTTTACCGACCACAACCAATGCATAGACATTTTAGATAACACATGCATAACGATGTTTCTACATGAGACGAACACTTGATATATTCACAGAAACTATCTATACATAAAACTTAAACACAACTGGCTTGAATATATAGTCCCCCCCCCATTAATGCAATTAATAATTATACCTCACAATTACAGAATATTAAGGTACACACAGTGTATAAACTATAAAAGGAATATATATTCTCAAACTATCATACATATTGGAAAATCAAACACAGACTTAGTGTCTGTGTTATTAAAAGAGTAAATATTTTCCATGTATTCTGATCCATTTATCCTGACAACTGTCTAGAAAGCGTCAGGAAATTAACGATAATATTTACTTTGGGAAAGACCGAAGATTTTCAATTAGGTTGACAAACAAAATAGTTTGCGGACATTGGCAGAAGAATGGAGATATTGAATTTAAGGCGGCTCTACTGTTTCAGTACTCATTTTTAAAGCAATTTGCATATGTGTACTCGTGTAAGTTTATAAATATAGTTAATATATATAATCCGCAAACATTGCGGAATTCCAAGGGAGTTTTTACGCAGTCATCAACAATGTATTTTCAGGATCTCACTATTCAATTATAATGTTCTTTGTGGTGATATTTTAATCTCAAGCGAATTAGCTTGTCTGGCGTTAAATATTTTACAATCAATTTATGTATTATTACTTATGTATTTATTTATTCATTATTTTTATTTATTATTTATTTTATCTATTTATTATTTATTTTATTTTATTTATTATTATTTATTATATTTATTTATTATTTTTTTATTTTTTATTATTTAATTATTATTTATTTTACAACAAGTATTTTACAATATTTTGCTCTATTTTAAAGTCATGACCGTTTTAAAAAAAAATCTGATGAGGGCAACACATGACTTTCCTTATATAATGAAATGAATTTACTACTTTTAGAGTAAAATAAATAGGTTTTTCTTCTAGTAGATACTAATATCCTTTCCAAGATATTGAATTTTCGACAATTAGTCGTCATTTTCCTTGATTTAGCGTCATATTTATCCATTTGGCGAGATTTTCGTTAATTTGGCAACATTTCAAAAAGTTGCCAAGTTGGCGACATTCCGCCAATTTCGTCGCCAAAATCTCGCCAAGCGTTATGGACGAAGAAATAAGTTATATATATATATATATATATATAACTTATTAGATATTGAATTTTCGACATATATTATATAACTATTATTATATATTTAAATATTATATAACTTATTAGATATTGAATTTTCCACAATTAGTCGTCATTTTCATTGATTTAGCGTCATTTTTATCTATTTGGCGAGATTTTCGTTAATTTGGCATCATTTTAAAAAGTCGCCAAGTTGGCGACATTCCGCCAATTTTGTCGCCAAAATCTCGCCAAGCGTTATGGACGAAGAAATAAGTTGTTCTTACAGCAGATAAATTGGCGTTCAAATGCAAAAGTATTACTCAAAGTATCTTTTTTCATGAATGGAACGAGCTAGTTCGACGAGAATGATGTCACCCAATTTATCGCATGATATTATATATGAAAAGTGAACATGTTTCTCAATAGGAAATATTTTTTTTTCTATTTTATATGACTTTTTGATAATTTTTTTTAAAAATGTGCAATATCTCGAGAACGGTTCATGTTAGCGTTCTAAAATTTATGTCAATCGTTTTCTAATGAAAAATTACATAAGAAATGTCTATTTGCGTAACTTTTATATTGGTTTTGATTTTTTGACGATTTTTTCAAAATTTCATTCGAAAATTTAGGGGGTTCTGAACATTCGATTGCGTATAAAAACAATAGGCTTCCAGTGTTTACAGATTGTGATTTTTGTACCAAATTCCGTTCGAATCGGTCCATTCGTTCGTCAGTTATCGTCTCCACAAGCTCATACTGACACACACACACACACACACACACACACACACACACACACACACACACAGACATCACATCAAAAATGTTTGATTCGTGATCAGGCATGCTGGAAACGTGCTCTCCCGTCGAAAACTCGAATTCGAATTTTCGAACCCGTCACAATACTCTCCTTATACATTATGTATACATAAGGAAAGTAATAACACTGAATTTACACTTTTAATTCAATTTTCGTTTCAATATAGTAATTGGCCGTATTTTTAAAGGTGGCTTAATAAAAATGCGCAAAAACTAACATTCTCGAGAATGGCTAATTTTAAAGTAATATCCTATTCTTTTCACCGTCAGAAATTACGTATAAAATAAGCAAATCATTGATACACTTGAGCATATAGTCTTATGTTTTACAGTTAAGCGATTTTTGCCATTTCGCAGAAAACGTCATGTACCCCCTCCCAAATCGTACCAAATGCTAATCAGAACCATGGTAACCCACAGTAGACTTATGTACCAAATTTTGGAAAATTTAATCAATTAGTATTTTACCTAAAGTGGAGACATACGATTATTTTTGCGAGTCATTTTGCAAAAACGCATGTTCTTTTATCTCAAATCTTACCAAAATCTAATTAGCACCAGGATATTTGAAAAATTACTTACCTATGAAATTTTATGAAACTTGGTCAATTAGTTTGTGATTTATAGTGGTTATTTACATTGTACAGACAGACACACACACAGCCACTCATACAGACGTCAAGGTGAAAATATATTTTTCGTGTTCTAGAGGTCCCAAAACGCGTAGATCAGTCGAAAACTCCAGTTGCGATTTTCGATACGATTCCAATACTTTCCCTATATATTACCATGTATTGCAGGGAAATTAAAAATCAAACATTCAAGTCGATGACTGTTATATTGTGTAAATCTATTCCACGTATCCCAAAATTATACCAAGTTTCAATTTTGTGTGATATAAGTTCGTATCCTTCGATCATAACATATTACAATTTATATGATATTTTAGCTCATAACACGTTGAAAAATCAAAGGTGCAAGATATTGCATGTGCACGTCCTGGACCCGCCATAGAATATACTCGTTATTGAACTCTCTACAAGACTTTTTTAAATATTAGAGGGCTTGTTTATAACAATGGTTATATAAATAGCCATTGTTGTAAGGTATATATCTGAGAAAGAGTGCAATATTTAGCTTCGTTTTGATACCAAAAATTTTTATAAAAATGGTGAAGCTGAATATTGGACTTTTATTGGATATTTTGCTTGAAAAGAAGAACCCATCTCAGAGAAAACTCCCCGTCGTTATGATACGTATCTACCTTTTTAGGGTAAGAACTGAAAACCTCCAGCATTTCAGCATCCTATATGATTTATGGTATGCGATATATTCTTGAGTCAGCAGAGGAACACAACGCGGGAGGTAGTACCCTCCCCCCCCCCCTCAAGAACACTTCTGGTCACTAAGGTACTCACGCCACTTTTTGGGGTAAGAACTGATTTCCTACTAAATTTCAGCTTTCTTGATGTTACTGATTTCAAGAGAATTTTGTCCGTGCATCTGATCTCACATGCTAAATATAGGCATGGATTGTTTTCGATTTTTATTTTCTTAACTAGTTTTCGAACTAAAATATCCGAATAAAATATCCTCCCAAACACAGTTTGACTATTTTTAGAGTGATGTCCATCTGTCGCCTGTCTGTGGTCGAATTTTTACGTATACGATAGCTGTTACAAATATTAAGGGATTTTCACGAAGCTTTATACCCGGCTTTGTTAACTAAAAATCTAGAATTAGATTGAAGTTTTTGCTCGAATGAAAAAATTCTAAATGTATTCGAAATTTTATATTTTTTTAACATGGTAGGATAGAACAAAAATTTACATAATCATACATAAAAGGGATTATTTATGGTTCAATGATCACGAATACAATGATTGAAACTATCGTTTCAAAACGTTCATTGTAACGAAAAATAGCCCCAATACAGTTTTTATGTTCATAATGCCATTAACCACTTTTGGTGGTGGTGTGTGTGGGAGGGGGAAGGCGCATTGTCAAGTTGGTTACCAATTGAGATTTTCTCAAGCTCTTTAAATGGAAGAGTAGCATGTTATAATTGTGATCATTTGGATCAGCAATACATATTTTTCAAAGCATTTCTTATAAAATTTGGAAAAAGAAAAAAATGTAAGCTACTTAAAAATGAATTCTCGTATAAGAAAGTCGGGTAAATCCACATTCCAGTTAAATTTTAATTTGGTAGTAGGATGATTTCTAATCACTACCATGAAATTAAATTCTAAGCATACAGAATATTCACTCGCTCTTTGAGTACTTTAATCTTGGAGTTAAAATTATTCAAGGTGAACAAGTACTTTATTCTCAGGAGTTCCGCGTCCGGAGAAACTTGATTATAAAAACTCGACCGGAGATATGCTAATAGTCAAAAAAGAAATTGAAATTTCTTCACCTGAAATCATTCTTTTCAGGCTTTTCCGTCCCAACGATGGATTTTAAATTTAAAAATAAACATATATCAGGTAACATTGATTGAAGAGCAATGCTTTCACGTTCAATTAAACTCAGGTCTCAATTTGAGGTGTTACGCAATCAGTAAAAATAATAGAAATGTTTATAAAAAAGAATATTTTCTGAATTTTTTTATTTAAACACATATTCATTTTTTTTTGTTTTTGACGAATGTTAAGAAGATTTAAAACAAGACGAAATTAAAAAGGCTTTAAAAAATTCTTCACTTTTCCTGAGTGTTAAGGGATTTAAATAACTTTTGGTAATTATGTGGCAATTTTAGGAAAATAAGTGTACTCTAACCGAATACCCGCTAAAAATCCACTTGTCACAATAAGCGTATGCTGAATAGTAATATAATTATAAGAATTTAAAAGTTTCTATTTTTCAGTAGTTAAATGATTAAAATATGAAATGTGTCATCAACTTATAAACGTGTACTAATTTTCAAGTTTTATCATAATTGCTTACCTTATTAACAACCCGTGTACCAAATTTCGTATCTCTATCCAACTTAGAAAGGGTGCTTTTATATATTTCGCAAATCAAACATTTTTGAGTACGGCACACCCCCAAAATAGCAAATATTGCAAAACTAATTTCAAACTATTTACCCATACAGCAAATTTAAAGTATCTATCTCATCTCAAAGTATATATTCTTTCATTTCGCATTTAGGACGTTTATGTATGTCACACACCTCTCTATTGAACATTTGTGAAAAATTCCATTTTTGTTTCTGTGGTTTAATCACAAGATTGACCTGTGTAACAAATTACGAATCTCTACCTACTCGGAAAGTACCCGAAAAAAAAAGCGTAACAGACAGACGGACACTTGTTAATTAATATACATACATAGGTCGGTTATAGAAGGGATGTAAAGTAGTAGGTCTCCATGTGATGTACCCTGGGTAATACTAAATCTGCTATAGCTCTTGTCACTCTCCGAGACATCTAAGGAAAAGTCAGGGAGCGTCCTCAGCAAGAACATTTCAGTCATTCCAGAGGCTCTTCGACGAGAAGCAGTTGCCAGTTTCAGGCGTCTGACGGGTCATGACTGTCTCAGGGCTCAGCTCCATCGTATTGGACTTGCTGCTTCCCCCGGATTGTATTTTATGTAACCTAGGACAGCCTATATTTGGAAAACAGATGGGAGAGTGCCCTGCACTAATAACTTTTAATTCAATCATTGAGAAATACTGGAGAGCTCGCTGTCTAATGGCCTAGCAGCCAAACGACCGGCATTTGTGAACAACATAGATAATAGAACGATACCATTAGCTTCTTTGGATGCCTGGTAATTAATTATATCAATTCATTATCTTCTTCTGCTTCCGTACTACATCCTGCTAAAGTCCCCAGTAATGCATCTCCATTATCTCCTATCCAGAGTGACAGTCTGATATCCTCAGATTCCAAGCATCTGTAGGTCCTTTACAACATTGTACAACAATCTTGAGGGGGGAGGGGCTTCCTCTCCTCGTAGATCCCTCTGATTTGGGATAAGCCTTTTTGTGCTGTTGCAAGCAACTTGTGGTTTCCAGTAGTGCCTCATCCAGCTAATTCTTCCTGCATTAATAACACAAATGCAGCTCTTTATAGAGTTTATACAGGTCATGGTTGAAACGTATGCGCTATACTCCATTTTATACATTGGGGAAGAAAATGCTTTTGGAGGATTTTTTCTCTCATGAATGTTAAGTCAATTTTTCTTCAATTTCTTTATCACTAGACATTTCGCGCGTTCTACATGACTGGTGGTTACTCAATGTGACAGCTATATCCCTAAAAAAAGTTCTTAATATCAAAAACCGTCTGAATATCAAACCAAATGTAAGCATGAAAAATTATTTTTTAATTATTTTGTATCATCGCCTCTAGTACGATTGTTTTTACTTTTCGATTTTCTCTTTAACCCGGCAGCTAAGACGAATCTAGTGGGACCCATGTCGAGATTCTGGCTCGAGTGCATGTGGTCGGTTATTTTGAATAGTATTTTTATTTTTTTTTTAAATTCCTTTTTGCATCCTCACCTCTAATTCGAATTTATCAAAATTATTAATCAAAATTAATTTATTAATCAAAATATTAGATTTTTTCGTTACCTTGGAAAAAAATCTGATGTGGGCAACACATGACTTTCCTTATAATGTAATGAATATACTACTTTTACAGTAAAAAAAATAAATTTCTCTTATAGTAGATACTAATATTCTTTCCAAGATATTGAATTTTCGACAATGAGTCGTCATTTTCATTGATTTAGCGTCATTTTTATCCATTTGGCGAGATTTTCGTTAATTTGGCAACATTTCAAAAAAGTCGCCAAGTTGGCGACATTCCGCCAAATTTGCCGCCAAATTCTCGCCAAGCGTTACGCACTAAGAAATAAGTTATTATTACAGCAGATAAATGCCTATTGGCGTTCAAATACAAAAGTATTATTCAAAGTATCTTTTTTCATGAATGGAACGAGCTAGATCCATGAGAATGATGTCACTCAATTTATCGCATGGTATTACATATGAAAAGTAACCATGTTTCTCAATAGGAAATATTTTTTTTGTAATTTATATGACTTTTTGATATTTCTTTTAAAAATGTACAATTTCTCGAGAACGGTTCATGTTAGCGTTTTAAAATTTATGTCAATCGTTTTCTAATGAAAAATTACATAAAAAATGTCTATTTGCGTAACTTTATTAGTGGTTTTGATTTTTTGACGATTTTCAAAATTTCATTCGAAAATTTAGGGGTGTTCTGAACATTCGATTGCGTATAAAAACCATAGGCTTCCAATGTTTACGGATTGTGATTTTTGTACCAAATCAGTTCATTCGTTCGTCAGTTATCGTCTCCACAGACTCACTGACACACACACACACACACACACACATACTTTCACACCCACACACAGACAGACATCACTTCAAAAGTGTTTGATTCGTGATCAGGGATGCTTGAAACGTGCTCTCCCGTCGAAAACTCGAATTCGAATTTTCGACCCCGTCACAATACTTTCCTTATACATTATGTATATAAGGAAAGTAAAAATTAATAAGTAAGTAAAATCTCTGAAAATTTGGAAATAAGGCCGTTCCTTGTACATTTCTTGTTCAGTATACAGGGTGTCCCAAAAAGATTGAAACGCGCTTTAATTCTTTACCTGTTGGAGATAATTGGGCAATGTAAATGGTAAAAATGTTGAAAGTAAGGTAGGAAATAAGACTAAGTTAATGAAATAGTCCTCCCATTAATATTCGAAAAGTTTCACTTTTTAAATTTTTTTACGACCCTCTTAGACAAATTGGGTCAATCAGAAAATTTTCATTTTTAATGCAACAAAATCATTAAAAAAACACGCATACCTGTATCTTTAAAATCAACTGAATTATGATAAAGGAAAAAATCCGACTTATGCCACTTTTCCGTACCCCGTGAAAGGCTGTTTCATCAGTGATAATAGGGATCATTAATAAATTGACGATGGAAATTGTTTAGATAAAAAAAAGTACCTGAGAGTACTTAATTATTGAAAAAGTACTTAGTCATTGAAAAGTACTTAAGAATCCGTGAAGCATCGTGAGCCTAAGCGGAATACGCAAAAATGTCTCCTATGTATTATCATCAAGTTATATATTTTTTGTGATATGTCACAAATTTATATTTCTAATTTGATATAGGGTCCCCATTCACAATGTTCAGTTTTCAATTAAAAATAACTCGCTCAATTTCGAAGATACAGATATTCAGATATGAGGGTTTTTTTAATGATCTTTTTGCATAAAAAATAAAAAAAATTTATTGACCCAATTTGTCTAAGGGGTCGTATAAATATTGAAAAAGTGTAATTTTTTGAAAATGAATGGAAGGGCTATTTTATTAACGTAGTCTTATTTCCTACCTTACTTTCAACATTTTTGCGATTTACATTACCCACCTATCTCCAACAGGTAAAGAATTAAAGTGCGTTTCAAGCTTTTTGGGACACCCTGTATTTTCCGTATTAAAATGAATGGTATATTTAGTTCGCGTTTCTATCTTCATTTCGCTGGTATCGTTTTATACGCAGCAATTCTTCACCACCTCCTTTGTGAATCAAATCAAAGTAAATTAGATATATTGCTGTATTTAATGTGTCATCATATCCCCCTCCCGCCCACACACACCTCCACCCCAATTTTTAATGTTTGGTGTTTTTCCTTTTTCCATGCACTTTTTATTGCAAATCCCACTTTAACATTTTGTTCTCGTATGTTTTTTGCCCCCCTATCCCCCGCATGTAAACTTAAAACGACCACAATGTATGTAAAATGTACCACGTATGTTAAAATACTTTCGAGATATTTTTCGATTATTTTGCTTATGAGAACTAATATTAAAAAAATATTGAGTCTTAATAACTGAATGCAATGCCGGTAATAACCAAGCATTTGTTATTATCGTTAAAACTAAAAAAAAATTTTTATCCTGATGCATCTTTTTAATCACATCATTCTAATTTTATTTTATTTTCTACCAACTTTCTTATACTTTATAAAGAAATTTGAAATTTGTAAATTCGTATAATTTTCCTGTAATTAGTTCGCTACCTTGCACTTCTATGTCAAAATGATGATATTCAAATACATGTGTGAAATTTTGAATAGAATATCATTAGCTTGTCATTGAAGTGATTACACACTATCTTTACAAAACGTTAAAAAACAATCAGTTGGAATTTATCGCGAAAAATCTGATGTGGGCAGCACATGATATTCCCAGCAGATTTAAATTCATTCTCTCTTTATTTCTTTAACAATTCATTAAATTGAGTTTAGTTGCACAAAAGAATACGCATAATTATGACACTGCAGTTGCACTTTAATTCAATTTTCGTTTTCATTTAGTAACTGGGCGTATTTTCAAAGGCGGCGTAGCAAAAAAGAGAAATGTCTCAAAAACAGTATACCCTAGAGTAACGTGGTTGATCTTATTATTTTAATCGTCAAAAATTACGTATAAAATAAGTATTTATTGCATACATTTGTGCATACGTAACCTTTTATTTTAGATCTTAAAGGTTTCAACGGGTGATTTTGCAAAAAAAGAGGCAGGTTATTTTATCCCGAATCATACAAAATTTTAATCAGCACCTAGGTCACCTCCAAGTAACTTACCGATAAAATTTTATAAAAGTTGGTCCATTAGTTTTTGAGTTAGAGTGGATAAATATTTTAGACAGACACACACACTCACACACATGAGTGGATAAATTCTTCATTGCACAAACATACACACACACACACTGGCGTCTCACTAAAAATATTTTTTTTCGTGTTCTAGAGTTCTCAAAACTTGTTTATCTGTCCGAAACTCGAAATTGCTACTTTTCAGACGATTCCAATACTTCCCCTATACATTACCATTTATTATAGAGAAAGTAAAATGCAATGTGAATATCAGTGCTTTTCATAATGCTATAAAATTTCGATATCATCTTAACTGAATGGAGTTATTCGTATTGAAATCAAACTTATCTATAGGAGTAAGTTCCATGAAAATTATTTTATTGACTTATATAGTATAAGATTATACTGAGTGATCCAAAAGTCCTTGACACATTTTAAAATTGAATATTAACTCAAGTAATTGCAGTACGATTGTGAGGTTTCGACTAAAATGCCTTTCACGTTGAAAAGTTTTGGTTAAAAAATAAAAAATGTAGTTCCAAACTTTGCCCATAGATGGCGCTACCTGTTCAAATGTTTGTATATCTGCGGGTTTTTTTTTTTTTTCAGATTCATTTTGACACTGATACTGAGAAGTAAGAAATGACAACTCCCACCGAAAAAGCTAATTGCGTAGGTTGGTAATTTGAAACTAAATCCATCATTACAGTCCAGTTTTTATGGGTTTTTTTGTATTTTTAAGGAACAGCGTCATCTATGGGCAAAGTTTGCAATAGTTTTTTTGCAGCAGTTGTTTTTTTATTTGCTTAACCAAAACTTTTCAACGTGGAAAGCACTTTAGTCCAAACCTCACTATCGTACGGCAATTATTTGAGTTTATATTCAATTTAAAATGTGTCAAGGACTTTTCGAAACACCCTGTATATATATATATATATGTGTGTATATACAGGGTGCCCCAAAACCATTGACCTCGGCTTTTATTCCTTGAATATAGACCGAGTTTAATGTTTTTGGGACACTTTGTATATACAGGGTGGTCATAAAAAAACTTCCTCGATATATGAACCCCTAGCGACCTATCCGCTCAACCAATCGAAAGAAAATGTCAGATATTGTTTTTTGAAGGTATGCGCTCGAGATTGTGATGATTTCAAACAATTGAGCTCTCACGGTTACGGTTACAGTGAAAAAATTTTGAAATTTTCGAATGACAATACCCACTTTTTTCCTACGCAAATTGATCAGCGCATTGAAAAAACATAAATGGCGTTGGAACGATGCACGTATGACAACAACTGTCGGCGTAAAACATTTGCAAAAAAGAGCATTGTAAAGGACCAGTGACAACACAAGAGAGGAGAGGGAAAAAACGTTTATTGGATTTACAAGTTTTCAACGTGCCCACCTTCGCAGACGATAACGCATTGCATGCGGGAGATTGTTGACAACAATGACGAAAATAACATTGCAGGAGGAATCTGTATAACTTCACGTTTTATGGTATCTTTCAATTCTGACAAATCTCGTGGATTTGATGTGTATACCTTAGAATTCAGATAACCCCAGAACAAGAAATCCAGAGTGAGGTCGAGGGATTGCGGTGGCCACGAAACTGCAAAGTTACGGGAGATGACTATATCACCAAAGTTCTGTTGCAGTACTTGTCGAACCCATGTAGCGACGTGTGGAGAAGCAGCATCTTGCATCCATACAATGTCATTAACGACATTTCGATGCTGCAATTCTGGAATTACTTAATTCTGCAACATTGTTTTATACCGAGGACCTGTGATAGAGCACGTTTGCATACTATTGGAAGTGACCTCTTCGAAGAAGTACGGACCGAGAACGAATGTGCTTGCGATGCCTCCCAACACAGTCACTTTAACTTCGTGTAAGGGCACTGGTGCCACATCGTGAGGATTTTCGTCAGCCCAGTGAACGCAGTTCTTGGAGTTTACGTTCCCAGATAAGGAGAAATTTGCCTCATCAGCCCATAATATCCGCAGCGACCACCTGCTATGTCCATCATATCTGATGAGGAAAAAATCGCAAAGTAAACACGCTGTTGCTCGTCTCCAGGTTGCAACATCTGGACGCGTTGGAATCGATAAGAAAACATCCGCAGAACACAGCGCAGAAGCTTGAGGACTGTGGTTTTCGGTACATCCAAATTGCGAGCAACACTTCTTGCAGTGAACCTGCAGTAATTGTATTATGCAATTCCGCAACAACTTCAACTGGAACAGATGGTCGTCCAGATCGCGGTCTATCACATGTGCATCCAGTTTCTTCATTTTTTTTACCAAATCACGTACAGTTCGTACGCCTCGTCTTAGCTTATGACTAGGCCGATAAACTCGCGCTGCTTCGGCAGCATTTTCCCCGTTCAGATAAAACAGCTTTATCAATGCGCCTAGTTGTTTCCCTGTGTCATCTTGTTAGCACGTTCGAACACCTGATTGAAGAAACAATCTTCCCACACTGCTTATTAAAGATTTTCCACAAGCAAGGCCTTGCACATGGTGTTCTGTGATTGGTGCTTCTACTGTCTATCCCTGTGAATTATGCAAAGTGCGTCAATGCACCTCCTCTCTGTCAATGGTCCTTTACAATGCTCTTCTTTGCAAATGTTTTATGCGGCCAATTTTCCTCATATGTGTATCGTTCTCACGCCATTTATGGTTTTTCAAAGCGCTGATCAATTTGCGCAGGAAAAAATGGGTGTTGCCATTCGGAAATTTCGAAATTTTTTCACCGTAACCGTGAGAGCTCTATTGTTCGAAATCATCACAATCTCGATCGCATACCTTCAAATAACAATATCTGAAATTTCCTTTCGATTGGTTAAGCGGATAGGCCGCTAGGGCTTCATATATCGGGGGAAGTTTTTTTATGAATACCCTGTATATACAGTACTGATTGATTCAAAACGATGGGGCAGAACTTTAAGGGGTAATAGTACACACCTAAACAAGCAGTTTTCGTTATACAATGCATGGTCGTAACGTAAGCGGTTAAGCGCTAGAGGGAGCTGTCCAGCGAATGTATTAAGTGCTTGTTGTCGCTCTCGTCGTTAGTTCTACCGTAGATATTAGAAGGAATGTCTTGTTTCAAGCTACGGGCGGAATTGTAAGGAAACACCAAATCCATATGAGGTGACGCTCCGTAGTGTTGGAACAACATAAGGATTTGGGATTTACAAGCATTTCCGTCAGCAGCTTGTACATGAAATGCATGTTGGTCTTATCCTGATTTATGAAACAACCCATTCCTTCTAAAATTAGACAATCTAACACCACCAGTTCTTTTTGTAATAACAACATAAAAAGTACAGTTATTGTCATGGAATCAGAAAAAAGACTGTTGTGGTCTAAGCGTGCTCGTAAAATTAAAAAAAAAACTTTCAACTGCTTTATCTAAACTGTTCGCTACGATCGTTTTGCAAGTGTTTGTTTTATTGCACTGTAATAATTTTCAGAACATTTTGTTCTATGAAACTTTGTTTATTTATCTCTATCGAGATTCCACTTATAATTTTGACCCAGTTCACAAACTTAATTTGGTTTAGTGGCTTAACCTGGATTTCGTGTAAGTGACACCATTGTTTACGTACTTAAACATTTTAAATTTTAATCCTGATTTGTTTTACGTTGTTCTTTGTATAATTATATTCGGTTTCCATGTAATATGCGGATTTAACGCTCCTTTACATCCTGTGAACTTACTGTTTGCTGATCAGCTATAAATAATAGAAAAATTTAGTTTGTGGGTTGGATGAACATAACTTCATTGTATTTGCACCATGTCATATACCTTTGATGAAAGGCGTTTTACACTCGAAAGCACTCAAGAAAATCTACATAAATAAAGTTGAAAATCGCTCTGTGGGTGTGTTTGTTTATCTCATCATCAAGGGAGAACGACTGCATCGAATTTCATGAAATTTTGTGGAAATAAATTAAAATTGTGTCTACGTTTTGAGATGCTAGGACCAAGGGTTGTTAAGATATTAATAAACAAGAAAGATCAATCATGCTTAAAGCATTGATTATGAAACACTTTCCAACTTCAATGCAATTTTATTTAAACATGTCTAAAATGCAATACATTCCTCGGTAATATTTTAAAACTTATCACAATACTACATTAATTTATTATATTTGAAACCTTAAACCTTCTTTGAAAAAAAAAAACTTCATTCAAATGATGGCATTAAAGTATAAATTGCCTGGTTTCAACATCTCTAAAATGGGATACATTCCTCGGTAATAATTTTAGAATTATCGTAATACTACGATAATTTATTATATTTGAAAACTTCATCGAAAACAACTGAAATTAATTCAAAAAATGACGTCATAGGATAACACGCCTGGATCTCTCTATAAAAACAGCATTTCATTCATAACTTTCTCCCATTCATTTCATTCATCACAATACTATAATAATTTATTTTATTTAAACATTTTATTTAAGACCATGGAGCTACAAATAATTAAACTCTATACTTAAAACTTCATCGAAAAAAATCGTCCTTCTCTTTATAAAATCAATTAAAATTTCATTCATATCAGCCATGCAGACACCATGGGCTAAATTATTTTGTGTTAAAAAAATACAGGAATTCTAATACATCTCATTCTACATATTTTGCTGTTTACATTTTACATAGGTGAAAAATAGGCTTAGTTGCAGAAATAATCAAATTTAGATGAGCATTTAAACTCAAATATGTTGTCATTGCGTTGTTTCAGTATGTAGATGCACAGAATTTAAGAAAAAATAAAGTAGTTTTAGGACGGATACAACACTCAATATGAATTAAAAAGAACTTAAAAAAATCACGATTTTGAAACAAGATGGATGCCATATATCATTTTGAAGTGGGTCATGTGATCGTTTCATATCATGGTCACGTGATCATTTCATATAAGAAGTGTAATTATTATTTTAATTTTTATTTAAAAAACTACTGAATATATTTCGCTGAATTTTTTTTATATATTTTATGGAACAATTTGACTATTACCTAAAATTTTCGAAGCAATTTGTGAATTTTAAATCCGCTTAAAAAATGTTTGAATAATTAGTTCCCATAGGGCTCAATGTATTTCATTTTTTCAACCCGGGTTCAATCCAAAACTAATTGGGTGATATTACTCATTTATATCCCCATAGGTCCTACAGACCGTCTGAACAACATACTAAAATTTCATTTTGATTAAGTCATTTTTACGGCAGTTTTCGTGCTAACGGACAGACAGACAGACAGACAGACAGATAGATAGACAGACAGAATGAACAAAGCCATAAACACTTTTCAACTTTGTTGTAAAGTGTTAAAAACGAACATTCTTTAGAGGTAGCATTATGCAAACGATATATTTCTGCAAATTTATTTGAAAATATATTATATGTTGTTAAGCAACGGAATTAAGCCCAATGAGTTTAAACAATAGACGATTTATATTAAATGTTTTCCAATTTACATAATTAACAAATATTTATAAAATACAATTTATGGGAATTATATGTTTGACTTGGTTATAATTTCCTAAGTTATCTATTTTATTTTAGCAAATATTTATTCAAACTCATATATTTAGCCAGTTGTTAGAACCATTATAGCGCTTTTATTTTGGCATATGTCGATCCAAATTTTATAATTGTTTCAAATTTGTTCGCAAACAAAATTAGGATGTTTTACTCTTAAGATCGGCCTGTTAAGATTGTGAAGATAATTTTGTATAGCGAGAACAGAGATTCTTAAACTTATTATTAGGAGCAATAATTTAAATATTTTAGTAGACTGTTTTGAATAAAAATGTCATTTAGAATTCTATAGGAATTTGCAGATAATTGTAAATTTGAAATTTCTTTACATTACTACGAAGAACAAGTATTCTGCTAGTCTAATATAATTTAAACCCTGAATGCTGAAATAAACTTTTTAATTACTTCAAAGTTTTGTTAATATTTTAATTCCGGAAATGTCGCCATTCTATCCATAAACGAATAATACATAAAATTGAAGGATGAGAAGTTCTAACTTTTACGTCCTATATGTAATGGCGCTAAATTTTCTATTCCTGACAAAAATAGAAAATTTTACGATTATCCAGACATTGAATGGTCTGGTCTTACGATTTAGAACTGTTCAACATGAACAGGATTTTTTTTTAGCTATTGAAATTCCGTGAAACCTTATTATAAAAACTCTACCGAATCTGCTAATAGCCAAGAGGAAATTGAATTTTCTTCACCTTCTGCGAATCTTTTGGGGTTTTTACTTCACAGCGACAGATTTAGAATAAAAAAAAATATCAGTTAACATTGATTGAAGTGCAATTCTTTCACGCTCAATTAAATAGAAGTTTCAATTTGAGGCGATGAAAAAAAATCCTTCCAAATACTAGAAATGTGTTTAAAAAGGAATTTTCTCTCTATTATTTTTCTTATTCTTGCAAATTCTTCATTTTTTTTCTATAGAAAGAATTTTTTATACAGTTTCTATTTGTGAATAGTTAAAGCAGAAGGAAATTAAAAATAAGTTTATATTTTCATACATACTTGACTTTTCACTATTATAATGAGATACTAAATGTAGTAAGTATGTAACTATTTTAGGAAAAGTCATTTATAAATTCAAAAATCTAGATAAGGTGCAGTGCTCACTTAGATGATAAGAGCTTGCAATTTCGTCCAAGTAGCTCAATGGTAAAGCGTCGGCTGGCCTGTTCGGAGATCCAGGGTTCGATTCCCGGTTGGGACAGCAAGACTTTTCCCAATGGCGCCCGAAAAAAATCAATATTGTAGGTTAGTGCAAAGATGTCGGAGGTCTGAAGACCCTAGATCGTGCGACTCACATAGTGGGTTTAGAGTAGCTAGCTTCACGGCCGGGAAAGGATACCTCCTGCACTCAGGAGGCACCCAAAATCTACCATCCCGCCAAACGAACATTTATTTAGATCTAAAAAGATAACAACGGATGAAAAATATTGTGATTAAACAGGCAGTTTTACATTATATTTGATGTCGGAGGTCTGAAAGTGACCCTAGTATGACTAGTACGAATTCAGTGGACTTTGGAAGATTGAGCGCCGATTTCAAATTGAGAGGATAACTGCCGCGCAGGTTACTAACCTGGGTAAAAATAATGGTAGCAGGAAGTTTACCTGTGTCAAAAATAGAAGGAGGTAGTCAGTCAGCTTGTCAGTTGCTCTCCAATCTGATATTAGAGGGTGGAGAATACAGAGTCCATTTCGACGATAAGAGCTTGTAATTTCGGCCCAGTAACTCAACGGTGAAGAGTCGGTTAGTCAATTCGGAGATCCAGGGTTCGATTCGCGGTTGTGGAAGCAATATTCTTTTTAAAGGAGAACTTGCGCAACGTATAAGCATAAAGAATGCAGCATATAGTTGTTTCGAGGTTACGCTGGATCCCCTTCGTCAGTGCAAGAACTTGTCTAGTACTCCATTTTTGTACGCGGTCTGACGGAGTGCTCTGTAAATTTTTACACTTTATTTTTTCCATTTCTTAACCTTTCGGGCTCGTGTGTGTCGTTTGAACTGATCTTTCGTCTTGTTGGATCTCATTCATTCTTGTTCAGACTTGATTCGTTATGTGGGATATTCCTTTTGTGTTTTGGCGCGCGCAAATCTTGCCTGTTACTTCATGTTTCGGATTGGCTTAAATGTCCTTCATTCTGCTTTCTGATTGGCTCTCTCAGATGAGTTCTTTATCATGGTCTTGAGGTATATAAACCTCTTTTTTTCTATTATTTGCTTCTCCCATTTCGTTTTTTTTAAACTTCGGGTTTGTTCTACATAATTGAGCAAATATCTTCAAATTTTATAGGTAAGGCACTTGTGGGTGATCCTGGTGCTGATTAGATATTGGTACGATTCGGGGAAAAATATTCTGACTTATTTTGCGAAATTCCCCGTAAAAATCGTCAAGACCTAAAATGAAAGATTACGCATACTCAAATGTATAAATTAAATACTTGTTTTATATACGTAAATGTTGACGAAGAAACGAAAAAGACCAACCCCATTACTCTAGATCTAGCCGAGAATTTTTAGCTTTTCGGATTTTTCTGCTCTGTCTTAGATACTTGCTATAAAATTGATATATGTAACTTTTAATTTTGATGTGGTGATACGTGGGTTATCCCACTGGCGCGCCGTTCGGGTTTGCTGGATCTCTTACACTGACAAATGCAATCCATCGTATATTCGATACAGCTATATGCTTCAATTTATCTTATTTGTGCTTAAATGTATTGCACAAATTTTCCATATCCTTTGCACAAAGCCATTTTACTTATTGGCTGTTATCTAGATTTTATAGATGTATGCGTTTACTAGTTAGTGTCTTCCAAATGACGATATTAACCCTCAAAATGACTTCCATTGTATTTTAATATTATTTGTTAGTTGGGTAAGTAGGTATTAGTCTAATCATTTAAAATATTAATATGGAAGAAGTGAAATGCAAATTTACCACTAAATATGCAAATTAGTCAAAACCTCGAATTCATTTTATCGTTCTACAATAATTTTTACGCATAAACATTGTTTGCTAAAATTATCGAAGTATCGCAAAAAATCTGATGTGGACAGCACATGACTTTTCTACAGACACAAATTTATTTTCTCTTTATTTTTTTCATCATTAATTCAATTCAGTTCAGTTGCATAACATAACACGGGGAATTATTTGAAATGACAATGAATTTTTAGTTTTAATAATTTTTATTACTTTCCCTGCAATACATGGTAATGCATAGGAAGAGTATTGGAAGCATGTCGAAAATCGCAACTCGAGTTTTCGACGGATCTACACGTTTTGGGACCTCTAGAACACAAAAACACTATTTTTAGCCAGACGTCTGTGTGTGTCTGTTTGTCTGTGTAATGTATATATCCACTCTAACTCAAAAACTAATGAACAGAATTTCATAAAATTTGGTAGGTAAGTCACTTGTGTATGACCCTGCTTCTGATTCGTTTTTGGTACATTTTTGGAAAAAACAACCCGCCTTTTTTTGAGAAATGAGCCTCAAAAATTGCCGGTATCCGCTCTAGATGAAAAACTAATAGACCAAATTTCACAAAATTTGGTAGATAAGTCACTTGTAGGTTATCCTGTAGCTGATTAGACTTTGGTACGATTCGCAAGATTGGTAACCTGCCTTTTATTTACGAAACGGCCCGCATTATGACCCTAGTGCTGATTAGATTTTCGTATGATTCGGGAAAAACAATCCGCCTGTTTTTGCGAAATGACCCGCAAAAATTTGTATCCACTCTAGCTAAAAAACTAATAGATCACATTTCCCAAAATTTGGTAGATAGTCATTTGTGGGTTACCCTGGTGCTAATTAGATTTTGTTACAATTCAGAAAAAAGTAAGGTGCCTTTTTTTCTTGCGAAATAGCCAGTAAAAATCGTCAAAATCTAAAATAAAAAACTACGTATGCTCAAATATATCAATTAAATGCTTGGTTAATACGTAATTTTTAACGGTGAAAATAAAATAAAAACCAACCTTATTACACTAGGACTAACCGTTCTCGAGATATTGTAGGTTTTTTTTTTTTTTTTTTTTTTCCCCGCTATGCCACCGATGAAATAAAATCTATTTACCAACGAGTACGAAAATTGAATTCAGTGTGTACATTCAGTGTAATGTTAAATAATTATGGGTGTTATTTTGTGCAATTAAACTCAATATAATGAATTATTGAAGATATAAAGATAACGTGAATATGAGTCTGCAGTGAAAGTCACGTGCTACCCACATCAGATTCTTTTCATTTGGCACATTTTTAAAGGCAACTTTGCAAAAACGCACAAAAAATATCTCGTTGTTATGGGGAGAGTGTGGAGAATATCTAGAGTTATGGAATTGGCCTTTTTCTTTTTGTCCTGAAATTACGTATAAATTAGACATTTAATTGATACATTTAAGTATATTTTTTTACTTTCACTGCAAATACATGGTAATGTATAGGGAAAGTATTAGAATCGTGTCAAAAGCGCAACTCGAGTTTTCGACGGATCTACACGTTTTGACACATTTATAATACGAAAACTTCATTTTTAGCGTGACATCTGTGTGTGTATCTGTGTGTCTGTCTGTCTGTCTGTGCAATGTATACATCGGCTCTAACTTAAAATCTAATGGACCCAATGTCATAAAATTTGATATTTTTGTCACATGTGTGTAACTTTGCTCATTAATTTTTGGTACGATTCAACATAGAAAAAAACCCGCCTGTTTTGCGAAATGGCCCGCAAAAATCCCATATATCCACTCTAGTTGTAATACCAATTGACCAAATTTAATAAAATTTGGTAGTTAAGTCATTTGGGGGATTCTATTGTGCTGATAATATTTTGGTAGGATTCGAAAAATAGAAACTTGCCTTTTTTACGAAATGGCCCGCAAAACTCTCTAAAATCTAAAATAAAAGACTACGTGTGCTCAAATGTAGCCATTAACGGCTCGTTTCATACGTAATTTTTGGTGAGGTAAGGAATAAGACCAACGCCATAACTCTAGGACTAACCGTTCTCGAGATATTTGAGATTTTTCGTATTTTTGTTACACCGCTTTAGGAGAAATGTTCAATTACCAAATAAAAACAAAAATTGAACTAAAGTGCAAATTTAGTGTGATTTGTGCAATTAAACTCAATTTAATGCTATATTAAAGAAATAAAGAAAACATGAATTTGAGTCTTTAGGGAAAGTCATGTGCTGCCCACATCAGATTTCATGTTATTTTAGATTTGAACGATTTTTTAGAGGAATTTAAAAAAAAAACGCAGATTCTACTTTTCTCCGAATCGTTAAAAAACCTAAACACAGACATGTTACTTTAAAACTGTTTCCTTTTTAACACTTTACAACAAAGTTGAAAAGTGTTTATGACTTTGTTCATTCTGTCTGTCTGTCTGTCTGTCTGTCCGTTAGCACGATAACTGCCGTAAAAATGAGTTTATCAAAATGAAATTTTAGTATGTTGTTCAGACGGTCTGTAGGACCTATGGGAATATAAATAAATAATATCACCCAATTAGTTTTTTATTGAACCCGGGTTGAAAAAATGAAATACATTGAACCCTATGGGACATAATTTTTCAAACATTTTTTAAGTAAATTTAAAATTAACGAATTGCTTCGAAATTTTTAGGAAATATTCACATTATCCCATAGAATATATAAAAAAAATTCAGTAAAATATGTTAAGTAGTTTTTTAATTAAAAAAATTATTTAATATAGGGAAAAAACAAATTCAATTAAATTCTGACTTTGGGATATCTTCCAGAAAGAAAAGAGAGATATATTATATAATAAATATCTCTCCATTTGTTTAAACGTTTTGCATATGGGAGTGGCTTCATATTTTAAAATAAATTTGGTAGATAACAATTTTTCATTTTTTTAAAATTTTATATAACTCTTCTTGATAAATTTAATTGATGGCATTTTAAATGCACTTTCCTACGTCCTAGAGAGTTAAAATTTGGTACACAGCTTAAATTTGTTGAACATTTTATTCGACAAAAATTTGATGGATCTTTAAATATAGATCATACATTTTTTTCGAAATGGCCTGAAAATAATCCCCGTTCACTTCTATAAACCATTGGTGTAATATTGTTAAAAATTCTGATGTGGACAGCACATGTCTTTCTCTGCAGACTCATATTCGTTCTCTTTATTTATTCAAGGATAATTTGAGTCTATCTGCACAACATAAGTATTTTAAATGACATTGAATTTACACGTTAAACTTAAATTTGGTTCTCATTTGATAGCTGGACTTATTGTCAAAGGTGGCGTAGCGAAAACGCGAAAAAACTAGAATATCTCAAGAACGGCTAGTCCTAGAGTAATGGGGTTAGTCTTATTCTTTTTGTTGTCAAAAATCACATATAAAATAGGAATTTAATTGATATAATTGAGCACACGTAGTCTTTTATTTTTATATATAACGATTTTTGCTGGCCATTTCGCAAAAATAGCCCGTTCCTTTTTCCCGAATCGTAGTAGAATAACCTACAAATGATTTATATACAAAATTGTGTTAAATTTGGTATATAAATCACTTGTAGGTTATTGAAATATTATACTCCAAATTTTGTTAAATTTGGTTCATTAGTTTTTAGCTAGAGTGGATAAAGGCAATTTCTACGGCCATTTCACAAAGAAGGCAGATTCTTTTATTGCGAATCGTACTATAATCTAATGAACATCAGGATTTCCCACAAAAAACATACCTACCAAATTGTATGAAATTCGGTCCATTAGTTTTTCAATTAGAGTGGATGTAATATCCACACAGACACACAGAAACATACACAGATACACCCTTACACACACAGACGTCTTCCTAAAAGTAGTTTTTTCGTGTTCTAGAAGTCCCAAAACGTGTTGATCCTTTGAAAATTCGAGTTCCGATCTTCGGCACGATTCCAATACTTTGAGTACATACACATACACATATATATTATCTGTGTATCTAAATTCCGTGCCTATGCAATTACAATAGTTGTGATTTTAAATGATCCCTAAACTTTTATTATTTCTTCAAGAAAGCCTAATTTTAACATATGCAGAATGCAAATATCTCAAGCGATTGTAAGATGAATTACATAAGAATTGCTGAATTTTTTTCACACAAAATTATTTAGCTCTGGAGTCTGAAATACAAGTTATATGAATGAAATATTCATTGATTTTGCATAAAGAATCAGATGATTTATATTTCGATACAGTTTTAAATATTTAAGTATAATAAATTACTGTAGTACTGTGATAATGTAAAAGATATTACCACTGAATGAATCACATTTTAGAAATTTTTAAATGAAATTACATTTCAGTTGGAAAGTGTTTCATAATCAATGCTTATGCATGATTGATCTTTCTTGTTTTCTTTTTTTTTAGTGTAGATCCGTCAAAATTTCGAGTTCCGATTTTTGACACGATTCCAATACTTTCCCTATACAGTATTATTTATTTATTTAATCAATTTAAGTGGCAACTACAGATAATATTCAATAACAGTAACCATAAAATATAAAAACGTATAAAGCTTAAAATACAAGAATACTAAACAGTAACCATGTCAAATACTTTAAAACAGGTTTTTTTTTTAAATTGGTAGAAGTTAAAATAAAAATATTAATATCAGCACAATATGTATTAAAGAGATCAAATTTAGAGACAGAAAATCTCTTAACAGAAAATCTCTTTATTAATCTCTCTTTATTTATGTAACGTTATTGGAAGTTTCGATTTCTTGATAAATATTTCAAAATGCCGTTCGAAAATTTAGTGTGTACCGAACGAACATCCAACTTTATTTAAGATAGATAGATTCCATTGTTCAATGGTTGTAATTTCTGTATCCAATTTCATTCGAAGCACTCCATTCGTTCGTGAGATGTGGTCTCCATAGACACGTACATACACACATATACACACAGACATTACTTTAAAAATAATAGATTCGAGTCCAAGGATACTTGAAACGTGCTCTTCCGTTGAAAACTCGGAATTCGAATTTTCGACCCCATCACAATACATTGTATATATATATATATATATATATAAAAGAAAAGTATGTATGTATGTATGATCCAACATCATGGGATAACGACTGAACCGAATTTGATGAAATTAGGTAAATGATCTTGAAATAGCCTCACTTAAAATTTAGTCTATGTTTCGGGTTTCGAAAACCAGGCGTTCTCGAGATATTAGTGAAAAACTAAACTTTCGTTTGTCTTATCATCACTGGAGAAGGGCTGCACCGAATTTAATGAAATTTGGTGGATAGCTTTGAAATATCCCTCCATAAATTTAGTCCACGTTTCGATCTAAGACCAGGGGTCGTCAATATATTAATTGGAAACGAAATTTTGTTCTAGCAGTTCTGCTCTCTAACTCCATGATTCCCAACGAAAAAGTTTGGACATCGTTGGTTTAAATCGTGAAAGTCAATTAAATTAAATGAGTTTTGTGGGAGTTTATTGAACGTATTAGTCACTTTTGAAAATCGCAGGTTTGAAATATGAATTTAAATGGAAACTCTATGACCATGGTTTATTTTTCACAGACTTACTCAACAACGAAAAGTATTAAGAAATCAAAGTGGTTATTTGATTATCAGCATTTTTTTAGGAGTAATGGTTATTTAATTATCAGCATTTTATATCATGACAAGTCATGTGACTCTACAGTGGACAGCGATGATGACGTTAATTACCCGCTGGAATGTCTGAACTACCTTGATCCACCTAGAATACCTTCTCATATTTTGAAGTTAAAGAAAAAATCGCCAATAATGCTTCTACGAAATCTGGACCCAACAAAACTATGCAATGAAACACGGCCCTGTGTCAAAAACATTTTATCAAATGTCACAGAAGCCACGGTATTAGCGGGAAAGGCAAAAGAAGAGGACGTATTCATACCTCGCATACCGTTGATACCAACCGATTCAGCTTCAAACAAGTCCAGTTTCCAGTTAGACTGGCATTTGCCATGACCATCAACAAAGCTCAAGGACAAATCCATAAGTTTGCAGACGTGAATTTATAAAGTTCTTGCTTCTCTCATGGTCAATTGCATGTGGCATGCTCAAGAGTAGGATCTTCACAAAATTTGTATGTTTTTGCTCCGGAAGGAAAATCAAAAAATGTGGTTTACAAGCAATCATTGGGGTAAAACCTAACAAATTAGGATAATGTCATTTAATTTGTTAACATTTGTATTGTTGCCTAGCGTTTAAGAGTAATTGTAGTTTTCCTTTCAAACTGTACATATTTCAAACTGTACATATTGACTGTACATCAATTGTGGACACCTAATAATCACATTCCGAGAAGCCTAATAATCACATTCCTAGCTACGAAGGGCGTGTCATAGGCACGCTGGAAGCAGCTATGACTTATATAATGCAATAATTTTTTCTTCTCACATAATGCAATGAATTTACTTCTTTCACAGTGAAAAAACAATGTATAAGATTCACTGCCGTATATGTTCCGGTGTAATTTTTATCAAAGTCTGCATCGTGAATCCCGATCTACGCCCGGTAATCGCTGCTAGCAAACTATAAAGCGTACACAAAGTATAAAAAATATTCCCCTATACATTTTAGAAAGTATAAAGAGAAAGTAAAAATTTGGTTTTGAAGAGAGGTACCTGTTCATTTTAATTTTCTTGCATTTCAATAAGTTCTACCCTAGGTATCCCCCCTTGCTTCATGCCATCAGTTTTCAAATTTTATAATTGGATTCCCAGGTGCATTTTCTAATTGACTTGATTTTAAATAAAAAATTTGATGTCTTAGTACCAAAAAAGTGTTCTTTCCTACCTTTTCCGACGTGATGCATATCTCTATCAATCGTTCCTGGGGAAAATAATATCCACTTTACCGAAGCCTCTGACGATTTATGACCCATTAACTCAGACTTTTTTATCCCTTTCTAGAAATGAGGTTTGGAAAAAATAAGGCAGCAGCTTTGATCGCAAAGCAATTGGTTCACGCTCGACTTCACTGAAGATTGAATTAAAGTTGCTAAAAGGGGCATTCGAGTACAAAACTTAAATATAAAATAAAATACCAATAAATTCTTAAAAGTATAACCTTGTTATATATCTGCCTTCTCGGTTAAGTGATTTCAAGTTGAAAGCTTTTATTCAATTACTGTGAATGACGATATTATTAATTAGAGTTTTATCCTTTGTTATTTATTGCTTATAGTATACCAAATATGTCTGTTTTTCCATTTATTCTTTTGAATGCTAGTCCTCTCAAGATCCTACATGCAACCGAATGTAAGGATTATCAGGCAAATACATTTTGGGCACCACTTGCGATAGGAAGAAGGTAGTTGAAATAGAATTATTGCGTCAATTGCCTGATTATATAATTTTATTTTTAATAGTAAAATTAGGTATCTATCCGTTCGTTCATTTGTCTGTCTGTTCGTCTTTTTCGTCTGTACCGGAAAATCTAAACGGCGTATGAAATTTGGTATACATATATATAAACACCCTTAAAGATGCTCCTTGGCGCGATTTTTCTAAAATTCATATTATTTCTTAGTATTTTTTATTGCGATTTTTGAGCCGTTTTTCACACCTGTTTCTTGGCAACCTAAAATTTTATCTCAAAGTTTCCATCTTGACACCAACAGAAAGATCGAAAGATTACCTTTCAAATAAACTTTGAATAGAATCCATGCATTATACAAAGTATAAAGAGAAAGCAAACATTTGGTTTTGAAGATCGGTACCTGCGCATTTTAATATTCTTGTATTCCAAGAAGTTCTACCCTAGATATCACCCTTACTTCACCCCATTAGTTTCCTAATTTCATGATTGGATTTCCAGATGCATTTCACAACTGAATTGACTTTAAATGAAAAATTTGACGTCTTAGTGGCAAAAAAGAGCTCTTTCCTACCTTTTTCAACGTGATGCATATCTCTATCAATCGTTCCTGGGAAAAATAATACCCACTACCGTTGCCTCTGACGATTTATGGTCCATTAACTTAAGTTTTTTTTCCCCTTTGTAGAAATGAGGTTGGATAAAAATAAGGCAGCAGCTGTGATCCTAAAGCAATTGGTTCACGCTCGATTTCATTGAAGATTAAATTAAAGTTGCTAAAAGGGGCATTCGAGTACAAAACTTAAATATAAAATAAAATTACCAATAAATTCTTAAAAGTATAATGTTATTATATAGTCTTTTCGGTTGAGCGGATTTACAGTTGAAAGCTTTTATTCAATTACTGTGAAGAACGACATTATTAATTAGTTTTATCCTATGTTATATATTGCTGTTTTTCTTCTTATTCTTATGAATGATGAGTCCTCTAATGATCCTACATGCAACCGAATTTAAGCATTAGAAGACAAATGCATTTTGTGTTTCAAGCAACACTTGTGATAAGAAGGCGGTAATTTAAATGGAATTATTGCGTCAATTGCTTGATTATAGGATTTTATCTATAATAATAAAATATGTCTGTCTGTTCGTTCGTTTGTCTTTTTCTTCGCCTGTGTCGTCTGTACCGGAAAATCTTAACCGCGTGCGGCCATGAAATTTGGTACACTGGTACATAAAGACCCTCAAAGGTGCTCCTGGGCACAATTTTTCTAAAATTCGTATTATTTTTTAACAATTTTTTTGTTTTTATCGCGATTATTGAGTCATTCTTACACATTCGTGTCTTAGTAACCGAAAATTTTATCTCAAAGTTTCCATCTTGACACACACGGAAAAATCGAAAAATGTTCTTTCAAACAAACTTTGAACAGAATCCATACGATTAATAGACGAATATTTTATTTGCCATGTTCGTTTTGTATATTGCGATATACAAAAATTGATTGACTATCTCATCTTTGATATTTCTTTGTATATTACACACTGCTCCAAACAAAAACTGTGTTTCTGTTGCATTCTGTTCATCAATTATAAATGTTTACACCTGATCTGGGCAGCATATGACTTTTTCTACCAACTCAAATCCATTTCCTCTTTATTTTTTTAATAATCCATTAAATCGAGTTTAAATGCACAAAATAACACGCAAAATTGTTTGAAATTACTCTGAATTTACATTTATGATTCAATTTTCGATTTCATTGGGTAACTAGCAGTATTTTCAGAGGCTGTATAGTCAAACTGTAAAAACTAATATATCTCGCGAACGGCTGGTCTTAGAGTAATAGGGTTGGTCTTAATCTTTTCATTGTCAGAAATTACGTATAAAACAAGCATTTAATTGATACATTTGAGCATACGTAGTTCTTTATTTTATATTTTCAGATTTTAGTGGCCTATTTTGCAAAATAAGGCAGGTTCGTTTTTCCGAAACCTTGTCAAAATCTAATTGGCACCAGTGTACCCACAAGCGACTTATCTGTCTATCTATATATACGTATATATATATATATATATATATATATATATAAAGATTCAAATAAAAGAGGGAAACGACCAATTGCATAGCATAAATGGCAGAGGTGGATTGCGACACCTCTTTCCCGGTTAGAAGCGTGCTTTTAAGCCCGGGCAACACTCCCGGAACCAATGCCATGCAGTGGCCTATCTTCCGGATATGTGTGAAGTCAAAGACACAAAAAAAAAAAAGCGACGCAAACCATCTAGAAGCGACCACAAGACCAGAAACGACCTCAAGACTAGAAGCGACCATTGCAAGACTTTAGAAGCGACCATTGCAAGAGAAAGGGATGAAATGTAATCCGTATGAAGTGCATGCTGAAGCTTAAAGCAGAAATCTGTTATCAACGTGCACCAGGGTGCGCTGTCCACACATGCGCAATGGTCCCACTAAGAACTTAAAGTGTTACTGCAAACATCCGCTATATCTCTAAAGTATGCATTTTTTGCATCTTGCAATAATGAAAAACGAATGCCGGTATTGCAAGATATCCCTTGTTTTTTAAAAAAACGATGGCAAAGAGGAGGCAATAAGAAATATATGAGTTATAATGCAACTCTCGAAAGGATCGAACAGTTCATAAATAAAGTGAGAACACAAATAGTAATTAAACCTGGATGGATTAAAAATCTAATATTCGGTATCAAAAAACGTTATGTTAAACGCATCTGGTATTATTTACAAGAGTATCAAAAGTATTCGAAAGAGTATTCGAAAAGAAATCAATGAAAAATAAAGAAATTGCATGTACGAATTTTGCAATAATGTTGGATTCACTGAAACTAAAGGCCAGTTTGTTGAAAGTGGAATTAAATTCACCTACCAAGGAGAAAATTACATCAGAACCATTTATAACTACCTTTAAAAACAAAAAATTTTGACGAGTTGCCAATCAAATCCTATATCAAGGACTTAGCACATCTCATGCCAATACCTAATATGGATGTTAAATTGATTTATAAATTTGTACAAACCAATGGAAGAAAAATCTTTAATTATAACCGTATAAGTAAAAACATCAATGAATTCAAAAGTAATGTATGTGAGTGCCAAAATAGCCCATTTCTCAATTCTCATCATGGACATATTATCACAGGAGACCTCAATATTGTAGATAATCCACAATTAAAGTACATGCTTCAACTTGGTACTAAATTCAGAATACAGGAATATAAAAATATTGAAAACGACTTTGAACAAGATCTGAAGAAGTTTACATACAAACTAGCCTTCAAATACAGTCTGCCAATACAAGCATTTACGGAATGGAAATATCACCTGACCAAAAAGTTCAATCTGCACTATAAACAATTACGTAAAAAAACATATTATCCATCTATAAAAACTGCAGTTAAAAAGTGTGAAGATAAATATGCTATAACATACACGGATAAAGACGTCTCTAATTACTCATTTACCTGCCGTAAATATTACGTCGATACTTTAAGTAACAGTTATCAAGACACCCAAATGTATACCCAGTTACATCAAACAGGAAAAAGTTTAGAAAATAAAATAAAAGCTTTGTATAAACGAATTGATATTGATCTAAAAACAGTTAATTTTCCTTATCTTGTACTTATACCGAAGCTTCACAAAAATCCTGTCAAGTTCCGTCCTGTTACAGTGGGATGTGGATCCTACTTAACAATAGCCAATGCAAAACTTTTAACACTTCTCAAAAGTGTAATGACACAACTCAAAAAACATGGCACAGTAATGATAAATAATAGTTACGATGTAATCAACAGACTACAATTTTATAATAAGGACTTACGTTTTAAAAGTTTTGATTTCCGAGATTTATTCAACAATATAAATCTAGGAAATTTATATGAGATATTGAAGGAGATATATGCAATATATGACTTAAAGGAGGTCATTACTATCGGAAAATATCAAGACTTGTTACGCATCGTGCTGTTTGAGAATATTTTATTTGATGGAACAAACTATTTTCAACAAATAAAAGGTATCCCCATGGGAGGGGGCTGTTCCTCCCTGCTTGCCGACCTTTATTTGAATAAATTTGAAGAGGGCACTCACATCTTACATGAATTACCATACTTTCGTTACGTTGACGATGTCCTTTTTGGACAATATACGATTATGCCACCGTTTGATTTTAGTTTTTATCCTAAAGAACTGGAATTGATTGAAAATAAAGGAACGGAAGAAAACAGTGTTGATTTTTTAGATATCACACTAAAGCAAGATAGTAAATATGGCACATATACTGTTTTATTTGACAAAAGAAACAACTTCAATATTAAAATTAACCACATTATTGACTGGAAATCCAACTTAACTAAAAACATATTTAGAAATGTTGTCATCAATCACCTCAAGAGAAATCAACGTATTAATACTTTCAAGTCTGATTGTATCATACATAACAGAAATATCATGCAAGAAGCAATAAAAAGAAATTATCCCGAAAACTTCTTGAAATACTATTATAATTCAATTTTCAATACAGAAAGAGAAAAAAAAAAAAAAAATGCACACTTTAGAGATATAGCGAATGTTTGCAGTAACACTTTAAGTTCTTATTGGGACCATTGCGCATGTGTGGACAGCGCACCCTGGTGCACGTTGATAACAGATTTCTGCTTTAAGCGTCAGCATGCACTTCATACGGATTACATTTCATCCCTTTCTCTTGCAATGGTCGCTTCTAAAGTCTTGCAATGGTCGCTTCTAGTCTTGAGGTCGTTTCTGGTCTTGTGGTCGCTTCTAGATGGTTTGCTTCGCTTTTTTTTTTTTTTTTTTTTTTTCTGTGTCTTTGACTTCACACATATCCGGAAGATAGGCCACTGCATGGCATTGGTTCCGGGAGTGTTGCCCGGGCTTAAAAGCACGCTTCTAACCGGGAAAGAGGTGTCGCAATCCACCTCTGCCATTTATGCTATGCAATTGGTCGTTTCCCTCTTTTATTTGAATCTTATATGATACTTTTTGTGCATGTGCTGCTTTGGGCCAACACTTGAAGTATAAGAATTTCCGTTGTATAAAAAGTTTTCACTTCGTTTTATATGATATATATATATATATATATATATATATATATATGTGTGTGTGTGTGTGAGTATATATATTAATTTGATCAATTAGTTATTGAGTAAGAGTGAAGACATACATTGCACAGACAGATGCACACACACAGACGTCACTCTAAAAATAGTCTTCTTGCGTTTTAGATGTCCCAAAACGTGTTCATCAATTGAAAACTCGAGTTGCGATTTTCGACCGATTTCAATACTTTCCCTATGCACTACCATATGATATGGGGGAAGTAATAATATAAAATCTATAAATTAATTTAGAATTCCATTAAATGATTTTCTATAAAAATTGGCTTCATTAATTTTTCTTCGGAAGAGTAATGAAGAGAGAGAGAAAATATAGGAAAAGTGCACGACTATTTAAATATTCATATTTGAAAGAGAACTGTAGCATACTGAAAAATTCATTTCATTTGAAAATGTATTTAAATAAATGAATTAAAAAATAATATTTCCTCTAAATGTAAAATCCAAATGTCATCACAGTAATCTTATGCAAACATAGTTTTTTATTTGATGGTAAATTTAATGGAGAACAGACTATTTGAAAATCAAACACAATAACAAGAACATTTTCTTTTATCCTTAATAAAGATATTTCAAATTTATTTTTTAAAGTCTATAAAGATTCAAAATTGAATACATACTGGATGTGGTTGATATTTCCCTGCAATAAATATTTCTTTGCATTCATGTAATTTTCAATTCACAAATAATTTGCTTTTATGATCGTTCTATGAATACTAATTTAAGATGAAATAAATAGTTTGTATTAGTTAATATTTATTTCAGGCAGCATATAAATTTTCATGTTTTCATAACATGAATTTACAGCGGATTCATAAAATGCAAAACACGTTTTGGAACCTTTCAGATGAACCTTGATGTCACTTCTACAGATTATGACTATATACAGCTGGAGGGGGAAGGGGTCAAAAATACTGACCAGATTTTTAACTTTTAAACTAATAGTGAACATACTTCTAATTGGAAAATCGTTTTAAATCGTAAGAAAAATTATATTAAAACCTTTTCAAAAACTTGCTGGCATAAAAATACAGAAAATTATTTTTCTATAGCCCCTTTAGTGAGAAAGTTCGATTGCCGAACACAATTTTATAATATCAGAAATTTATTAAAACATTTTGACGATTCTAAAAGGAAAACTTATGTTGATATTCATGCGATAAAATTTAGGGTTGAAATGCCAATTGAATAAAGGTTTTCAACAAAAATGAGTACACAATGTACGCAACATTTTGTAAAGAACATTGTTGCCTCGGAGTTGAACCTCGGATCTACGTATTGACTAGTCGACGCTCTACAGTTGAACTACTGGACAGGATTGGAAGTTCTTTTCGTTGTAGTGAACGCGGCATTCTCCATCCTCTAATGTCAGATTGACGTACAACTGTTAATCTGACAGACCACCTGCTGCTGTTTTTGCCTAAGGTTAGCCTCCCACTGCTATTTTTATCCTCCAGGTTAGCTACTTGCGTTGTTGCTGACCTCCCGATGTGAAACCATCGTTTAAGGAAACCATCGCTTAAAAACCATCACATAAGGAAACCAACGCGTGAAACCATCCCTTAAAGATACGACTAAATCCTTACTATTCGTATTAGGGTCACTTTTAGACATCTAACATCTTTGCACTAACAATAATATTTGAAATTACACTACATTCGCAGTTTTATTTCAAATAGTCAGATAATTGCCTGTGTTATTTTGTGCAATTATAACCCAATTTAATGGATCGAGAAAGAGAAAATAAATTTGAGTCTGTATTTAAAGTCATGTGCTGTCCACATTAGATTTTTTAATGATTTTTAACATGTATATAAAGTATTATCCCGTATATTATTTTGAGTCATCCTTTATATTATTTTAACTCATCCCGTATATTATTTTGACTCATACCGTAGATTATTTTGATCCATCCCGTATATTATTTTGACTCATACCGTGCAATATTTTGACTCAACCCTTATATTATTTTGACTCATACCCTAGATTATTCTAACTCATCTCTTAGACTATCTCGACTCATCCCGTAGATTATTTTGACTCATCCTGTAGATTAATTCGACCCATCTTTAGAGCCAAAAGCTAAAAGGAAAACAGGATGCCAAACAACTGAAATATGGAAGATGAACCGCATTTTTAATCTTTTTACAAGAATTGATTATACCTAACTTATAGTACATATATATATGCACATCGAAGTGCATTTACAAAGAAAAAATGTTATTCGAGTAGTTTCCTGAAGCACCAAAATTTTTTAGAAGATAGTGTCCATTTCAGTCCATAAAACCTCGCGTATTCCTCTTCCAGCACTTCTCTAAAGTGAAGCACGCTCTGCATACAAATTTCCTGTTTTAGCTATTTCTAGATCAAGCGTAAAATGACATTGGAAATTTTCGTAGGCTAAACGACCATCAGAATGTTAAATAAGTAGCTTCAGACTTTTTTGGGGCGGGAGTTTATGATAAATTTTGTAAACTATAATGGAATTGTTTTACGATTCAGGAAACTTTTATTGGAAAGAAGCAAATGCTGTTGTGATATATTTTAACTTTAAATACTTCTTGTGTTAAATAAAAGTTGGCATAGAATTTTATTTTCTCTCTTCTTTGTGTTCCTTAAAGTTTTTAATTAATTACTTTTTATAAGTATAACTTTTAATATTTCTTAAATAGGTTTAGACTATTTTTACTTTCTCTGTAATACATGGTAATGTATAGGGAAAGTATTGGAATCATGCCGAAAATCGCAACTCGAGTTTTCGACGGATCTACACGTTTCGAAACCTCTAGACTACGAAAAAACTATTTTTAGCGTGACGTCTGTGTCTGTGTGTCTGTGTGTGTGTGTCCGTGCAATGTATGTATCCACTCTAACGCAAAAACTAATGGACCGAATTTCATAAAATTTGGTAGGTAAGTCACTTGAGTATGACCCTGGTGCTGATTAGTTTTTGGTACGATTCGTAAAAATAGAACCCGTCTTTTTTTGCGACATGGCCCGTAAAAATTTCAGTTATCCACTCTATCTAAAATACTAATTGACCAAATTTCACAAAATGTAGTAAATAAGTTACTTGTGGGATACTCTAGTGCTGATTAGATTTTGGTATTATTCGGAAAAAACAGCCTGCCTCCTTTTACGAAATAGCCCTCAAATATCGCCAAAAGCTAAAAAGATCTACGTATGTTCAAATATATCAATTAAATGCTTGTTTTATACGTAATTTTTGATGAGGAAAGGAATAAGAACATCTCCAGAACTCTAGGACTAATCGTTCTCGAGATATTTGAGATTTTCATATTTAGTTATGCCGATTTTGGAAAGTGTCCAATTAACAAATAAAAACAGAAATTAAATTAAAAATGCAAATTTAGTGTTATTTTGTGAAATTAAACTCAATCTAATGAATTATTAAAGAAATAAAGAAAAAATGAAGAGTCTGCAGGGAAAGTCATTTGCTGCCCACATCAGATTTTTAATTTCCCTACAATACATGATAATGTATAGAGAAAAGTATTGGAATCGTATCAAAAAATCGGAATTCGAGTTTTTTGACGGAACTACACATTTTGGGACCTCTAGAATACGAAATAATTATTTTTAACATGACGTCTGTGTGTTTCTGTCTGTGCAATGTATGTATCCACTCTAACTTAAAAACTAATAAAACAAATTTCACAAAATTTTATTGGTTTTATAGGTCACTTGTGGGTTACCCTGGTGCTGATTAGATTTTGGTACAATTCTGGAAAACAGCATTCGTAACCTCACACGAAATCATAACCTCGAGATATATTTTCAGTTGTTATATACTTATAACATATATACACTTAATATATACTTACAATATTTGCTTATTACTTATTTCATCCACTTCCATGATACTCTAAATATTGAAAATGTTTTCTTAAGATTTTATAACGATCATTAATATTTTTAGCAACGTGCATGTGACAAAACGGCTTGAATTGGAATCTAAAATGCAATTTATTGAAAATAAAAATGAATCAATCACACTTTTACTGTTGTATTAAAGCTATCAATATTTAAATCTCATAAACCCATTGCTTTAGCATTTCTAAATTTTGCACTAATTCTTTAAATGCCACAAATCATATTTTGGAACAATTTACAATCTTTATATGACAATTATCTGTAGTTTAAGAAATTTAATTAAATAGATTTGACACAGTTTTAAATTCTAAGCAAAACAATTATATATCAATATACGTATGCATGATGATTTTAGACTCTCTGTATAAGCTTTAATTGGAAACTCAGCTCAAAAGTAAACTTTTTTCAATAATGGGTGTATGCCAGCAGACGTTACCATTTGACACGAGAGGGCGCTGTTGGTACACAGATGAAAAGGAAAAATCTGATGTGGGCATCACCTAACATTCAATGCAGACTGAAACTCATTTCCTCTGTATGTCTTTAATAATTCATTCAATTGAATTTAATTGCACAAAATAACACTGAATTTGCACTTTCAATTCAATGTTTGTTTTTATTTTGTACGTAGATATTTTTTTCAAAGGCGGCTTAGTAAAAACGCCAAAAATCTCAAATGTTTCGAAAACAGTCAGCTCTAGAGTAATAGGGTTGGTCTTATTCTTTTCCAAGTTAAAAATTACGTATAACACAAGCATTTAATTGATACATTTGAGCATACGTAGTATTTTATCTTAGATTTTTGCGGACCATTTCGTAGAAAAGGGCGGGTTCTTCTTTTCCGAATCGTACCAAAATCTAATCAGCACTAGGATATCCCACAGGTGACTTAGCTATCAAATTTTGTGAAATTTGGTTAATTACTTTTTATCTGGAGTGGATACAATAGATTTTTGTGGGAAATTTCACATAAAAAAGCGGGTTCCTTTATCCCGAATCATACTAAAAACTAATCAGGACCAGGGTCACACAAAGTGACTATCTGCCAAATTTTATCAAATTTGGACCATTAGTTTGAGACTTATAGTGGACACAAACATTGCACAAACAGACAGATAAACAGACACACACACAGATGTCACGCTAAAAATAGTGTTTTCGTGTTCTAGAGGTCCCGAAATGTGTAGATCCGTCGAAAACCCGAGTTGCGATTTCCAGCATGATTCCAATACTTTCCCTATACATTACCATGTATTGCAGGGAAAGTAAAAATATTGAACTGCATTTTTAGTTACAATAGTTTTATAATTTTATTTTTTTACAGTTTACAGTAGTTGCTTAAAGGGTTTTCTGCTCGTTCAACATTCTCCGTATGATAAATTAGGTCAGACGATGGCTGTGTGCAATAGCTGGCTTGCTTGTGCCTGTTTTGTTCTCAACCAACAGCAAGATACTGTTTCGAACGTATCCCTAAGAATCGTGGGTCAACACACAGGAAACAAGAACGAGTGCATGTTTCTGGATAGCTTCCCTTTATTCACAAGCACAAAGTAATCAGGAACAATATACAATCAAACAGCACTTAAATGTTCCACTCATTGCACAGAATAAGCGATATTATTCTCAAAATACTGACGAAAAGAATTTCACAAAACAGCTGCTACTATTCCAAAAACATTAACAAAAATTACAGTCCAATGTAGCTCGTGTCACGGCCATTCGTTAACTCTACTTCAACGGAGTAATGAGTCCTTTTTATAGTCTCTCCATAGAAACTTCTGGAAATCTTTACATCTCAAAGAATAATCGTTCTATCAAGATGTCTCTGGAACATTCCGGAAGTCGCCGATTATTATTCTGGATTATTTATTATGATAATTCGCCAAATTGGCGATAAATCGCCGAATCTGGAAACCCTTCTTCTAACTGGGAATTCCTGGAAACCTGGTCTCACGTCATGCTGACGTCATGGACTGTGTTTTTTTCCCCTGGCCTTCGAGACAGACTAAAGAATAGGCACCAAAGGGAACGTTACGCGTTCGTAACAGTAGCGTCTTCCATCTAAGGAATGCATGTTGGTTTCGACTGGCCAGTATCATGCATGTTTACATGGAATGCTTCAGTTACATATAATTCCCATTCCAAATGTGTAAATGTTTGGTGGTTCGGTATACTTATTTTAGGATACCGTTTACGGTACAATCTTATAGAAGCTCTTCCGTTTCCGTTGTTAGGCCCATACGCTATACGTTCCTCCTAGCATGCTAATATTGGTCCAATATTGAGCTAATACTGCACATCTTGTCGTGTTATTTTCGAAATTTACAATACAACACCAATATAATTGGGGATATATTGGCCACCAATATTGATTAGATATTAGGCGTTACAATATTACTCCTATATTGGCGTTACATTTTAAATATTTCCTCCATTTGGAATATATTGGCAACCACTACCAACCAAGTGCTTGGTGTATATTAGCATGCCAATATTGGTAAGAAATGGCCAGCCAATATTAGCTCGATATTGTCAAAATATCCAAACTTCCATATTCACCCAATATTGGATCAATATTGACTTTCGATATACTGAACCCATATCGGCATACTATTAGCGATCCGTGACATTCGTGACATTTTCCATATTACGCTTACGAAGTCAGTCCGCTTAACAAATGACGGCAGCGAAAAATAGCCAGTTACCGCCACGCCCAACGGCGCCATCTAGCCCCAAAGAGATCTACATATATCCATTCACAAAAAAGTGTTAGTTTTATTAAAGTTTGTACATCGACTGCCGAATCACTCATTATTAAAGCCTGTTTATTCTCTATTTCGGAAAAATGTTTACAATTTGCCTAGTTTATTTATAACCTTTATTCACTAAAACACGATTTGAATAGTTTCCTAAAGTACCTGCACGTTTCGAAGCTGAAGGTCATTCCATCTATAAAACCCAGCATTCTTCTCCCTCTGCATATTTAATGTGAAGCACGTTCGGCATACAAATCTCCGGTTTCAGTCATTTCCAGTGAAAATGCAGAATTCCGTAGAGAATTTTTATAGACTAAAACACACTTTTTTGAATTTTGATAAAAAGTATTCAGCCTATTTACTGGAATTTGCAATTCATTATATAAGTTGAAATGCCGTATTACTTTTCAAATAGTGTTGATTAAAAGAGAATATATCATATACGCGATGACAATAAAAAAAATCTGATGTGGGCAACACATGACTTTCCTTATATAATGCAATGAATTTACTACTTTTACAGTTAAAAAAATATTATTCTTATAGTAGTTACTTATATTCTTTCCAAGATATTGAATTTTCTTCAATGAGTCGTCATTTTCATTTATTTAGCGTCATTTTTATCCATTTGGCGAGATTTTTGTTAATTAACAACATTCAAAAAAGTCACCAAGTTGGCGACATTCCACGAAATTCGTCGCCAAAATATCGCCAAGCATTATGGACGAAGAAATAAGTTATTATTTACATCAGATAAATGACTATTGGCGTGCAAATGCAAATGTATTACTCAAAGTATATTTTTTCATGAATGGAACGAGCTAGATCCACGAGAATGATGTCCCCCAATTTATCGCATAGTATTAGATATGAAAAGTTAACATGTTTCTCAATAACATGTTTCTCAATAGGAAATATATATTTTTTTTATTTTAAATGACTTTTTGATAATTTTTTTGAAAAATGTACAATATCCCGAAAACGGTTTATGTTAGCGATCTAAAATTTATGTCAATCGTTTTCTAATGAAAAATTACATAAGAAATGTCTATTTGCGTAACTTTATTAGTGGTTTTGATTTTTTGACGATTTTTTAACACTTTACAACAAAGTTGAAAAGTGTTTATGACTTTGTTCATTCTGTCTGTCTGTCTGTCTGTCTGTCTGTCTGTCTGTCTGTCTGTCTGTCTGTCTGTCCGTTAGCACGATAACTGCCGTAAAAATGAGTTTATCAAAATGAAATTTTAGTATGTTGTTCAGACGGTCTGTAGGACCTATGGGAATATAAATAAATAATATCACCCAATTAGTTTTTTATTGAACCCGGGTTGAAAAAATGAAATACATTGAACCCTATGGGACCTAATTTTTCAAACATTTTTTAAGTAAATTTAAAATTCACGAATTGCTTCGAAATTTTTAGGAAATATTCACATTATCCCATAGAATATATAAAAAAAAATTCAGTAAAATATGTTAAGTAGTTTTTTAATTAAAAAAATTATTTAATATAGGGAAAAAAACAAATTCAATTAAATTCTGACTTTGGGATATCTTCCAGAAAGAAAAGAGATAGATATTATATAATAAATATCTCTCCATTTGTTAAAACGTTTTGCATATGGGAGTGGCTTCATATTTTAAAATAATTTGGTAGATAACAATTTTTCATTTTTTTTAAATTTTATATAACTCTTCATGATAAATTTAATTGATGGCATTTTAAATGCACTTTCCTACGTCCTAGAGAGTTAAAATTTGGTACACAGCTTAAATTTGTTGAACATTTTATTCGACAAAAATTTGATGGATCCTTAAATATAGATCATACATTTTTTTCGAAATGGCCTGAAAATAATCCCCGTTCACTTCTATAAATCATTGTTGTAATATTGTTAAAAATTCTGATGTGGACAGCACATGTCTTTCTCTGCAGACTCATATTCGTTCTCTTTATTTATTCAATGATAATTTGAGTTTATCTGCACAATATAAGTATTTTAAATGACATTGAATTTACACGTTAAACTTAAATTTGGTTCTCATTTGATATCTGGACTTATTGTCAAAGGTGGCGTAGCGAAAACGCGAAAAAACTAGAATATCTCAAGAACGGCTAGTCCTAGAGTAATGGGGTTAGTCTTATTCTTTTTGTTGTCAAAAATCACATATAAAATAGGAATTTAATTGATATAATTGAGCACACGTAGTCTTTTATTTTCATATATAACGATTTTTGCTGGCTATTTCGCAAAAATAGCCCGTTCCTTTTTCCCGAATCGTAGTAGAATAACCTACAAATGATTTATATACAAAATTTTGTTAAATTTGGTATATAAATCACTTGTAGGTTATTGAAATATTATACACCAAATTTTGTTAAATTTGGTTCATTAGTTTTTAGCTAGAGTGGATAAAGGCAATTTCCGCGGCCATTTCGCAAAGAAGGCAGATTCTTTTATTACGAATCGTACTATAATCTAATGAACATCAGGATTTCCCACAAAAAACATACCTACCAAATTGTATGAAATTCGGTCCATTAGTTTTTCAATTGGAGTGGATGTAATATCCACACAGACACACAGAAACATACACAGATACACCCTTACACACACAGACGTGTTCCTAAAACTAGTTTTTTCGTGTTCCAGAAGTCCCAAAACGTGTAGATCCTTTGAAAATTCGAGTTCTGATCTTCGGCACGATTCCAATACTTTGAGTACATACACATACACATATATATTATCTGTGTATCAGAATTCCGTGCCTATGCAATTACAATAGTTGTGATTTTAAATGATCCCTAAACTTTTATTATTTCTTCAAGGAAGCCTAATTTTAACATATGCAGAATGCAAATATCTCAAGCGATTGTAAGATGAATTACATAAGAATTGCTGAATTTTTTTCACACAAAATTATTTAGCTCTGGAGTCTGGAATACAAGTTATATGAATGAAATATTCATTGATTTTGCATAAAGAATCAGATGATTTATATTTCGATACAGTTTTAAATATTTAAGTATAATAAATTACTGTAGTACTGTGATAATGTAAAAGATATTACCACTGAATGAATCACATTTTAGAAATTTTTAAATGAAATTACATTTCAGTTGGAAAGTGTTTCATAATCAATGCTTATGCATGATTGATCTTTCTTGTTTAAAATTTCATTCGAAAATTTAGGGGGGGTTCTGAACATTCAATTGCGTATAAAAACAACAGGTTTCCAGTGTTTACGGATTGTGATTTTTGTACCAAATTTGGTTCGAATCAGTCCATTCGTTCGTCAGTTACAGTCTCCACAGACTCACTGACACACACATACTTTCACACATACACACACACACACATACTTTCACACATACACACACACAGAGACATCGCTTCAAAAATGTTTGATTCGTGATCAGGGATGCTTGAAACGTGCTCTCCCGTCGAAAACTCGAATTCGAATTTTCGACCCCGTCACAATAATTTCCTTATACATTATGTATATAAGGAAAGTAAAAATATTTTATCTTGCATTAAATCTCTGCAGAACTGTCGTTTGCTTTGGATGAATATCCTTGCTTGTAATCCCATTTTGCTAGGATGATAAAAAAAATCTTATGTGAGCAGCACATGACTTTCCGACTCATAATCACGTTTTCTTTGTTTCTTCAATAATTTACTATATTGAGTTTATTTGCACAAAATAACAACCATAATTATTTTAAATAACACTGAATTGGCACTTTTAATTCAAATTTCGTTTTCACTGGGTAACTGGACTTATTTTCAAAGGTGGCGTAACGAAAATGCGAAAAATCTAAAATATCTGTATAAAGATATATTTTAGATTTTTTGCATTTAAGCAACACGTGCAGTTACCAAGTGAGAAAGCAAATTGAATTAAAATGCCAATTCAGTGTTATTACTTTCCCTATATACAATAATGTATAATGGAAAGTATTGTGACTGGGTCGAAAATTCGAATTCGAGTTTTCGACGGGAGAGCACGTTTCAATCATCCCTGATCACGAATCAAACATTTTTGAAGTGATGTCTGTTTGTGTGTGTGTGGGTGTGTGTGTATCAGTGAGTCTGTGGAGACGATAACTGATGAACGAATGGAGCGATCGATTCGAACGAAATTTGGTACAATCGAATGTTCAGAACCCCCCCCCCCCCCCCTAAATTTTCGAGTGAAATTTAGAAAATATCGTCAAAAAATCAAAAACTCTAATAAAGTCACACAAATAGACATTTCTTATGTAATTTTTCATTAGAAAGAGATTGACATAAATTTTAGAAAATTTTAAATTGACATAAATTTTAGAACGAAAGACATACATTTTATTTTGACATAAATTTTATGAACCGTTCTCGAGATGTTGCACATTTTTCAAAAAATTATCAAAAAGTCATATAAAATAAAAAGTCATAAAAAAAACGTTTCCTATTGAGAAACATGTTCACTTTTCATATGTAATACTATGCGATAAATTGGGTGACATCATTCTCGTGGATCTAGCTCGTTCCATTCATGAAACAAGAAAGATCAATCATGCATAAGCATTGATTATGAAACACTTTCCAACTGAAATGTAATTTCATTTAAAAATTTCTAAAATGTGATTCATTCAGTGGTAATATCTTTTACATTATCACAGTACTACAGTAATTTATTATACTTAAATATTTAAAACTGTATCGAAATATAAATCATCTGATTCTTTATGCAAAATCAATGAATATTTCATTCATATAACTTGTATTCCAGACTCCAGAGCTAAATAATTTTGTGTGAAAAAAATTCAGCAATTCTAATGTAATTCATCTTACAATCGCTTGAGATATTTGCATTCTGCATATGTTAAAATTAGGCTTCCTTGAAGAAATAATAAAAGTTTAGGGATCACTTAAAATCACAACTATTGTAATTGCATAGGCACGGAATTTAGATACACAGATAATACACAGATAATATATATGTGTATGTGTATGTACTTAAAGTATTGGAATCGTGCCGAAGATCGGAACTCGAATTTTCAAAGTATCTACACGTTTTGGGACTTCTAGAACACGAAAAAACTACTTTTAGGAAGACGTCTGTGTGTGTAAGGGTGTATCTCTGTATGTTTCTGTGTGTCTGTGTGGATATTACATCCACTCTAATTGAAAAACTAATGGACCGAATTTCATACAATTTGGTAGGTATGTTTTTTGTGGGAAATCCTGATGTTCATTAGATTATAGTACGATTCGTAATAAAAGAATCTGCTTTCTTTGCAAAATGGCCGCAGAAATTTCTTTTATCCACTCTAGCTAAAAACTAATGAACCAAATTTAACAAAATTTGGAGTATAATATTTCAATAACCTACAAGTGATTTATATACCAAATTTAACAAAATTTTGTATATAAATCATTTGTAGGTTATTCTACTACGATTGGGGAAAAAGGAACGGGCTATTTTTGCGAAATGGCCAGCAAAAATCGTTATATATAAAAATAAAAGACTACGTGTGCTCAATTATATCAATTAAATTCCTATTTTATATGTGATTTTTGACAACAAAAAGAATAAGACTAACCCCATTACTCTAGGACTAGCCGTTCTTGAGATATTCTAGTTTTTTCGCGTTTTCGCTACGCCACCTTTGACAATAAGTCCAGTTATCAAATGAGAACCAAATTTAAGTTTAACGTGTAAATTCAATGTCATTTAAAATACTTATGTTGTGCAGATAAACTCAAATTATCATTGAATAAATAAAGAGAACGAATATGAGTCTGCAGAGAAAGACATGTGCTGTCCACATCAGAATTTTTAACAATATTACAACAATGATTTATAAAAGTGAACGGGGATTAATTGCGGGTCATTTCGAAAAAAATGTATGATCTATATTTAAAGATCCACCAAATTGCTGTAGAATAAAATGTTCTACAAATTTAAGCTGTGTACCAAATTTTAACTCTCTAGGACGTAGGAAAGTGCATTTAAAATGCCATCAATTAAATTTATCATGAAGAGTTATATAAAATTTAAAAAAAATGAAAAATTGTTATCTACCAAATTATTTTAAAATATGAAGCCACTCCCATATGCAAAACGTTTTAACAAATGGAGAGATATTTATTAAATAATATCTATCTCTTTTCTTCATGGAAGATATCCCAAAGTCAGAATTTAATTGAATTTGTTTTTTTCCCTATATTAAATAATTTTTTTAATTAAAAAACTACTTAACATATTTTACTGAATTTTTTTTTATATATTCTATGGGATAATGTGAATATTTCCTAAAAATTTCGAAGCAATTCGTGAATTTTAAATTTACTTAAAAAATGTTTGAAAAATTAGGTCCCATAGGGTTCAATGTATTTCATTTTTTCAACCCGGGTTCAATAAAAAACTAATTGGGTGATATTATTTATTTATATTCCCATAGGTCCTACAGACCGTCTGAACAACATACTAAAATTTCATTTTGATAAACTCATTTTTACGGCAGTTATCGTGCTAACGGACAGACAGACAGACAGACAGACAGACAGACAGACAGAATGAACAAAGTCATAAACACTTTTCAACTTTGTTGTAAAGTGTTAAAAAGATACTATGAGTACTACTTTTGTATTTGAACGCCAATAATCATTTATCTGCTGTAAGAATAAATTATTTCTCCATCCATAACGCTTGGTCAGATTTTGGTGACGAATTTGGTGGGATGTCGCCAACTTGGCGACTTTTTTAAATTTTGCTAAATGAACGAAAAACTCGCCAAATGGATGAAATGACGCTAAATCAATAAAAATGACGACTCATTGACGAAAATTCATTATCTTGGAAAGAATATAAATATCTACTATAAAAATCTATTTTTTACTGTAAAAGTAGTAAATTCATTGCATTATATAAGCAAAGTCATGTGCTGCCCACATCAGATTTTTTAAAATAATTGCAGGTGTTCTTTTCTGCAATTAAACCGTTGTGCATGCAATTCTCGAGATATTTTATTTTCGTCGCATTTTAGCTATGCCAATTCTGAATTGTTTTTATTTATGCGTGTTTATGCGTGTTATGTAGTGCAATTTATTTATGCGTGTTATTTAGTGCAATTAAACTAAATTTAATGAATTTTTCATGAAATAAAATGACAATGAATCTGAGTCTGCAGAGAAAGTGATGTGATGCTCACATCAGATTTTTGCTTTCCATGCAATTCATGGTAACGTATAGGAACACTATTGGAATCATGCTGAAAATCACAACTCGAGATTTCGACGGATCTATACGTTTAGGAACCTCTGGAATACAAATAAACTATTTTTAGAGTAACATCTCTGTGTGCGTTTGCCTGTGCAATGTATACCACTCTAATTCAAAAACTAATAGACCAGATTTCATAAAATTTGGTAAGTAGGGTCATTGTAGGGGCTTGTATGTGAATCTGCTGCTGATTAGTTTTTGGTACGATTCGAGACAAACGAACACGCCTTTTTTGCTAAATGGCCCGCAAAAATTGACTGTATCCACTCTAGCTGAAAAACTAATAAAACAAATTTTACAAAATTTGGCAGATAAGTCACTTGTGATTTATCCTGGTGCTACTGAGATTTTGGCACGATTTGGAAGAAAATAGTCTGTTTTTGTGTGAAATGGCCTGCAAAAATCATCGAAATCTATAATAAAAAACTACATATGCTGAAATATATCAATTAAATGCTTGTTTTATACGTAATTATTAACGATAAAAGAATAAGACCAACCCCAATACTTTCTCGAGATATTTTAGTTTTTTCTCATTTTTGCTCCGCCACCTTTGAAAATAAGTCCAGTTTCGAAATTAGTACGAAAATGCAATTAAAATGTCCAATTCAGTGTAATTTTAAATATTTATGGGTTTTATTTTGTGCAATGAAACTCAATATAGTGAATTATTGAAGACATAAAGAGAGAATATGAATATGAGTCTGTAGGAAAAGTCATTTGCTGCCCACATCAGATTTTTTCTATTATTTGTATGAATAAAATGTATTTTGATATTTTTTTAGATTAATGAATAATGTATTACTTTAACTCATGAGTAACGCAGAGTACAGTTTCCAGTAATACAATAAAGAGCATAATGGGCTGAGCCCGTCTCATCTTTAGTGAGAAGGTTGAAAGAGCATTGATGAACGTTAAGGGACGCCGCCCCTGGGGGTGTCTTACTCGTGCGAACAGATGAGTCAAAAGAACTTGGAAATGAAAGCAGAAAGAACTTGGGAACGAAATTAGAAAGCACTTGGGGACGAAAGTAGAAAGAACGTGGGAACGAAAGTAGAAAGGACTTGGGGACGAAACTCGAAAAAACTAAGGAACGAAAGTAGAAAGAACTTGGGAACGAAAGTAGAAAGAACTTGGGTACGAAAGTAGAAAGAACTTGGGTACGAAATTAAAAAGAACTTGGGAACGAAAGTACAAAGAACTGGGGAATGAAAGTAGAAAGAACTTGGGAACGAAAGTAGAAAAAACTTGGGAACGAAAGTAGAAAGAACTTCGGAACGAAAGTAGAAAGAACTTGAAGACGAAAATAGAAAGAACTTGGGAACGAAAGTAGAACGAACTTGGGAACGAAAGTAGAAAGAACTTGGGAACGAAAGTAGAAATAACTTGGGAACGACAGTAGAAAGAACTTGGGAACGAAAGTGGAAAGAACTTGGAAACGAAAGTAAAAAACACTTGGGAAAGAAAGTAGAAAGAACTTGGGAACGAAAGTAGAAAGAACTTGGGAACGAAAGTAGAAAGAACTTGGGAACGAAAGTAGAAATAACTTTGGAACGAAAGTCTAAAGAACTTGGGAGCGAATGTCGAAAGAATTTAGGAACGAAAGTCGAAAGAACTTGGAACACAAGTAGAAAGAACTTGGGCACGAAAGTCGAAAGAACTCGGGTGATTAGTGAGCTTCAAAGAATAGCTACGATCTTCAGGAATTAGTGAGCAAACAGAGTGAGAAAACGGAAATCCAAAATTATTAATCGATGTGAACTATTCACATGCAAGAGAAGCTATTTTACATACACGTAATAATACAATTATAAATTAAACTAGTAACTAGATATTATTATAACATAGAATATTTAGAACATAATATGGCATTTGCTTTAAAGATCTTTAATAATTATTTGCTGTCAATATTAATCAAGCTGTGTCTACATAAAACATATAGTTTTCCTAAAGCTCATAAGTTTACAAGAAGTATTTTATATTCGTAGTTTCAACAACTATTTGTACGTTAAATACATTTTACACTGTTTTTGAAACATAATCGCATTTCCTTATAGTATGTTTATAACGTTGATCAAATTTTATCGCAAAAACACGTTTTAATGGTTTCCTGAAGCATGGGAATTGAAAAAATAAAGTTTATGCGATCCCTGAAAAAAACTAATTTGCTTTCTATTCATCTTTGAAGTAAATCACGTTCAGCATAGAAATCTTTTCGTTCCAGCTATTTTGAGTTCACGTGCAAAATGAAACAGAGGATTTTTATAGGATAAATACATCCGTTGAAGTATTTAAAAAGATAATTCGAAAATTTTAAAGAAAGTTGTGATAAATCATCTTTGGTGTAATTGTCTGCAACTACTTTTTCAAAACTTATCGTTTGGCATCGTATTTTTTAATATTGCAAAGTTTTCAATTCATTTTATGTTGAATAAAATATATTTAAATTTTATTTTAATTCTGTTGTAATTGACGAAATTACACAACAATTGTTAAGAAGAGAAAGCAGCTTCTGATAGTGAAAAATCACCTATATTTTGCTATGATTTTGAGTTAAGAAACAGGTCTTATATATTTTTAAATGGAAAGTTTTGTACTTCAACATTTGTAGGTTTCTAATATGAAAATCTTACTATTTTATTAATAAATATTTTGGCTGATTTTGGAACACATGATTTCAAAGATATTACTTAGATCAAAAAATAAATAGTACTGTTCACTATCTAAAAAATTATTTTTAAATAATGTCACCAGAAATAATTATTGTACTCCAATGTAGCTATTTAATGCTTCTATGCATTAAATCTAAAACATTTCAAAATATTTTACAAAACGTATTTCTGAAAAATCATAAATGCTGGTTTTCATACTTTTTTTTTAAATCAGACACTTGATAATTTCTAAGCAAATGGGATAATAAAATTTTTGTTATCATACGGACAGGCACAAATATTTGAAGCTGGAAGACGGATTTTAAAAACATAAAACTGAGGAAATTTCAATGTAGAAAAATGGTATTTTCATCTCTGCGTACCTTATTTGAGTAAGATTTTAAAGTGGATTATTTTAAATGGATCCTAAAAATGTAGTATATTTTTTAAAAATAAATTTTAAAAGTCATTTTTAAATGTACTCTTTTTCAGTTGATTTCATAATAGATTGTCCTTCGTTTCCATTTTTGCGTCTGATAACTGTATATATGCTTCTCACATGAGATTTCATATTATGATACCTTCTAGTATATTAATTATACTATAATAATTATACTTCAGATGGTAGAGATTACAAATCTTATCAAAAATCCTATATATTAGATCAAATATTACTGAGTGAATCCTATTTTGCCCAAAACTGTACCATTATACACGGATTTTAATGCATAACGGAGCTAAATATAACAACGCCAAAGTATTTACTTTTATTTCCACTCATACGTATTAATTTCAATCGAGACAGGGCTAATTAGCATTTTCTAGAAGACGCAATTCTTTTAATTCTAAATAGCTACAATTTTGAAATTTCACGCTATTTGCACTCATTTTCGCTTTTAAAAGAGATTAAATAAAACTACTCAATTTTTGCTTAAAAGGAGTGGTTCTTACACTTTTTGCAATGGTTTTTGACCACAAAAGAGCTAAATGTAACCATTCCAAAAACAACAATTTTCAATCTAAAGCGAATGAAATATAACCACTCTGAAAGGAGTGGTTTTTACGCTTTCTGCACTGGTTTTCGATCATAAAAGAGCTAAATATAATGATTCCAAAAAGAGCAATTTTCAATCTAAAACGAATGAAATGTAACCACTCTAAAAGAGTAGTTTTTACTTTTTTTGCACTGGTTTTCGATCATAAAAGAGCTAAATGTAATTATTCCAAAAAGGGTAATTTTCAATCTAAAACGAACTAAATATAACCACACTATTTACACTGGTTTCAGATCATAAAAAGGTTAAATGCAACCATTCCAAAAAGAACCATTCTCACTCTGAAACGAACTAAATATAACCATGCTAATAGGAGTGCTTTTTACTCTTTTTGCACTGATTTTCGATCATAAAAGAGCTACATGTAACCATTCCAAAAACAGCAATTTTCACTCTAAAACGAACCAAATATAACCACTCTAAAAATAGTGGTTTTTACTCTTTCTGCATTGGTTTTCGATTATAAAAAAGTTAAATGTAAACATTCCAAACAGACAGATTTTTACTCTTAAAGGAACTAATTATAACTATTCTAAAAGGAGCAGTTTTACTCTTTCTACGCTGATTTTCACTCTAAAAAGAGCTAAATGTAACGATTCTAAACGAAGAGGTGTCTGCATTCTTTTCAGGAGGAGAAAATGTAACCGCTCGAAAAGGAGCGATATTTTTCACTCAGGAGAAAAAGGGAATTTCACTCAAAAGGAGAAGTTGCTTTTTCATAGGCCCAAGTTGTGAAAATTAGCTCAAAATCACTAAAATTCACTTGTTTGAAATGAGATTGCAGACTTTTTTGACACATGCAAGGATTCGCATCGGACACTTTGTGAAGGAATCGTAATGAACACACAAGCATATTTTTAGAAAAACAACAAGTTTGTTCTTAAACTTTAAAAATCATAAAATATACCCCATTAACGTAAATTACACATAATAAATCAGCATGCACATGGTCCACCATCATCTGCATCCACACGTGCCATGATTTACGTCGTACCAACTTATATCATCTCTAACCCCCCCCCCCCCTATTATTATTCCCCCGTGCTTCGCAATTCACCTTTATATAACCTAGTTGCCAGCACCCTCTACCGTTCGCAATCTGAGCGGCTATTAATTAAATTGAGGCTCTTATGTCCTCGTGGAAGACACTACATGAAAATTAAAAAGTTGAGAATAGAATTGTTAACCTTTACAACATTTATCTTAAATCGATTGGGCCAATGCATTTATAAAGGCCGTACAGAATATTTTAAAACTACAAAATACGTCACTTATATAGATTATTGAGCAGTATTGAGCTATATCTGCAGAAATTAAATTACAGTATTCACAATCTCCGATAATGTCAATAACCATTTCACATAATTAAGTTAATCCAGATAACGATCTGTATTGACCTGTATCTACAAAAAATCGAATTATATTCATAAATTTCAGATCATGCAAATAACCGTTTCATTAATCCAGATTATCATAAGCAACGTAACCTCTTTTTAAGTATTTATAACAATATTTTTGAACTTCAATAACTTTTATCCCCCAAAACACGATTTGAATCGTTTTTCTGAAGCACTGAAATATTTTAGTAACTAAAGTTCATTCAATTCATAAACTTTGAATTCCTTCTCCTTTGCTTCTTTTAAGTCAAGTATGCACAGCGTATAATATTACCATTTCAGCCATTTCTAGATCAAATATAAAATGACATAACGGATTTTTTATAGGCAAAATGGAATATTAAATAAGTATTTTTAGTCCCTTTTTACTTTCCTTATATACATAATGTATAAGGAAAGTATTGTGACGGGGTCGAAAATTCGAATTCGAGTTTTCGACGGGAGAGCACGTTTCAAGCATCCCTGATCACGAATCAAACATTTTTGGAGTGATGTCTGTGTGTGTGTGTGTGTGTGTGTGTGTGTGTGTGTGTGTGTGTGTGTGTGTGTGTGTGAAAGTATGTGTGTATGTGTGTGTGTCAGTGAGTCTGTGGAGACGATAACAGACGAACGAATGGACCGATTCGAACCAAATTTGGTACAAAAATCACAATCCGTAAACACTGGAAGCCTATTGTTTTTATACGTAATCGAATGTTCAGAACCTCCCTAAATTTTCGAATGAAATTTTGAAAAAATCGTCAAAAAATCAAAACCGCTAATAAAGTTACGCTAATAGACATTTCTTATGTAATTTTTCATTAGAAAACGATTGGCATAAATTTTAGAAGGCTAACATGAACCGTTCTCGAGATATTGTACATTTTTCAAAAAAATTATGAAAAAGTCACATAAAAAAAATTCCTATTGAGAAACATGTTCACTTTTCATATGTAATACTATGCGATAAATTGAGTGACATCATTCTCGTGGATCTAGCTCGTTCCATTCATGAAAAAATATACTTTGAATAATACTTTTGTATTTGAACGCCAATAGTCATTTATCTGCTGTAAGAATAACTTTTTTCTTAGTGCATAACTCTTGGCGAGATTTTGGCGACGAATTTGGCGAAATGTCGCCAACTTGGCGACTTTTTGAAATGTTGCCAAATTAACGTAAATCTCGTCAAATGGATAAAAATGACGCTAAATCAATGAAAATGACAACTAATTGTCGAAAATTCAATATCTTGGAAAGAATATTAGTATCTACTATAAGAAAAACCTATTTTTTTACTGTAAAAGTAGTAAATTCATTACATTATATAAGGAAAGTCATGTGTTGCCCACATCAGATTTTATACATAATGTATAAGGAAAGTATTGTGACGGGGTCGAAAATTCGAAATCGAGTTTTCGACGGGAGAGCACGTTTCAAGCATCCCTGATCACGAATCAAACATATTTGAAGTGATGTCTGTGTGTGTGTATGTGTGTGTGTGTGTGTGTGTGTGTGTGTGTGTGTGTGAAAGTATGTGTGTGTGTGTGTCAGTGGGTCTGTGGAGACGATAACTGACGAACGAATGGACCGATTCGAACCAAATTTGGTATAAAAATCACAATCTGTAAACACTGGAAGCCTATTGTTTTTATACGCAATCGAATGTTCAGAACCCCCCTAAATTTTCGAATGAAATTTTGAAAAATCGTCAAAAAATCAAAAGCAATAATAAATTTACGTAAATAGACATTTCTTATGTAATTTTTCATTAGAAAACGATTGACATAAATTTTAGAACGCTAACATGAACCGTTCTCGAGATATTGCACATTTTTAAAAAAAATTATCAAAAAGTCATATAAAATAGAAAAAAAAAATCTGGAGCTACATTAGAAAAAATCATGCGATAAATTGGGTGACATCATTCTCGCGGATCTAGCTCGTTCCATTCAAGAAAAAAGATACTTTGAGTAATACTTTTGCATTTGAACGCCGATTTATCTGCTGTAAGAATAACTTATTTCTTCGTCCATAACGCTTGGCGAAATTTTGGCGACGAAATTGGCGGAATGTCGCCAACTTGGCGACTTTTTGAAATGTTGCCAAATTAACGAAAATCTCGCCAAATGGATAAAAATGACGCTAAATCAATGAAAATGACGACTAATTGTGGAAAATTCAATATTTAATAAGTTATATAATATATAAATATATAATAATAGCTATATAATATATGTCGAAAATTCAATATCTAATAAGTTATATATATATATATATATATATATATATATAACTTATTTCTTCGTCCATAACGCTTGGCGAGATTTTGGCGACGAAATTGGCGGAATGTCGCCAACTTGGCGACTTTTTGAAATGTTGCCAAATGAACGAAAATCTCGCCAAATGGATAAAAATGACGATAAATCAATGAAAATGACGACTAATTGTCGAAAATTCAATATCTTGGAAAGGATATTAGTATCTACTAGAAGAAAAACCTATTTATTTTACTGTAAAAGTAGTAAATTCATTTCATTATATAAGGAAAGTCATGTGTTGCCCACATCAGATTTTTTACTAGACTTTAAGGTATATTTTATGAGATATACTACTTTGTAGCATCTTCTGGAATTGCTGTTGAAAATGCACAGCCTTTTCAGAGATATATTGTTAACTATAAAATATATTTTGAACACAATATGTTAACAGTAGCGGCATTATCTTCCCTATATTATATGGGAATATATAGGGAAAGTATTGGAATCGTGTCGAAAATCCCCACTCGAGTTTTCAACTGATCTGGACGTTTTGGGACCTCTAGATTCTAGAATACGAAAAAACTATTTATGTCACTTCTGTGTGTGTGTGTGTGTGTGCGTTTGTATGTGTTTGTTTGTGTGTGTGTGTGTGTGTTTGTATGTGTTTGTTTGTGTGTATTTGTGTATAAGTGTCTGTGAGTGTGTTTGTATGGCTGTCTGTGCGTGTGTGTGTGAGTTTGTGTATAAGTGTATTTGTGTGTGTGTGTTTGTATGTGTGTGTTTGTGTGTGTGTGTTTGTGTGTGTTTGTGTGTGTGTTTGTGTGTGTGTTTGCGTGTGTGTTTGTATGTGTTTATGTGTGTGTTTGTTTGTTTGTGTGTATTTGTGTATGAGTGTGTCTGTGTGAGTATGTCTGTGTGTGTGAGTATGCCTGTTTGACTGTCTGTGAGTGTGTGTGTGTGTGTGTGTTTGTCTACAAGTGTGTCTATAAGTAAGTCACTTCTGAGTTATCCTTGTGCTGATTGGATTTCGGTACGATTCGGGATAAAAAAAAGCAGTATTTTTTGCGAAATGGTCCACAAATACCTTATGTATTCACTCCAGCTAGAAAACTAATTGACCCAATTTCACAAAACTTGATAGATAAGTCACTTGTGCGTTGCTTGATGTGGAAAGGACTTTCTTGCACTATATAAAGAACTTTATAAAAGATGCAGTAGTTCCATGCCTAAAAATATGTTTAGCATGATATATATAATTTCGTGAGGAAATTATTATTATTTTAAGTAAAGAAAACCTTTATAAGTACAACGGTTATAAGTACAAATAACACAATAATGCAGCATTCAGCTATTTCGAGGATACGCTGGGTTCGAGGTTGTGCTATCCTGTGGAATTCAGGACTTTTGGTTCTCTTGCACTGAGAAATGGGATCCAGCATATCTTCCAAACAGCAATTTGCTGCATCATTGTGTTATTTGTAATCAATCACAATAGTTATAATCATTTCGACCCACAATGCCTATTTTTCAATGTCTGATGATTTCAAATATGATTTCTGGAATGAGAAAGTAGAGTTGAGCCATACTCCAATTATACTTTTTAATATTCTACCTTTATTTTTGTATCCTTTTGTGGTGAAAAAAACGCTGACCCACATTTACTTCCTTGTACGAGTTCCTTAACATAATCATTAAAACAAAATACTAGACATTAAAACCCACATCTTCAACTTTTAAAATAAATTATCATTCATTCACACCTATATTAATGCTATAATTAAAATAATATCAATTTTAACAAAAGCTTAAGGAGAAAGGCACCGTGTGAGACCAGGTCTTTTGAATTTTATTTGTAAAGATCAAAAATTGACATAACATATATTAAGACTTGCACATACCTCTGTATTTCGGGTTTGTAGCTCAACATGGCTGTCACCTGTTCCGAATCTTTTTTGCTACCATTTGGAGTCAGTCTTCGTCTTTTTATATAACATTCGCAGTACTCAAAATGAATAACCACTCTTGCTGAATAACACTGGTTGAAAAATACGACACTTTCTCTCTAACTCTTGAAATATCATTCTTTAATTATAGGCATTAACTGTCCTCTTTGTAGCCACATCATTTGACCTGTGGTTGCGCTTTGTTTCGTCGTAAACATCAAAAACTTTATATAATGCCTCCTGGTCTCACACCTTTTACACTAATAAAATCTGACAGTATTTAAAAGTATCTAAAAAAACAATTATCTTTTTTTTGTAATTTCTTATATCAATCATTTTTATAGATTTATTTTTAAAAATAATCAGATATTCTGTCTCGAATTATCTTTTCGATTTAGGAGATAATTTTTTAATGGAGATAATAATTCAACGTTATAAACTCTCTAGATTAGAACAAATATACATTTCAGAATCAATTGCATTTACCAAGCTGGAACTTCACTGACCATATTCGATAAATGTATTCCTTTCTAAACTTCAAATATATCCCTCAAGGGTTTAATAAACATCTCTATTCTCCATTCTCCATATTCATTAAAACTATCACAGACTACAACAGTTTAAATATACTTTTGATATCCAAAAGGCACATAGTAGCTTATTCATGGCACTTCACAGGATGTATTCTTTAAAAAATGACCAACTGTTACACCAACTCCATTTACAAGGTTGTTTAAGTCAGAGGTATAACTCATTTAAGGGGACGGTGGACGTTGAAATGAGCAAAAATCGGCTAAAAACAGTTTTTTTTTTAAAATATATAACATTGTTTTACACATTTAACCTTTCGCTTATGGGTGGGACAGCGTCCATTCCAAACGAAAAACCTCCCAAAAAGACAGCTCTTCGTTTGGAATGTGGGCGCTGTCCCACCCGTAAACAGAAGGTTAAATGCATTTTTTTCGAAACGGAATTTTCAAAGGTTTTACATTTTTAAATTGCTCCATGCATCTTAATTTTTGTTCGAAATGCATGAAATTTGGTAAGAATACACCTTTCATACTTTTTAATGAAACTGGGTATTCTTTTCATAAATGAACTTTATTAAGGTAATTGAAAGTGAATAATAACCCAATTAAATGATGAAAATTAAGTTTTAATGCAGAAAAATATTTTTAAAAAATTAACTTTCTAAGGGATTTAAAAATGAATACCCAAAGTTGTTCATAATCAGTTTTTGAGTGATCATAATGTAAAATAAATCAAAAACGTGAACAAATGGCACGCAAGGAACATTTTCAAATTTTTGTTAAATGAAAATTAAATTCGAAAAAAACTACAAAATTATAGCAAAATTGAAAATAATTGATTGGAATTTTATATAGTGATGTTAAGAAGAATATTTATACAAATTTTCATGTTTCTAAGTCAATAAATAAATAAAAAAAAATTCAACGTTCACCGTCCCCTTAAATGATCAAATGCTAATTTGCATGCAATAAAAAAGCATTTAAATTATTTTACATAATTTAAGCTGTGTATTCCACTTTAATTTATTGAATTAAACACTCATTTAAGTTTAAATTTATTTGATGCCTGATGTAAACACTCGTGTCACAAATCTACGGGGTTTCTAAAAATTCCTTTTATATATCTTATTAGATTCATACGATATACAGTGTAATCGTAAACTTTTTCAACAAAAAGGACGGGTCATATGACTCATCAAAACAAACACTATTTGAAATGGAACCTAGGGCAGCATTCCACTCATAGTGCTAGAAACGAGTAAAGTTACGTATCCATTATCATCTTTCAACAAAAATCTGATCTGGGCAGCGCATGACTTTCCTTATATAATGCAATGAATTTAATACTTTTAAAATAAAAATATAATGTATATGATCCACGGTGCCATGTTTAATAGTTGAATTGTACATTAGATTATTTTCCGAATGACAACTTGTAAAATTATTTCAAAGTACCCAATTAACTTATATTTCGCGCAAATCTAAATTAACAATTATTATTATTATTGATGACATCCTCAATAATATAATATTAAAATATTTTATCTCTTTGTCTTATCCCTTTTGTCGTCAAATATTACGTATAAAATATGCATTTTATTGATACAATTTTGCATAAGTTGTTCTTTATTTTAGAATTTAACATATTTTGCGGGCTATTATGCAAGAAATGACAGGTTCTTTTTACCTGATTCGTACCCAAATCTGATCAGCACTAGAGTATCCCCTAAGTGGCTTATCTACCAAATTTTGCGAAATTTAGTCAATTACATTTTTAGCTAGAGTGGATACCTAAGATTTTTGCGGGCCATTCAGTGAAAAGAGCGGGTTCTCTTATCCCAAATCGTACCAAAATCTAATCGTATAAAAATCAAATCAGTGTGAAATTTCACGAAATTTGGTCCATTAGTTTTTGAGTTAGAGTGGATACAATACAGTCCACAGACAGACATACACACAGACTCACAGACACACTCTCAGTCGTCACGCTAAAAATAGATTTTTCGTGTTCTAGAGGTCCTAAAATGTGCAAATTCGTCGAAAACTTCACTTGCGATTTTCGACATGATTCCAATACTTTCCCTATACATTGCGAGAAAAGGCTGTTTTTTTAATGGTATCAAAATCTAATCAACACTAGTGCAATATACAAAGGGACTTATCTATCAAAGTTGGTGAAATTAGGTCATTTAATTTTTTTGGCGTGTAGATACCTACGATTTTTGCGGGTTATTTTTTGCAAAAAGGTAAGTTCTTTTTCTCCATATCGTACTAAAATCTAATTAGCAACAGGGGCATCCACAAGAAAAGTCAGAATGTCTTCTTTTCGTAATCGTACCAAATTCTAGTCAACTCTAGAATAACGCTCAAATGACTTATCAATCAAATTTCTTGAAATTTGATCCATTAGATTTGCAGCTAGAGTGGACACATTCATTGTACAGACAGAGACACAGACGCCAGGCTAAAATTAGTATTTTGGGGTTCAAGAGGTTCCAAAACGTGTAGATCCGTCGAAAACTTGAGTTGCAATTTTCAACACGATTCCAATACTTTCCCTAGACATTACGAAATATTGTAGGGATGGTAAAAATTTATCAATTTAATTTAATGCTTAAAATGTGTCTTTATAAATTGTTTCTTTGTTAAACAGTATTTCTACCAGATACTTGCAAAACGCCAAAAATATGGAGTCCTGTTAAAAGCTTTTCTAATCTGTATATTTGTGGCGCTAAGATAACAACACCAGAATAATACAAAAGATATCGACGTGAATTTGAGAATGAGTACCAGAACAGCAACAATGACGAAATAAATCTAAGAAATAATATTTTACGAAACAATAGAATCTGTTGAAGATATCGTATAAAGTTCAATAAAGAAAAGTAAAATTGAAGCGCAAACTTTTACGATAAAATATCTTATAATTCTTGCTTTCGAGAGAAAGTACACGCTTTAAATTCACTTGGTCAAGAACGCGTTCCCAACAAAACATCCATAAACTATATTCTGAAGTCAATAATGTTGTACGTTTCTTTCTGAGGAGACTCCCAATTATTTTCTGCGTATGCTAGCTATCGCAAATTCTAAAGATCTTCCTTGTAGAGATAAACAAGAAAGACCAATCATGCATAAAGTATTGCATCAGCTATAGTTCAAACTCAAAGAGCTAAATAATTTTGTGTTAAATAAATTCAACAATTCTTATACAACTCATTCTACATCTTTAATCGTTTACATTCTCCATAAGTGAAAATTAGGCTTCGTTGAAGAAATAATCAAAGTTGGATGACCATTTAAATTCAAATATATTGTAATTGCGTTGTTCCATAATGTAGAGGCACAGAGATTAGGCAAACATAAAGCAGTTTTAGAACGCATACGTTTTAGAACGCATCTCTATAAATAAAATTGAAAATCTGTCTGTCTGTCTGTCCATGTTTGGAGTTCCTACGACCAGTGGTTCTCGAGATATTAGTAAAAAACGAAACTTTTGTTTGTCTCATCGTCACGGGAGAACGGCTGAACCTAATTTAATGAAATTTTGTGGATGGCCTTGGAATAGATCCCCCCCCCCATAAATATAGTCCAAGATTCGAGTTTCTAAGGCCAGGGGTTGTTGAGATATTAATAAAAAATGAAACTTTTTCCTAGGAGTTCTCCTCTCTAACTCCGTGGTTTATCCGAACGAAAATGTTGAAAATCGTTTGAATGTGAAATAAAACCTTATCTCTGAGTTTGGTGGGAGATTATTTTGCGCTAATTAGTCACTTTCTGAAAACATGAATTGTTTGAAACATGAAGTTAAATGGAAAATCTATCTCCATGATTTGTTTTTCATAAGCTTTTACTCAGCAATGAAAAGTATAAGGAAATCAAAATGGTTATTTAATTTCACAGTTTATGAGGAAGATTCTATCTTATATCATGTTGCTCAGAAACGCAATTAAATTAAATCTCTCTATTTATTTTAATTATTATTCTTCCGATTTGAATAATAAATAAATGGATATAAAAATATATTTTAGAAAAGAACGGTTTGATTTTTCTTTTAATTATATTAATTGCGGACTGCGTACATCACTTTCATTTATTTTGGCAAAGAGTTTTTAAGCTTATATATTGTGTTTAGCTAATAAACTCATATATTGTGTTTACCCAATAATTCATTTATCCGATTGTTGAAACAGAAAAAGAGTAGAAAGGGTATATCTTCTAATACAATTTTAGTGTTTTCATTTAGTATATACAAACAGGATCTGGATGTTTATTCTTCAGATCTCCAAATTCAGAGTTACGGATTTCGCGGAATATCGCTGATTTGGCAACGTTTCTTAAACTTTGCCTAATTGACGGAAATGTCGCCAAATTGATATAAACGACGCAAATCAATGAAATTAAATTTGTTTTTTTGGAAGAGAGTGCTGAAATGACATTTCGGTAGCATGTGTCGGTCAGTCCATCCATCCTACTTAGTAACACAATTAGCGAATTTTTAAAATATCATGAAATTAATCAAAATGTTTGTAAATCCATAAAAATATCACGAAATTGGTAAAATTGCTCTTCATAAATGAAATTTAATATGTTTTGTTAGGTGATAGTATTGTGATGATGTTAATTTGTCGTTAATTTGCCGCAAAATGGGACTATCAGTACTACAGTCCCACTTGGTGATAAACTTGCCGATTTTTTAAATTATCGCTAAATTGACGAAAATGTCGCCAAACATTCGATTAAAATAGCATTACTCAGATGATATGATTTCCATAAATTTATTTGAAGCAAATGATATCGTGTCGTTTAGCAACGGATGTAAATCCAATGTGTTATGCGGGATACGATTTTTATTAAATCTTTTTCGATTTGAATAACAAAGATATGTATATAAAATAAATTTCATTTGCATTTTTGACTGGATAATATCAATTACGGTCTTCAGGTTTAAATATTATTATTATTGATATTTCCGGGGATTATTGATTCAGGGATTATTGAATTTTTTATGTTATTATAACAAAAATTGTTTAAACTCATATATTGTACGTTGTACGAGTAATATTCTACAAATGCACGGGTATATCTTCTAATCTATGAGAATATAAGTAGTACAAGTATATTGGCATATATTTTGATATATATTGGTATATATTGGAATCAATTACGACCTTCTGGTATAAAGAATAAGGGGATTATTGATTTTTTCAATTTATTACGTCATCTGTTTTATTTTGACAAAGATTTTTAAGACTCATATTGTAATAAGGGTAATCTTCTACTAACACACTAGCATATTTTCTAATCTGCGACAATATAAGTAGTACGGGGATATATATATATATTCTCATATAATTTCAGTGCTTTCAATCTGGCATATATTAGAGTCAATTACGAGTGGATTGATATTTTCAATTTATACGTGTAATGTACTAATACAGGTTATATCTTCTAATATTAGCCTATATAAGTAGTACATATTCCATACAATTTTAATGCTTTCATTTTGCATATATTGATTCAATTCCTTTTTTATTTGTAAATTTGCTTACAAAAGGGGCCCAGGATGTTTTATTCTTCAGATCTACCCGTGAAGATGATTTTGTATAGCGAGAGCAGAGATTCTTAAACTTCTTTTCAGGAGCATTGTATTAAATATTTTAACAGAATAATTTAATTAAAAATGTAATTTTGTATACCATAGGAAATTGAACGAGTGTGAATTTTAAGTTTCTTTATATTATATACTCCGTACGAAGAACGGGTATGCTGCTAGTATAAATTAAAAATGACTTTTAAAAATCACGATTTTGACACAAAATGAATGGCATTGATCATTTAAACTCAAATATATTGCAATTGCGTTGTTTCAGAATATAGATGCACAGAAATTAAACAAAAATAAAACAGTTTTAAGACGGATACAACACTAAATATAAATTTAAAAGAACTTCAAAAATCACGATTTTGACACAAGATGGATGCAATATTTTATTTTAAAGTGGGTCACATGATCTCTTCATATATTATGGGTGTAATTATTAATTTAAATTCTTTTTAAAAACTATCGAATATATTTCACTAAACATTTTTTCATATTTTTTATGGGATAATTTGAATATGTCCTAAAAATTGTCGAAGCAATTCGTGAATTTTAAAATTTTAAAAAAATGTTTGAAAAATGTGGTCCCGTATAAAGGTTCAATGTATTTCATTTTTTCAACCCGGGTTCAATCCAAAACTAATTGGGTGATATTATTCATTTATATTCCTATAGGTCCACAGACGGTCTGAACAACATACTGAAATTTCATTTTGATAAAGTTATTTTTGCGACAGTTATCGGTCGAACGGACAGACATACAAACAGAATGAACAAAGTCATAAACACTTTTCAACCATGTTGTAAAGTGTTAAGAAGAGTATATTTCAGAAAATTACTGGGTTCAGAGTAGCAATGTGGAAAATTCCGCTGATGTATAACTTTCTAACAAAATTCTTCTGAAACTGAAATTGAGGTTTTCTAAGCTAATTTATATTAGCATGCTTTACTATTTCATTACATTGATATTAAAGATTCCCGACCAATAGTTTGAGAACCCTGAGTGTGTTCATAGAGTTGTTTACCAGAGTTCGAGACATAAAATTTTGATGTGAGCAGCACATGACTTTCCCTACTGACTGAAATGAATTTTCTCTTTATTTCATTAAGTTTCATTGCACTAAATAACACGCATAATTATTTGAAATTGCACTAAATTTACACTTTTAATTTCGTTTTCGCTTTCATTTGGTAACAGGACACATTTTCAAAACTGACGTAGCAAAAATCCAATTATCTTTAAAGCCTCGTGAATGGCTAGCCCTAAAGTAATGGGGTCGATCTTATTCTTTTCATCGTCAAAACTACGTATAAAACAAGCATTTAATGGATGCATTTCAGCATACGTAGTCTTTTATTTTGTGTAGTCTTATATTACGTTTCTTTATATATATACGTAGTAATTTAGTTTTGCGAATTTTTTTGCAAAAAACGCAGGTTCTTTTTTTCCGAATCGTACCCAATTCTTATCAACACTAGGGTAACCCAGGCGTAATTTATCTACCTAATTTTATAAAATTTGGGCAATTAGTTTTGTAACTAGAGGGAATAAATGCGTTTTTTATGGGCCATTTCTCAAAAAAAAAAAAAAATTCAGGTTCTTTTATCTCGAATCGTACCAAAATTAATCAGCACCAGGGTGACCTATGAGTGAAATACCTATAGAATTTTATGAAATTTGGTCTATTAGTTGTTAAGTTAGAGTGGATACACACATTATAAACACACACACACGCACATACACACACACACACACAGGCATCACTCTAAAATAGTTTTTTCGTGGTCTAGAGGTCCCAAAACGTGTATATCTGCCGAAAACTGGCGTTGCGATTTTCGACATGATTACAATACTTTCTCTATACTTTCCCATGCATTACAAGGAATGTGAAAACGGTTATGATGGATGTTGCGTTATTTAATTACTCTGTTATTGCTATGTTTATGCCCTATTTCATTGCAAGTAGTTTCCAATATAAATAAAAGTTAAGCCTTTTACGACATTAATTTCATAAATAATACCTAAAAATTCTTATTATACTAAATTACCGTAGTATTTCATCGGAAATGAATAAACACATATATTATCTCTCCGATGATTTAAATATGTAATCTAGTAAAATGTATGTCTCCAGAATCTTTTACGACATCTAAATTAACGGAAGCTTTAACAAGACAATTCATTCTTTTACGACATTTAAATTAATGGAAACTTTAATAAAACAATTCATTTAACAAAACAAGTAGTCATTCTTTACATAAAGCCTAAGATAACAGCCATGGCATAATAGGAAAGGTAACTATACGAAACACTGAAAGATTCAAGTCATAAGAGTTAAAACAAAATGAATGAAACTGTCTTCTAAACAATGGGATATGTTAAAAATTCCCCTTAAATGCAGAATAAAAAAACATCAAGTTGAAGTTAACAAACTTTGCGATAAGATAGACTCTAATTCTATGAAACACATATTTGATTAAGAAAATGTTTTAAACGAAACACTCAGCAACTATTATAAAAACAAAAATGTGAATTTAGTTCTTAGACTAGGTATGTTCAATTATTTTCATTGTAAGCTAGTCCTTTTCCCAAGTCCTACCAGAAAGAAACAGGGATATATGTTATAAATGCATTAACTATTTGGAGCAAATACATTCTGTGGTGAGAAAGTTATAATTGTGCTAATGTTATTTAAGTTATTTTTTTTAATTTATTTTATTTGTTAATTTTATAATTTGGAGGAGAGATAGTGTGTACATAATCATAAGTCAGACAAATAATCTATCTATTTCTGCAGTCTGGCGCTCACCTCTAAAGATACACAATTCCTGTTGTGTTGTTTACTCAACTTATTGCTTAAGTCTTCTCTTTGAATTCTGAATTTCTTACTGAAATTGTGTTTTAGACATTAATTTCGTGTGTGATTCAAATTTATTTTCTACTTTTTCGTGCGCCTTTACTATGCAGAGGCGGATATTGAAAACGTTTTACGTCATAATTTATTAGACTATCTGTTTAAATATATTTCTAAACTCCGAGTTAGGTGTACTAATATATTCTTTATCATTAGTGTAACTTTGTATATTATTGTACTATTGTAACTCATCCTAAATTTACCTTTAGATATGTTTTTACTTTCTATACAAAACATGGTACAGTATAGGAAAAGTATTGGACTCGTATCAAAAATCGCAACTCGAGTTTTCGACGGATCTACACGTTTTGGGACCTTTGGAATACGAAAAACTATTTTTAACGTGACATCTGTGTGTGTGCCTATGTGTGTGTCTGTATGTACACAGCACACAAGCACACATGTTTGTATCCCCTCTAAATCAAAAACTAATTCACCAAATTTCATAAAATTTAAAAGGTAAGCACTTGTGGGTAACCCTGGAGGTGATTAAATTTTAGTAAAAAGAATCTGCTCTTTTTCTTGCAAAATGGCCTGCAAAAATTGTATTTATCAACTCTCGCAAAAGAACTAATTGACCAAATTTCACAAAATTAAGTAGATAAGTCACTTGTGGATTATCCTGCTGCTGATTAGATTTCTGTAGGATTCGGAAAGAAAATGACTTATCGTTTTTACGAAATGGTTCGCAAAATCATCAAAATCTTAAATAATAAAAGGCAATGCCTGTGTGTGTGTGTGTGTGTGTGTGTGTGTGTGTGTCTGTCTTATACACTATACGTTTCGCGACCGCGCGTCGGAGAGCTACGAAATTTGGCAATCGGAGACCTGGGGGGGAGGGAAGAGGACACGTGAAAACCGATTTTCAAAATTCTAATTATTTTTTTATTTATTTAATGTTTTATGCGATTTCGACCTTTTTTTGCCCTTTTTGCCCTTTTTTCTCCACGATCCAGACGTCGTAGAAAAAAACAACTCACACCATCGGAAAGAGCAGACAATTGCGAGTAAAAATATATCAATTTCAAATCTCCATTTCGATTTCTAATATTTTTTAAAGATTTTAAAACAAAAGTCACTTTTGGCTCAAAAAAACGATTTTTGGTTTTTAAATTCTCGCATAGTAAAAAGTACTCATAATTTCGACTAATAATTTACATTTTTAGAAAGCTGAAATATCTGGCATTCTTACAAGTCTAATCTGGTCCAGAAATAATGAAAATTGCCTTCAGGATCGCAATTTTAAAGACGTCATGATTTTAAATTTCTCGGCGTTCCGCTCGGCGTACCGCTTCGTTTCTCCCCCGCTGAAGCAGGGAAGGTGGTGGGTGGGGACGTCAAGGTGGAGGTAACGTCACGGTTCTGTATATGCATAGCGATGGGTGGGACAATAAGAAACCGAATTAGTTTTTACTTTCCGTTTCCCGCGCTTCCGATTTTAAATGAAATAAGAGCTTAACATATGCACTGTAGAAATTATTATATTTATATTTTAAATGATGGAACGATATGGATTTTTTAAATGGATATTTTAATTTTATGGATATTTTAAATGATGGAACGATGGATATTTTAATTTTATGGATATTTTAAATGATGGAACGATGGATATTTAAATTTTATGGATATTTTAAATGATGGAACAATGGAATGAGGATGATGGAATTAAGAGCTTAGAGAGCATATGGTCATTTTAAATTGTAAATTAGCGCGCGGGAAGTTAGCGGTAGGCCCGGGTACGATTCCCGCCACTGCCAAAACTGCCGAAGTGTTCACGCGGAATACGATCACGTTAAACATGTGGGCCCGTAAGTCCTTCCGAGAGGTTGGTGGTAGGGGAAGGAGGGTACGGTCCCTGTGGATGCCTCCTTCACAGGGTTCCCGTCTAAATTGGGTGAATATAAAGAAAGTTGCGGAGGTCGAGGCAGCCCAGTGGTTAGCGCTCAGGAATTGCACTCGGTAGGCCCGGGTTCGATTCCCGCCACTTCCAAAACTGCCGCCGTGTTCACGCGGAGTACGATCACGATAAACATGTGGGTCCGGAAGTCCTTCCGAGAGGTTGGTGGTAGGGGAAGGAGGGTACGGTCCCTGTGGATGCCTCCCTCACAGGGTTCCCGTCTAAATTGGGTGAATATAAAGAAAGTTGCGGAGGGCGAGGCAGCCCAGTGGTTAGCGCTCAGGAATTGCACTCGGTAGGCCCGGGTTCGATTCCCGCCACTTCCAAAACTGCCGCCGTGTTCACGCGGAGTACGATCACGATAAACATGTGGGTCCGGAAGTCCTTCCGAGAGGTTGGTGGTAGGGGAAGGAGGGTACGGTCCCTGTGGATGCCTCTCCCACTGGGTTCCGTTCTAAATTGGGTAAATAAAAAGAATGTTATGGAGATAGTCGCTGGGGGCGAAGAAGCCCAGTGGTTAGCGCGCGGGAATTGCACTCAGTAGGCCCGGGTTCGATTCCCAAAATTGCCGCCGTGTTTACGCGGAGTACGATCACGTTAAACATGTGGGTCCGTGAGTCCTTCCGAGAAGTTGGTGGTAGGGGAAGGAGGGTACGGTCTAAATTGGATGAATAAAAAGAAAGTTATGGAGATTGTCGCGTAGGGCAAAGTAGCCCAATGGTTAGCGCGCGGAAATTGCACTCGGTAGGCCCGGGTTCGATTCCCAAAATTGCCGCCGTGTTTACGCGGAGTACGATCACGTTAAACATGTGGGTCTGTAAGTCCTTCCGAGAGGTTGGTGGTAGGGGAAGAAGGGTACGGTCCCTGTGGATGCTTCTCCCACTTGGTTCCGGTCTAAATTGGGTGAATAAAAAGAAAGTTATGAAGAATATCGCGGAGGGTGAAGTACCCCAGTGGTTAGTGCGCGGGATTTGCACTTGGTAGGCCCGGGTTCGATTCCCAAAATTGCCGAATAAAAATAAAGTTATGGAGATTGTCACGGATGGCACGGTAGCCCAGTGGTTAGCGCGCGGGAATTTCACTCGGTAGGCCCGGGTTCGATTCCCGCCATTGCCAAAACTGCAGCCGTGTTCACGCGGAGTACGATCACGTTAAACGTGTGGGACTGCAAGTCCTTCCGAGAGGTTTGTGGTAGGGGAAGGAGGGTACGGTCTCTTTGGATGCCTCCCCCATTGGGTTCCGGTCTAAATTGTGTGGCACTTCCTGGCCTTCCAAGCAGTTAACTTACACCTTTCTGGTAGGTCGCGCCAACGAGTTTGCCACGGTCAGAATTTTCAGGGGTAGCGAACAGGCTGGTCGCCAAAGGCGGCTAGTCTAAAATAAAAGACTTGCTTAAATGTATTCATTAAATACTTGTTTTATACCTAATGTTTGAGTATGAAAAGAATAAGACCTATTCCATTACTTTAGTACTAGCCATTCTCTATTTTAGTTTTTATGCATTTTCGCTACATCGCCTTTGAAAATACGTCGTTACCAATTGAAAACGAAAACTTAATTAAAAGTGCTAATTCAGTGTCATTTGAAATAAGTATGCGTTTTATTTTGTGCAATTAAACTCAATTTAATAAATTATCAAAGAAATAATGAGGAAATGAATTTGAGTCTGTAGGAAAACTCATTTGCTGTCCACATCAATTTTTTGATTAATAACACAAACTAAAACGCTCATCATAAAGACACGACTATAATTAATTTGCTTCCTTTGTTTTCATATTTTCTTCACCTCATCTCAAATCCATATTTTGTTTTTATTTCACTGCTGTATTTCATTTCACTACACTTTTGTCAAACTTGTTGGCATCACCACTTTTGCATTTTAAATATCACGTGGATAATCAATCTTTCATTTGGCGTCCAATCTTTCATTTGGCTTCCAATCTTTCATTTGGCGTCCGTGGATAATCTTTCATTTGACGGCTTATCTGTATTAAATCAATAAATCTATGCGTTTTCGATTATAACCTCTGATTTAAATATCCCTAAGTTACTTTGCCAACAGATTTGGTTTTGTTTTTACTTCGAAAATAATTCTTAATTATCTAAGCATTAGCGTGATTTCACAAAACAGACGATACATTCTTGGCGTAAAAGTCTAGACTAAAATTCAAAGAAGAAAGATTATTAAATGAAACAGTGAATATTATAAATCATAATGATAACAAAGTCAAAATTAAATGTGAATTTTTCTAAATATTAAGGTAAATTAAGGTGAGTCCAGCAAACAATTATGCAGTTTTGATATTTAAGACTATTTACGACAAAACAAAGCACAGACTTGAAGGCGCCATTTTATGACAGTCTTGGGCCAGGAAGTCATGACACCAATAAATTCACGTCACGTAAATTGCAGATGTGACTGAAGCAAAGATCTCCTAGGGCCAAGGTTTAAGTCAAGCATTATTGGAAAATCAAGTAGCCAATGAAGCAATGATGCTACATCACATTGAGGAGCAGCCAATGAGAGCTAGGAAGGTGTATCTGAACCTCAGGCACAATGATGTGGCATCAAGGAGATAATGTGATGAATATCCGAGCAATGGCTGTCCAAGAGCGTTGAGATTCAACAAATAATTATTACTCAAAAGAGATGAGAGAAAGTCGTAAAAAAGTATGATTGTCCAGAAGCGAGAGAAAGTGGTCATAGAATTCAAGCAGTGTTGTTCATAAGCAGAATGATTATACAAAAGTTCAGACAATCGTGTTTTCAAGCTGTGTAGTAGTTATTTTGAGTATTGAGATTATGCTAGAAAAGAGAAAGCTAATTCCAAATGTCATAAAAAGAAGAGGCAGATATTCAAAGAATGCTGAACAACAGACCCAAAAACAGAAGTATGTACTAATCTTTGTATATATTAAGCCAATTGTTGATTTTGGAATGATATTCTAAGACCTGGTCCCACGCGGTGCATTTTCGCTTCCTTAATCGTTTAATTAAAATTAATGTAATTTTAATCATAACAACAAGATATGTAAATAAATAATATTTATTTCAAAGGTCCTTAATGAGGAATTTAATGTGTAGAGTTTAAATTAATGATTATGTTTAGGAACTCGTGCAAAGAGGTAATGGTGGGTTTTTGCTGCCACGTTAAAAATGTACGAATACCACGATTCACTACCACAATTAATTAAGAATAATAATCTAAACCACAAAATATAATTATATTTATAAAAGAAATAAACTCCAACTTAATGTTCATTTTTGTACACCACTGTTAAAACTGCCTATTTAAAGAACTACAAACATAAAACTGAGGCTCAAATCATTTGCGATAATATATATTTGAACTCTTCCGCTGGAAAATACTCTCGAAAATCGATTAAGAAATAGTTTGTAACAAAACATTCATAGACTATTCGCAAATCAATTACAATCGTGTTATAAACTCCTTTCTTCGCCGTCTTCCAATTATTTTCTCTGTATGTTAGCCATCCATGATCTTCGTTGTAAAAGAAAACAGGAAGATGTGTTAAAATAAATAGATTATCAAGTTTGGAATTAAAGGATTCCGGGTTAGAAGATAAGAACTTTACTACAGACCAAATATTTGAAAATAGTTTTCAAAGTTGAAATTGGAATACATGAATTAACTAGAATGTAGCTCAACTCGACTTTCTCAGACCATAATCCATTTTTAAGTGGCTTGTAGAAGGAACGTTTCGAAAAATCGGTATCGTGGGTGCAAATGACTACAATTATAGCGTGTTACCCTTCACATTATAGGATTTAAAAAATCTTTAGATAGATACCATATTTGAAAATATAGTAACCCCCGGGGGTGTAAATTACCCCACTCCCGAGGGGTTAATGACGTTTCAGAGTCCACTTCGTCGTAAAGAGCTTGCAATTTCGTCCCAGTAGCTCAATGGTAGCGTCAGCCAGTTTCGAGTACCAAAGTTTGATTCCCGGTTGGGGCATCAAGACTCTTTACAATGACGCCCAAACAAATCAACCCTGTAGGTTAGTGCAAAGATGTCGAGGTCTGAAAGTGACCCTAGTACGACTAGTACGAATTCAGTGGACTCTGGGAGATTGAGCGTCGATTTCAAATTGAAAGGAATATGACCACACAGCATACTAACCTGGGTAAAATAGTTGTAGCAGGAGGCTAACCTCAGGTAAAAGTAGCAGGACGTGGTCAATCAGATGGTCAGTGGCCCGCTAATCTGACATTAAAGGGTGTAGAATGCAGAGTCCACTTTGATGATAAGAGCTTGCAATTTCGTCCAAGTAGCTCCACGGTAGAGCGTTAGCTGGCCAGTGCGGAGATCCAGGGTTTGATTCCCAGTTGGGGCAGCAATGCTCTTTACAACGCCACGAAAGCAAAAACTGCATTGCAGCTATTTATCGCAACAATGATTGCAACAATGATTAAGTCTTAAGATTATTGAGCCATAAATAACCTCTTTTACACTTAATTTTGTCAAATTTTGCTGCCACGGTAAACATATATAACATTTGAATCCATTTTCGCTGGAAATAAAAAATTCTATATAGTTACATATTTTTTATAACAAAGTCGAATGTAAAGATTCATGATAATCCAATTATATTTGAAGCCGCTATCGTGTAGACATGAAATGGAACACAGACATACAGACAGACGGACACCACTCCAACAATAGCCAAAACGTGTCCAAGAGATCCTACAATATATATTGGTATCAAAATCTCCTATTCGAAAATTTTCGAGAAGACAATACTTTATATTATATTGCATAGTATGAGAAAGTAAGAATGGTACAAGTTACACTCCCCTCCCAAGCATAAGCTCGAAAGTGAAAATCAGGCGCACATATGAGAAACGACTGTAACAATTGGTTGGTGTAAGGGAGGAGTGGGGAAAATAAAAAAGTGGGATAATTATAGAATTTTATTTTAAATTGAATTACAGAACTAATTTAAATATTATTTAACTAGGAACTTAATTGTTTACATATCAATTATTAATCAAGATTTCCTCTGTACTATTTTCTTTTTTACAAAATTATATCTTATCTATTAAATTTAAACAACCATACATACTTCGGGTGTTTGAAAGCAAAATATGTGGGGTTTAAATTTTTGAATTTGTTGCATCTGTACTACAATTTTGTAGTAGCCAGATATTTTTATTTGTAATACATTCTTAACAGAAACATTTATGAGGATTGTCGTGATGACTCACTTATTTTAATATCTGCAGTGTACATATTTTTTATTTGTTCTTATTATCACAATCGAAAAATTCTGAAGTGGACAGGCTTTTCCTATACACTCTAATTCATTTTCCCTTTATTTCTTTAATAATTCATTAAATTGAATTGAATTTCGCAAAATAACACTCACAATTATTTGAAATGACACTGAAATTTCATTTTAACTCAATTTTCGTTTTCATTTGGTAATTAGACGTATTTTCAAAGACGGCTTAGCAAAAATGCGAAAAACTAAAATAAAAAAGGAAAACAAGAATAGCTAGTTCTAGAGAAAAGGAGTTTTTTCTTTTTAACGTCAATTCGAAAAAATTGAGTATAAAACAAGCATTTACTTAATACATTTAAGCCTTCGTAGTTTTTTATTTAAGATTTTTACGATTTTAGCTGGCCATTTCGTGAGAAAAGGGAAGGTTCTTTTTTCCGAATCGTACCAAAATCTCATCAGCATCAGGGTAACTCGCAAGTGATTTATCTACCAAATTTTGGGAAATCGGATCAATTAGCTATTTTAGATAAACTTAGCAATTTTGCGGACAATTTAGCAGAACATGTAGGTTTTTAATCTCGAATCGTATCAAAATCTAACCAGCACCAAGATAACCCACAAGTCACTTATAAAATCTTATGAAATTTGGTCAATTAGTTGAGTTAGAGTAGATACACATATCGCACACACACACACACACACACGTACGTACGTCAAGTTAAACATAGTTTTGCGTGTATTGTAGGGGAAATAATAAACGTATTGCAGGGGAAACTTGAAATTCAGGTAATAAGATCAATATGTTTAAACAAAAATCAAAATAGATTTGAAACAACGAAGATCTTCACGTATGAAGCATCTGGTTATTCAAACTTTTTTCCACAATACACACACTTCCACTGTTATACGTAATGCACTTGCATAATACATTTCCTCAGTTGAAGAACATGTATAAATAATAATATGCATTTCATGAGACACTGTCATAGTTATGGTGCATACATACATTTCAGCAATTAGAGTAACCATATCAACAATAAAAAAAAAATTGTGTGGGCAGAATATAACTTTCTCTACAGACTCTAAGGCATTTTCGGTCTCTTTCTTTCATATTTCATTAAATTAAATTTTATTTAATAAAATAAAACACAGATAAGGTTACGAAACGTATCCTCTAGAATCGTGGGTGTATACTCAGGATACAAAACCAGTCCAAATTTCTGGATAACCTATATTTATTCACAAGCACAAAGTAAACAGGAACAGTATACAATAAAACAGCACTTAAATGCTCCACTCATTTTACAGAATGTGCGATATGTACGCACAGAATGTTGACGAAAGTAATTTCACAAACAGTCAGTATTATTCTCAAAACATTAGAAAAATTCACAGTCCAATGCAGCTCGTGTCACGTCCATTCGTCGACTCCCATGCAACGGAGGGGTGAGTCCTTTTTACAGTCTCTCCATAGAAACTTCTGGAAATCTCTAAATCTCAAAGAATAATCGTTCCATCGAGAAGTTTCTGGAACATTCGGGAAGCCGCGAAATGTCGCCAAATTCGGCGATAAATAGCCAAATCTGGAAACCCTTCTTCTAATTGTGAAATTCTGGTTACCCTGGGCTCACGTCATAATCATGTCATGACGATGTCATGGACTATGTTTTTCTCCTCTTGGCCTTCAAGACAAATGAAAGAGGAGGCGTTGAAGAAAATATTGCGCGTTCGAACATTAATCATTTAAAATTTTACTGAATTTTTCGTTTTGCTTCAATATCCGTTGATATTTGTCAACTGAACATATATTTAAAGGCAGCGTTGCTAATAAACTCGTTGCTAAACTCGTTAATATAAACTCTTTGCTAATAAACAGAAAAATTAATAAACTCGTTGCTAATATCTCAAAAACGATTAGTCCTGGAGTAAGGGGGTATTATACCTTTAATCGTCAAAAATCACACGTAAAACAAGCATTTAATTGATACATTTGCAATATTTTATTTTAAATCTTAACGATTTTTGCAACCCATTTCTAAAAAAATAAGGCATAATATCTTTCTTTCTAATCGTAACAAAACTAATCGGCAACAGAAAAACCCACAAGCAACTTGTTTACCAAATTTTGTGAAATTGGGTCAATCAGTTTCTTAGCTAGTATGAGTACTTACGAATTTTGCAGATCATTTCGTAAATAAGGCAGGTTCCCTTTTCTCGAATCGTTCTAAAATCTAATCAAAACCTGGGTAACTCACAAATGAGTTATTTATAAAATAGTCAATTAGTTCTTCAGTTTGTCTTTGCAATGTAAGTGTCCACTCTGACACGCACACACACACACACAGAGAGAGAGAGACATGCAGACAGACAGACAGACATGCGCAGACACACACACACACACACACAGAGAAAGAGAACTTACATACAGATATACAGACCGACACACAAGCACACACACACACATACACACATATGCACAGATAGAGATACATATATACATACAGACATACACACACATACAGATACACACACACAGACACATACAGACAGACATGCACACACACATACACACACATGCACGTATAGAGAGAGAGACATATATACATACAGACAGGCAGACAGACAGACAGATACACACACACACACAGAGAAAGAGAGAGGGAGAGAGAGAGATACAGACAAACACACGCACGCAGGCACACACACATACAGACTTACACACACATAATACACGCACATACACACATGCACAGGTAGAGAGGAAGACATAGACAGGGTGCCCACTTATATCCGTTACAACCCCCTTAACTTCTAAACGGTGACATCTTAGGCCATAAAGTTGGTGTCTAGGTATAGTAAAAAGACTATGCGCTAATCGATGAGACAACTTACAACGCCATCTATATATACCATAGGAATATCTATATATTCGTCATGTTGGAACGTTCATTTAGGAGTTGGTGCAACGGTAGATTCTCAACAAAGTCGGTTATTACATCCTGCAGAAGCTGCAAGTACCATTGTCCCGTTAACATGCACTCGTAAAATGCTGGTCCAATGAGCCTGTCATTAAAAATTCCGCACCAAACATTAATCAACCAGCGTTGTTGATGTCGAACTTCGACGGCATATCTCGGATTTTCCAGCGACCAGGTATGAACGTTCTGCCTATTAAACATTCCGTTCCTTGGAAAACATGTCTCATCATTAAACATGTCCATATTATGTCTGCCAAGAATGTTGGGAGGACCTCTAAGTTATTCATCACAAAGTTGCACCAGGTGTAACGCCTCTCAGCATCTCTTGGCAGCAATCCCTGCACAGGTGTGGATCGGTATAGATGAGCACCTAATTCATTCAGGATTTTCCAGACGCGGTTTTTTAAGAGACCACAATTTTCACTGATCATTCTTGTGCTGCTCTGAGGATGGGCGAGAGCGTATGCTAGCACACCTTCAGGTAGCACTTTGCGTCCTACGTTACGAGGTATACGAATTCGAGGTCGGCTGGTCACGCAGCCCGTCTCCCTTAAACGTTTTACAACTTTTAAGATGGTCTGCCGTGTAGGATGCGGGCCTTGAGGGAAACGTTCACGATACAGCCTTGCAGCTGATTTTGCCTTACGCCCACATTCACCCTAAATTAACAACATCTCGCAATACTCGTTACTACCAAATTTTGCCATAACTCTCCGATTTAACGTACAACCCAGCAGAAACATCCTTTTTATAGTAGTAGTCTCTGGTGAACAGGTATGACGTTCCATTCTCATTTGCATAATACATGAGATCCATGTGATTTTTATATCAGACATGGTTGAATTGAGCTGTGTGTTTGGAGAGACGATTTTGCAAGATCAGCAGAAAGTTTTCATGGTTTGTAGAGACATTCCGTAAAACACGCAACCGGTGGGGACAGAACCATGGTCCTCATGAATGCGAATCACGTGCGTTTCCCCTGCACCACAACACAGGCTCGTATTTAGTCCGTAAGGTGGTCTTTTCTAGCTTCGCTTCACAATCAAACAAATGTTCATTTTTTGCATTCTGTTTTGTGTATTAATGTGCGCAAGGTATCT